>JBCNJP010000017.1:87918915-88049088 GCA_039602395.1 Deinandra increscens subsp. villosa
TCTATAGACAAAATTAAACTAGGACCTAAGAATTGGAAATAATGAGAAATTTGGGTTTTTGATTTGAGATTGATTTAACTAACTTAATTACTAGCTAACAACCAACAAAGGAGAAACAGGAAACCTAAAGACAACCTTCAGACACAGGGAGAGATACCACCTAGACTCGGAATCTTAATCACTAATGACAACTTCAATCGGTTATGACTAATCTGATGGCGGCTAGTTCACCTTTTAAGTCCTTCCTAGCTACACTTCTAACGCTCGTACAGGAGTTCACCTTTTGAGTACTTCCTATCTCAACTAGACCTAACCACCTCCGAATCTAATCTCGGGCACCTTAGACCTAGCAGGAGCTACCAATAACTACCATAACCGACACGGAATACCAAGTTAATCAAAACCCTAGGACACTTCCTTTTGAGACAATGCAACCCTAGAACCTTAACCAACCCAACTACCCGACAATTCTTTACCTTTTGAGTCTCAGAAGGGGCTGCACATTACAAGCAAATTACCAACTCACTATCAACGCAATAGTCAAGGGAAACCCTAACTAATCTATCGCAAATAACCCTAAAGTTAACTACTTTAGAAAATCTACCTAAACCGAAAGACATTCGCGGGTAAATTAAGCATCAACAATCAACCAATAACCTGCTCATAACACACATATGCATCAACCATGGCAATCAATGGAATTTAATAAAAGTGCAACATCAATCAATAAGTCATAACCGAATAGAAATCATCAAAAGATCAAAGTCATCATAAAGAGTCTAGGTGGCTCTACAAGTTTAGCCAATAATCATGCCAAGTACAGAAATCATAATAAAGATTAGAACTTTAAACCCTAACATGATAATATCTAAGAATCGAAAGAAGATAGATGAACCGATTAATGATTTGGGATGAAGAATTGATCCACCGTTGAATTCCCCTTGATTCCCAGCTTCCTCTGCTCTTGAAATCGCCTCTGGAACCTCTGCAATTCGTCTGGAAGTCGTAATCTCCCCAATGCAAACCCTAAAAGTCGAATTTATATCGAGTGAGCTGAGTTTGTGAAATTTATAGTTACTAGCGTATCGCCTACTTCCCAAAACATCCCAAGCGATACACCTGGGACTTGCTACGCGACAGAATAGTCGGTCAAACCGACTTAAAGCCTTCGTTGACTTCCTAGTTGCTCGCGTATCGCTTATGACCTCCACAGTACTAGGCGATACGCCTAGTCCATCATCTTCAGCACTTTTTCTTTATTTTCGTGTTAACACTTGTCTGCTTCTCTTGTGGCCTCGGGAATCGATTAAACACCTATAAAAACACACAAAAACATAAATAAGACTCAAAGACACAAACCCAACTAAAAGCAACTAAAAAACGAGTACAAACTGACTCAATTGACTCAATTAACTAAATAAAAGACTTGGATAAACAGATGTGTTTGCAACACATCAAACATCCCCACAATGACTCTTTTTTCGTCCTCGAAAAATACTGCAATGGAATCACAACCAGGAAATTAACTTCTAAACATTTAACATTTAAATTCAACAGCCACCATACAATTCCACATTCCATAACGTACTAACACACTAACTACGATTGCCGATATTTCGATCCGACTAAACCCAACCACCAACCTTTTCTTTCGCCCCCATGTGTTTATGAAATTACCAGATATAAGTTCAGTCGCTTATGGATCCCACTAAAGAAAGCTCTAGTTCAACCTACTACCGAATCATATTCAGTCAAAGCAAAGGGTATAGTGATTTAAAATTTTAGATTTTCTCCAACCCCCCTTAAACCAGATACTAGGATGTCCAAAGAACAACTAATTATTGGAATGCAAATTCTTGAGCATTTATTCTCTAAACTAACATTTTTTCCTCTTTTTTTTTCTTTTTTTTCAATCTATTTTTTTTTTGGTCACTTTTACCTAACTTACCAACGGACATCATCAGAGGCATTCTTTTCGAGATGCTATCCCTAAAATCATACGTGAGTATTTTGCCCGCGAGATCCAGAACATCATCAGAGGTACTTACCACGGGATACTATCCTTAATTCATACATGAGTACTTTGTCCCTTCACTCTAAATGCATTAACCAAATTATTACCTAACATGCTCGTGATATTCTAAGGACATAGGAGTATCTAGCCTAAAGTGGTCTTTTTCCTCCTAATCATCAAGTTCAGTATTCCTATCACTCCTAAAATGGGAACCCACTAGTAGACTGATTAGCATATTTATACAACAATAAACACACATGCTATTTAAGCTACTCCTAGGTCAGCTGGGCCTACCGACACATCATAGACTAGTAATGTTTTCCATTCATACCATACTTTACCACATTTCCCATATTATTTATTAACATTTAAGCACAAATTAGAAAATCAATTCTCAGTTTTACCTATCATTTTCCATTTAAATTGCAGCCAGAATCTTGGACATTTTTGAACAATTTTTCAATTTTTTTCAGATTTTTAAAGACTCAATTAGCACAAAAATAAAAGACTCAAGACGAAAGTATCCCATCCCCACACTTGAACAACACATTGCCCACAATGTGGAATGGAACAAAAAAATAAAGCACGAAAAAGGAAAATAAACACACTAAAATAAAAATAAAGTAAGACAAGTTGAAACGTGTTCACCTGAAACTCCAGAGACTCAGAACATCGACCGCAAACGAACCACCACAAACTCGGTAAACAGAAATAATAAAATAATTGAAACTTTGAAAGATTTCTGAAATACCTCCTCCAGGCGTATCGCCTACATCCATGCATTTCCCAGGTGATACGCCTGGGACTGCAAACAACCGGCCCCTCTCAACCTGCAGGCGTATCGCCTACAACCTACCAACCTCCAGGCGATACGCCTGGAACGCAATTTCCAGGGAATTTTTGGAATTTGACCCCAAAAATTTTCTATCTCTTTTCTCCACAGCAGGCCTCTTGTCGAAATTTTCAGTCAAGACCTGCATTTTTGGCCTGCAAACTCACCTTATGCCAATTCTTGAATCTCCAAAAAAACCTGCAAACACTAAAAACACAAAACGAAAAGACGCAGAATGCACGAAAACTAAAACAAATGCAGAAATTAAAACACAACTACAGTAATATACAACCCGGGCACTTCATCGATCAGCACAAAACAGAAAAAACAACCTCCCGAACTATGCGGAGGCTTTGATTTCCCATCCTTGACTACAAAACTACCGGTTTTCACCCGGTCTCTATCAGCACAACTACCAATTAACCCCTTCAACCATAAAGCACTAAACTTTAGCAAATGAAATAGCTGTTTAAACTTCCAATGCTTGAACCGACCCGGGAGAAATCTAACCTTCTCTAGAAAACTCAACTTTGGGTCATTTGCACCAACAAGCATAACTAACCTCCCCACACTTGATCTAAGCACAATCCTATCATCAAACTCACCAATGTCACCAAGTGTGGCTCTCCTACAACTATTCTTAACTACCAACAACTCTTCAAACTCTAATTCAAAACTGGGTTCTTCTAACGGGTCAAAAATCTCATTTTTATCTAATAACTCATCTAACCCCCCGGGATCCTCCCCACGCTTATCCTCAACTATTCGTTCACCCTCCAACCGATTTCCAACTACCAGATCTTCACCTATGACATAACTAACACAACTATCCACCATAGACATAAAAGATCCTAGAAAATAAACGGATTCGTTGTTCTTGTCACTTGACCTACCGACCTTAAACTCAACCGACTCATTTTCTACCCTCAAAGTGATGGTACCCGCGAAGACATCAACTAGCGCTCGGGCAGTCCTAAGGAAAGGTCTACCTAAAATCAAAGGGCAACTAGCATCATATGCACTGTCAACTACCACAAAGTCTATAGGGAACAAAAATTTATCCACTTGCACAAGTACATTTTCCACTATTCCTTTGGGTCTAACAACCGACCTATCAGCTAAAGAGATCGTCATCCTGGTCGGCTCTAAATCGCCTAATCCTAGGTGCTTAAAAACAGAAAATGGCATAACATTAATAGACGCACCTAGAACAGCTAAAGCACGTGTAACAAAAGAATCACCAAAAGAGCAAGGAATTGTAAAGGTCCCTGGGTCATTAAGTTTCTCGGGCAATTTATTTTGTACTACGGCGGAGCATTGAGCATCAAGTGTAACATCAGATAAAGCTTCAAGTTTCTTCTTACTACTCAACATATCTTTCAAAAATCTAGTATACTTAGGCATTTGACTCAAAACTTCCGTGAAAGGTAAAGTAAGCCTAAGTTGCCTAAGAATATCACGAAACTGACTGTACTCACGCGCATTCTTCTGTTGAATCAGACGTTCAGGATAAGGCACCTGCTTCAAATCATCGGCTGTGATCGGTTGAGGCGCAAATCGAACTCTTTTCTTCTCTCTCACCACCTCCCATTTCAGCGGCTTCTCTCCATCCGGTGGCTTCTCTTTTACTCCCTCAGCCTCGACATTTGGTGCGGTACCTGCTGGCGTTACGCTCTCATGCACCCTCCCGTCAGGCGTCTCTAACACTATCTCCTCATCGACCGGCTCCTCCTCAACTACTGCCGGTGATGGACTCTGAACAACTCTCCCGCTCCTAGTAGTAATGGCATTCACATTGGCATTGGGGTTTTTGTAGGTACTGCCGGAAAACTGACCCCCACGGGAATTGAGCTCCTTCAGCTGCTTCGCTATGTCACCAACCGAACGCTGCAAATCCAGGAACGAAGCTTGTTGATTTCTCAGTAACGTGTCATGCTCAGCCAGCTTCTTCTGTGTTCCCTCATCTCTCGCCATAATCTGCTGCAGGATCTGGGTCTGGTTAGCTATAAGCTCCCTAATCTCCTTTAAACCAGGCCCGTCATCTCCTCCACCATAGTTATTCCTCGGTGGAAAACCAGGTGGGTTACCTCCCTCTCGCCATCCTGAATTCTGCCCACTCCTCCACCCAGACTGGAAAGAATTACCGAACTGGTTTCGGTTTCCAATGTAGTCCACATGCTCAGCGGGAGCAAGTTGGCAGTCTCGAGTGTCATGAGTGCCTCTACACAGCTCACATTTGGCTTTGATATGGAGTTTGATTTCTTCTAAAGCTTTATAAATGTTTTCTAACTCCCTAGGCGGCATAGTCTCTGAGCCAATGTGATGGACACCCCGGGTAGATGTAGATGGTGCGAGTGATCTAGTCGGGGCCAAGGTGGCTCTCCGACCTCCGGGTGCCTGCTCTTCAGCAAGTGCGAAGCTCTCGAAAAGTGATTTGCATTCGTAAACGGTGAGCTTCTCCATCATATGTCCTCCAGCCGAAATGTTGAACTCTTTCTGAACAGAGTAAGGAAGCCCATTGTAGAACTTCTCTATGATCGCCCAGTCCATCAACCGGTGTTGCGGACTTTTGCTCAGGAGAGTGTTGAATCGTTCGTAAGCTACAGAATAAGGCTCGTCGGGATCCATGCGAAAGCTGTGAATTTCCTCCCGAGTACGCGCAGCCTTGGCTGGAGGATGATATTTCTTCACGAATTTAGCAGTCAGATCGTCCCAGGTGGCGATCGAATTTGGCGGAAGCGTCTCAAGCCACTCGGCGGCTCGAGACGTAAGGGAGAATGGGAACAGACGCAGATAAATGATTTCGTTCGCGACTCCCGTGAGTCCGAACGTATTGCAGATTCAGGTAAAGCGCGAGATATGCGTCGGTGCATCTTCGTCCTCACGTCCATGAAACTGAATGGAATGCGTCAAAGCATTGATGACGTAAGACGGAACTTGCCAATTCGCGGTGTTGGCAATGTCGGGCTGAGCGATAGCAAACCGGGCCTCGGTGACTCCGGGGCTGGCCTGCTCGTGGACGGTGCGACGTGCCGCCATGGATGATAAATCGGGGAATGGAATGGGTTTGGTGTCGCGTGCGATTTGTGTGGACGAAGATGGTTTGGAATGAGCGGTGGAAATGATGAAAGCCTCTAGCTCCGTGCGAAGAAGGCGAAACCGTTCACGAATATCCGCGTCGGGATCAGAAAATGGTGACAGCTCAGGAGGACCTCGTGAACGGGTGTGTGGCATAAAATGGGGAAACTGACTCAAAGAAAAATTAAAAAAAATTTTAACCTAAAAATCTAGACTCAAACACGGAGACCTAAGACTCTAGACACGGAAAAACCCTAAAAGGACTCAAAATCTCCTAACGACGACCTAAGTTAATTTTGCTATTGCCAAGTGTCCCCGGCAACGGCGCCAAAAACTTGATGTGTTCGGAACTACACTAAAAATTACTACTAAAACCTAGACCTAAACTAGACCTATACACACCTAATTTTACCGAAAATACCTAAACTAAACCGAACCCTAAGGCAAGTGTACCTGTCGGATTGTAGCTAAGCTAAGGTAAGACCGGGAATATCGAACCCTAGAGACACTCTATAGACAAAATTAAACTAGGACCTAAGAATTGGAAATACTGAGAAATTTGGGTTTTTGATTTGAGATTGATTTAACTAACTTAATTACTAACTAACAACCAACAAACGAGAAACAGGAAACCTAAAGACAACCTTCAGACACAGGGAGAGATACCACCTAGACTCGGAATCTTAATCACTAATGACAACTTCAATCGGTTATGACTAATCTGATGGCGGCTAGTTCACCTTTTAAGTCCTTCCTAGCTACACTTCTAACGCTCGAACAGGAGTTCACCTATTGAGTACTTCCTATCTCAACTAGACCTAACCACCTCTGAATCTAATCTCGGGCACCTTAGACCTAACAGGAGCTACCAATAACTGCCATAACCGACATGGAATACCAAGCTAATCAAAACCCTAGGACACTTCCTTTTGAGACAATGCAACCCTAGAACTTTAACCAACCCAACTACCCAGCAATTCTTTACCTTTTGAGTCTCAGAAGAGGCTGCACATTACAAGCAAATTACCAACTAACTATCAACGCAATAGTCAAGGGAAACCCTAACTAATCTATCGCAAACCCTAAAGTCAACTACTTTAGAAAATCTACCTAAACCGAAAGACATTCGCGGGTAAATTAAGCATCAACAATCAACCAATAACCTACTCATAACACACATATGCATCAACCATGGCAATCAATGGAATTTAATAAAAGTGCAACATCAATCAATAAGTCATAACCGAATAGAAATCATCAAAAGATCAAAGTCATCATAAAGAGTGTAGGTGGCTCTACAAGTTTAGCCAATAATCATGCCAAGTACAGAAATCATAATAAAGATTAGAACTTTAAACCCTAACATGATAAAATCTAAGAATCGAAAGAAGATAGATGAACCGATTAATGATTTGGGATGAAGAATTGATCCACCATTGAATTCCCCTTGATTCCTAGCTTCCTTTGCTCTTGAAATCGCCTCTGGAACCTCTGCAATTCGTCTGGAAGTCGTAATCTCCCCAATGCAAACCCTAAAAGTCGAATTTATATCGAGTGAGCTGAGTTTGCGGAATTTATAGTTACTAGCGTATTGCCTACTTCCCAAAACATCCCAAGAGATACGCCTGGGACTTGCTACGCGACAGAATAGTCGGTCAAACCGACTTAAAGCCTTCGTTGACTTCCTAATTGCTCGCGTATCGCTTATGACCTCCACAGTACTAGGCGATACGCCTAGTCCATCATCTTCAGCACTTCTTCTTTATTTCCTTGTTAACACTTGTCCGCTTCTCTTGTGGCCTCGGGAATCGATTAAACACCTATAAAAACACACAAAAACATAAATAAGACTCAAAGACACAAACCCAACTAAAAGCAACTAAAAACGAGTACAAACTGACTCAAATTGACTCAATTAACTAAATAAAAGACTTGGATAAACCGATGTGTTTGCAACACATCACTAATCTAAACGGATTCCGCACGGTTTAGACTAGATAATATCGTGAACGGTTGTTGTTTTTGGACCTACAGGCCCGCTGAACTTGGAGTTCGGACGGAGCTCGGAGCAGACGTCTATATATAGGAACTTGTGCTTTAAATGTAGATACGAGGGAACATGAGTGAGAGAGACCAGTTCTTAACTATGTGTTTTTTACAGTGTTTCTCTAGAGAGCTTTAGAGATAGTTTGTAATTGAGTCTATGTTGATTTCAATAAAAAAAACTATTATTTACGTCTCGTGTTCACTCTACGATCAAGCAAACCTATAGTAAGATCTGTCTTACGGTTTTTCAAGAGTCCGGGGCCAGATGGTTTCACCTTTGGCTTCATCAAGAGGTACTCGGATATTTTTTTTCATTATCTTTATAGGATTATGGAAGATTTTTCTGAATCTGGGAAAATCGGTGTCACACCCCAACCGACGGCGGAAACGTCGGGGCATGATTAGATTGCCCATAAGCTCATGACAACTAATTTAGTGACAATAGTTAAATAATAAATTTTATTGATAGCATTGAAAAATAAAACAATACATCACATATTAATAACAAATACAATTTATTTATTAAACTAGGTCCAAAAGCCCTATGTGATAGCATCTTGAAACATCAACATCATAGCCTGCAACATGTATAAAATAAAGGGGGTCAACTATAAATAGTTGGTGAGTAACCACAAGTTTGATACATAACATATATTTGAAAAACATGCGTTACGTGTCATATGATAGAATAAGTGAAATATAACATGCTAGGGGATATTGACAACATGAAAAACTAGGCATAACCAAAATTGCTGGTATAAAATGACAACATGAAATACTAGGCATAAACAAACCTCACTGACATATGAAAGTTTCCCTAACCCGCAGGTTAGACTATATGAAATAATGAAATAGGCTCCAAACACCCAACGCCGAACCGGTCAAGTTGAGTGGGTTGTCAACCGATAGATCTACCTTTGTTACCCCAGGCCTTACGTTAATGTTTATGCCAAATGAAAGACATGACAGACATGACAACCATGACATACTTGACATCCAATGATAAACATGAAAACATTTGATAAACATGAAAGCCTTTGAAAATCACATATTGATAAATCATGCTAGAAGTCACATAACACATAATTCACACATAGATCACATACGCATGGTAAATGATAAACTTGAAAGACAACACTTTGAAATAGGATACATGTTGCAACCCCAAAAATGAGAAAATGAGAAAAGGGGCAAGGATTACTCACATGGATTAAAAGTTAAGTCCACGAAGCGAAAAGTGAAGGTGAAAGGATTAGTCCCGAAGATTCATCCTATAAGAATAGAAGGGGACGACATGAATATTGGAATATGAGATTCTAAGCTCTTATGCATTTGGGGAATGGGTTTTAATGTTGTAAATTGAAGTTCGAAAACATGTTAACTTTTAAGAGTAATAGTACCTTAAACGTTACTAGACATGCTTTGGCCTAATAGGTTATGACACTCTCATCGGGGCATCCCAGGTAAGCACCCAAGTCCGACTATGGGATTTATGCGAACACTTATCCTTTGACAGAGACCCCAACTACCGGTGTTTTCACCCTTCCAGTTAATACATGTCATTCGCATCTCAAGTACCATCACTAAATATGTTGTTAAACGGAGAGCGATTTCTAAGTGTATTTGAAATTCTTAAAAATGAGTTTATGTTCACAGCCTGAATTACATATTATAATGATTGAGAATTAGTTTAATTGTTGATTTGTGAAAAACCAGCCTTAATCCCCAATTTGTTCATGCATAAAAACGTTGATTTTTGGATTAGAGGAATATAGATGAAATTGGACATGATGGGTTAGACTCGTTGGGCCTAACGAGCCTCTACAAGGCTACAGCAAGCCTAAATCGGCCTAAGCAAGGCAACACGTCCTAATGACGTGCCTTTACAAAGCTAGGCCGTCTAAAGGACAAGCCTTAGCAATGCTAGGCGTTCTAAGAACGAGCCTTAGCAAGGCTACCTAAACGAGCCTAAAGCACCTAACTAAGAACCTAAACTAAACTAATTAAACTAATAAAACGATAAATAAACGAATAATAACGAAAGGAAGGAAAGAAAGGAAACAAATAAAGAAAAAGAAGAAGAATTACCTTCAAAGAAGCTTTTCAAACGAGATGAGCTTGAAAGGAAGCACCTCTTCGCCGAGAGCATAAAAACTACTAAGCACGACACCCGAAGGGGTATTGTAGTTGTGGAACCGCCAAAAATTGGTTATTCCATTTGTTTATACTCAAACTAGGAGTTGCAAGCTATTAGGGATCAAGGGAGGGTAGTTATAGGTGTGAAATGAAGGAAAAAATAGTATAATGGGCGATGTGGAATGAGTTTAGAAGGAAAATCGCGTCTTTGCAATCAACAATAACATCAAACTTGTTTTCGCGATTCCCGCTTCGTTATAACTCGGTTTTACGCACGGTTTTCGCCCACGTTCACCATTTTCAGAGTACTATCATATGGAAGAGAGTAATCTACCATTTATGGTGTTGAGAATTGGGCTTAAACCTTGGATCTTGATGTGGGTCGAGTTTTCGGGTTTTTGAAAAATACGGATGTTACAATCAGTTGGGGATGTAACGCGGCGTTCTTGGCTCTCATTCCCAAAAGGAAAGATTTGTTGGTGGTTGATGATTTCAGGCCAATATCCTTGATTGGTATAATCTACAAGGTAATTGCTAAGTGCTTAGCGCGCCAACTGAGCAGGGTCATTGGGTCAGTTATGAGCGATTCTCAATTTGCTTTTGTAAAAAATAGATTCATTTTGGATGGGCCGATGATTGTAAATGAGATGTTAACTTCGCTGAAAAAATCAAAACGGGAAGTGATCTTCTTTAAATTGGACTTCGCCAAAGCATACGGCACGGTGAACTGGGGCTTTCTGATTGATATCTTATTGATTATGGGGTTCCCCAACAAGTGGTTGGTATGGATTAAAGGCTTCCTAGTCTCTGGATCGACGTATGTGATTGTTAATGGGTCACTAACAAACGAGTTCAAAGCCTCAAGGGGCATTAGACAGGGTGACTCGCTTTCACCACTGCTATTCGCAATAGTCATTGAAGCTCTTCATGTGATAACTAGCGCTGGAGGTTGGTGTATTCCGGGGAATTCAGTTACCAAATGGTGGACCACAACTTTCACACTTATTTTTCGCTGACGGTGCTGTTTTCATGGGGGAAGCGACGGTGGGAAATCTTGCCAATCTTGCTCGTATGCTCAGATGTTTCAACTTGGCTTCAGGACTAAAGGTAAGTTTTCAAAAAAGTTTATTAATTGGGATGGGAATTGATCAAGGGAGGGTTAGGGAATTGGCAAAATCTTTGAATTGTAAAGTGGGTCTTTACCATCTGAATATCTTGGGGTCCCATTAGGGCGGTATATGGGAAGGGTAAATAATTGGGAAGGGGTGGTAGACAAAGTGGCAAAAAGGTTATCCAATTGGAAAATGAAGAATTTATCATTCAGGGGAAGAGTGACCCTAGCAAAAGCAGTACTTGGGGCTGTACCGCAATATTATATTTCTCTATTCCACATGCCTAGTAAAGTCGTAAAGCAAATAGAAGGGTTAAGGAGGAAGTTTGTGTGGGGTGGCAATGCGAATAATAAGAAAGTATCGTGGATATCGTGGAATAGATTAATGGCTAGGAAAAGAGTGAGTGGGATGGTTATCGGCTCGGTGAAGGCGGCAAACATTGGCCTCCTAATGAAGTGGATTCATCGATTAAAGGAGGAAAGTGATGCTTGATGTGCAAAAGTAGTTAAGGCAATCCACTCTTGTCCTAGAATGCTTGAAACCATTCCGGTAAACAAGTCGGTGAGGGGGCCATGGGGACATGTTGTTAAAATACTTGAGGATGTAGAGGGGTTGGGTGTTAAAGGGGTTAAAATGCTAAGGTGCAGATTAGGAAATGGTAAGTGTGCAGAATTTTGGTTTGATAGATGGTTTGGGAGGGAGAGGTTAAATGACTTATTTTCGGAACTGTATAAATTGGAAAAGTTAAAGGTGTTGAGGTGGCTGAAAGGATTCTAATGTGTTGGAATGGAATTTCTTTTCGATGGGCATGGAACACGGATAATTTGTCCTCTTGCGTTAATGAGCTTGTGGGGGGCTGTTAAAGTTTGCTAGAAGAGGTGAGACTTCGGAGAGAAAAGACAAATGGGGTTGGGGGGGGGGGGAGTGGTGGAAGATTTGAAGTTAGGCTGGTAAAAGAGGCTGTCCAAGAAAAACTGTTAGGATTGTTCCAGGGTGATTATAAGTGGTTAAACTGGATTACGCCAAAGGTTAATGCATTCTTATGGAGGGCATGTCTTGGGAGAATCCCGGTAAAAGATCAACTAATAAAGAGAGGGATACAAGTGGATGCTAGATGTTCTTGGTGTGGATACAATAAGGAGACTATGGAACATGCATTAGTCAACTACAGGTTGGCGGCTGAGGTATGGATTGGGGTGTTCTTGTGGTGCAGAATACCCATTGGGAGATTGTGTTCTGTTAAGGAGGTTTTGGAAATTTCATTGGAGTGGTCGGCCGATGAAACTCGAAAAAAGATTTTGTATGGCATATTCCGAACAGCGTTGTGGGTCATCTGGAAGGTAAGGAATAAGAAAATTTTTCAGAACCTCAATTCCTGTGCTGCTGATCTGGTGGGAACCATCAAAGCAAACTCCTATTGCTGGATTAAAAACAGAAGCAAAGACGAAGCCTTATGCTGGGATACATGGGTGACTTTTAATGTTTAAGGGGTGGGGTTTTTCATACCGGGTTGGGCTGTGTTTTACTATATAAAAAATAAATAAAAAAATTGGGTTATAGTTTAGTGTAGGGTGCAGGGTGGGGCGGGGTCTTTTAGTTTTATCTCAAACAGTCTAATAACTATATAGGGGGGGGGGTTCATAAATATTGGTGTGTGTGTGTTTGGTGACTACATGTTTCGTCTGGTAATCTCGTGTGCGTCTTGGTGTGTGTTGGTGGTGGGATTTTAAACAATGGGGGATCTAGGGTCATACAACGACATGTATTTCTAGTCGTGTATATCGTTTCATGTAAACTTCCTTTCGTGTGGTGTTTTCCTTAAGCTAGGAGGAAAAGTGGTCTTCTTTTCATGATGGTACTGTGAAGATCAGGTCTGTACCTGGTAGGAGTGTGGAAAAAGAGAAGAAAAAAAAAGAGAAAAAAAAGTGAGGAAAAAAAAGGGAAATGAAAAGAGGAAAAAATGGAAAAAGATGGACTGAGAAAAATGAGGAAAAACAATTAGTGCTGAAAGATTTTCTTGGATCTGTAGTTTGCAAATGGTTTTAATAGAAGATCTTCCTTGCTTGGTGGATGTAATCTTCTTTAGTTGGCATGTATGTTTCAGTGGTGGGATCGTTGATATGGTGCATCTTCTAAGATTCTGGTTACACTAGATATGTTGTGGGTGGGGGTTGTGGGGCTATTATCTTGGTGTGTGTGTGTGTCTTGGTGAACTCATATGTTGCCTGGGGGATATAATATTGTGTGTGTCTTGGTGTGTGTTGGGAAATGGGTAGGGTGTGGCGAGCATTCTTGGTTTTGGGATACCTTATTGTGCAGGCAACTTATGATTTTCTCCTCGTGTTTTAATTTCCTTTCGTGTGACTTTCGTTACGTGTTTTGAATAGATAGCTGGGGGCTGTGGGCATTATGGGTTGGGCATTGGTGGTTCCTAGTGGCTTGATCGTTGGGGTATTCTGACATTTTGGCGTGGGCCGCGTTGGGTTTTGGTGCGGCATTTGGTTTTCTTACCATGGTGTCTTATGCTGTGGAACTCATATGTTGTTTCTGGATTTTTAGCAATTTGAGTGCTTATGGAGTATGGGATCTGAATGTAGCGCATCGGGAGTTATAGTTATTGAAACTATTAGGTTAACCTTATACTTCCTTCGTATGGCGATCAAAGGGTTCGTAAAATGGGCGGGTAAGTTTTAATCTGTAAGACGATATCTGGGTGCTAAATCTTGCTGTTGTCATCGCCTCTGGCTCCCCTTGTCTGTTAGATATGTTTTTAAGGAAGGGCAGATGTTTTATTCATGTTTTGTCAAGAGATGTAGTCTAGCTGTGCAGTTCATCTGTTGGATGTCAGTGCCGTCTTTCTGGATGCAGGTGTGATTATTTTGTTTTGAGATGAGGGGTTTAAGAGATAGTTTCTGCTGTTTTGCTTTTTGGTCCTTGTTTATATTTTTTCTTTGACACCCTTGACATTTTGTACCTTGCTAGTTGTTGGCTAGCTCCTTGTGTTTCTTTCAATATATGTTTTGGTTGTCCTTTCGGAAAAAGAAAAGAACTCATTCTATAGTAGCGTGTGTCTACATCTAATTATTTTCAGCCTACGACAATTGACATAAGAAACTTAAAGTAGCCATCTCTAAGGCTATGTGTAGTCATAACTCCTCGGAGGGGTTAACTGACACGTGTCGTCCACATCATCAAGGGGCTTTATCATTGAAATTGTGTGTAGTCATAACTCACCATAACGCCCTCTAATTATTACCCAAATATATTTTATATATTATTTTAGAAAATCAAACAATACATTCTACCCAATTAAAAATAAGGAAAAACAAACATCCAATGAAGGACGGGGAGGGGCGTGAAATGCTTAACGCCAGGGACTGTTTTTGCTAACTTAGCGCCTAAGGGGGTGGGAATGGAGCGCTCTATGGGCGTTATGTTAGCAATTTTGGTGAACATCACGCCCACTACACACAGCCTAAGACTTATCATCATGAGTTCTTTGACTATCTATAATAGAAAATTTATATTTCTTTTATATATATGTAGTTGTTGAAGACTCTTGTAACTATCCTAGAAGTTGTGGTATGCGATGGGTAGACTTCCCCTCCAAGATATACTTAAAAGACATGGAAAAACATGTAAGGAGAGTCGACTAAGCAATATTATCCTTGATTTTATCTCACTAGTCTATATCAATTTTTGAAAAGTATTATTTAGCATATTTAAACCAGACCGTGTATTACGACATCTTTGGAATTTCATCCCACACCCCATGTAAACCACCGTATAAAATTCAACGGCATAATAGTTACAACTGCTTAAAATTTTCAGATGTTCTTTGACCTTTTCAAAAGCCGATTGGTTTAAGGTGTCTAAGGTGTCGCGAGAATAGTATGGCTCTAAATTAACTGAACGTTAAGCAGACAGTCCGTTAGCCATTGGACAAAAAATTCATTTATCTTCATTCGTCCATTTAATAAAAGAACGAACATGGATAAGAAAATAAATAGAGGTAGTGTTCATTCATTTGTATTCGTTAACATACGGTGAAATGTTCGTGTATATTCGTAAGTTAACATTCGCTTATTTGTGTTTGTCGTTTATGTTTATTCATAAGATGTTTATAATTATTGTTAATTTCCAAACATATGCTTTGTTTTGGTATAATTACGTCAACTACGTAAGTATATATGTTTATTTAAGGTGGCTCATGTATCTAATATTTGAGATTGAGAATTTTTATTTGTTTTTTTTAAGTAATATATATTCATTTGTATTCGTAAATAAGTTCAACTTCTTAATAGATAAATATGAACAAATATTATCGTTTATTATGTGTTGATGAGCACGTCTAATTACATATATTACAAATGTAATTGAAAAGGAATAGTAAACTATTCCTTTTTCATAGTTTGGCCACAAAACTTTGGTATATTGACATTTTTTACTCTAAAGTTTAACACTTTTTTTTTAATAACAGAATAGTAAACTTTAGGTTTTCATAGTTTAGTCATATATGTTTCATACTTTTACGTTTTCTACCCTCTAACTTTTAAAGTTTCTTTTTAAAGTTTTATGGTCTTCTACTTTGGCGACGAAACTTTTAACTTTTCTACATTCGTTTTTTAGTATACATTTATAATTTTATACTTTCGCCACGAGACTATTAAACTTTTATGTTTTATACGCTATAACTTTTTAACATTCATTTTTAGTATACTTTTAGAGTTTTTGACTTTGCCGACGACTTTTTTTTATAGTTTTATACTTTGACGACACAACTTTTATACTTTGACTTTTTATTCCCCTAAAATTTCCTACTTTAATTTTTTTAGTATACTTTTATTATAGTTTTATACTTTGACGACACAACTTTTAAACTTTGGCATTTTATTCCCTAAAATTACCTACTTCCGTTGAATTGAAAATGAATAGTAAACTACTCCTTTTTCATAGTTTGGCCACAAGACTTTGGCATATTGACATTTTCTACCCTAAACTTTAACACTTTGTTTTTTATAACGGAATAGTAAACTTTATGTTTTCATAGTTTAGTCACATAAGTTTTATACTTTTACATTTTCTACCATCTAACTTTTAAAGTTTCTTTTTAAAGTTTTGTGGTTTTCTACTTTGGTCACAAAACTTTTAACTTTTCTACATTCGCTTTTTAGTATACTTCTATAGTTTTATACTTACGCCACGAGACTATTAGACTTTTATGTTTTATATCTTAATTTTTTAACTTTCGTATTTTTATTAAACTACTTTCATTTTTAGTATACTTTTAGAGTTTTTGACTTTGAAGACAACTTTTTTATAATTTTATACTTCGACGACAAAACTTTTAGACTTTGACTTTTTATTCCCCTAAAATTTCCTACTTTGATTTTTTTAGTATACGTTTTTTATAGATTTATACTTTGACAACACAACTTATAGACTTTAACGTTTTATTCCTTTAAAATTTCCTACTTTCGTTTTTAGTATACTTTGTATAGTTTTATACTTTAATCACGAAACTTTTAGAGTTTTATGTTTTATACCCCTTAACTTTTCTACTTTCGATTTTTAGTATACTTTTAAAGTTTTCAGCTTTGGTCAATATTTTTTATAGTTTTATACTTTTACCATATTAAAACGTTTTTTACATGAACTGAGAGGTAAATAGGTGGCCCTTCGCGAAGCGCGAATGGGTCACAAGATCAAATAAAACTGAAGGACACTGTTATTGCAAGCCCGCCGCAACGCGCGGGCGGGTCTGCAACTTGTATCAAACAAACGGAAATGAATAAGTTGGTTGAATTGAATAAGGCTCTGTTTAATTTGGTTCGGGTTTTTTACGACACTAAAGAATATGGTGATGCTTAATTTTCTTTTAATGGCAAATCTGGATCAATGCTGGTATGTACACTGGCCACCTGATCATTTCTATTTCTCGAGTAGAGGATCGCAGGAGGCAACCCATAATAGGTTAGAAAAACCCTAACCAAACTTGAAATCCTTATATATTTTTTATCATAGATAAAACTTGAATTCAAGACCTTCATATTTTAGTTTTTTTAAATAGCTCATCTCAGCTCTTTAAACTTGTTCATGTTTATTTCTCGAGTAGGGGATCATTGACAATTGATAATTGACTTTTGGGTTTGGGGTGAGGAGACTTTGGGGTTGACTTGAAAAAGCAAGTCTACGTCAAGAAATAAATTCATATGACGGTTCCTTCGACCATCCCATAAAGTTACCTCTTTTACCAACCACCTTCCTCAACCATTCCACGAAGCTTCCTCCTATCTTCACTTATTCTACATTTCTACTAGACTAGACTAGATAGATACCATATTTCATCTTCCTTCATCATCATCCTCTCAAACAACAGTTATAAGTTTCTAAAATTCCTGGAATCTTTGGATTCTGATAGATCATTAGTTTTATAAAATATTATAATTAAGATGACTGCCAAAAGATTTTCCGACCAATCTGACTCCTCCGACCAATACTGGCAAAACAAAAGACGTCAGCGAGCTAGACCTTCTTTGCAATCGTAAGTCGATCTTGTCTTTCATTTCATATATTTTTTTAATCATTTTTCTTTATATATATATTTTTCGGTTTATTACATGCATGTAAATATATCAACATTTCGAGTTAATTTATACATTGCCCAGAATACATTGCTAAATATGCATATTTTATTGTGGACAAAAGAAAGTAGAAATAGAATGAGTAATTGTGAGGGACTGAGGGATGAAATACGTCACCAATTTGCTACGGTCTGGTGCCGAAATCACCCGTCACAATCTAGTCCCTGGTTAAATTAGGGCTAGAAATGATTTGCAAGACATTAGGAACAGAATACTAGGAACAATATTAACTACGGAAAACTATTAGCAACGGGTTTGTGAACAACAAAAACCAGAAGAAGAATAACTATAAGAAGTTTTAGAATTTGGTAGAAAATATAAGTGACGAATGCGACGGTTTGTTCGCCTATGTCGCAAGTGTGCACAATATTAGGAAAACGGGTCATGAACTAGTTCCGTCACCAATCAGTTTCAAATCCATCAACAATTGGAAATCCATCTAAAACCCGTTATACATTTATCAGAACCAAAATCATCATCATCTTAATACTCGATAAATCCCGCGAATAACAAGGCTAAGGTAGGGTCTGAGAAAGGTAAGATGTAAGATGTAGCTAGACAGCCAGAGACTGATTCCAGTGAGACCCCCGACTCCGTAGTTTTGCATCAAGCCTTGAACATAAGACACATAACACTTAGCAAATCGGGACAAAGACCGATCGGTGCATGTACCCTTTGTCTTCCGGCTATCAACTCCACCACCTGATGCATGATTAACCGTCCATCACTTTTAACATTATTTTCACGAAATTAGTAAAATAACATTAAAGTTAGTGCAAATTCACTTTTGCCCCCTGTAGAGGCTAGATTATGAAGCTTGTAATATTAAATAGTTTGGGTTGGGCTTAGTGGGTTTCATTAGATTAGTAGGCTAGTTTTATTATTATGTTTAGGCTAGTTTACTATTGGATATGGGCATGGGCTTGGTTTTATGATTAGGGTTTAAGAGCCCAATAGTAAACTCATGGGATGACTATATAAACCCCATGAGTTTACTATTCAAAGAGGGCTTGATTACGATTAAGGTTTATGATCAGGGCTTGATTACGATTTCTAGAGAGAGAAGAGGGTTTACGATTTACTGTTTTGTACCCGACAAGTTCATCTTGTGTGCAAGATTAGGTTTTTAACGTTTAATCATCGTATTCTTCGTGTTTCTTCTCTTCTCTATCTTGAATCAATCATAAACGAGGATTCCGCACTCATTTGTGATTAAAATATCGTGATTAGTTGATTTTCTGGACCTACACCCCCCAAGGGCCCACACATATATATACGTTATATGCGCATACTATAAGCGGGACGTATTATCAGAGCCAAAATATGGATGCTTATATATAACTTCGGTCGGAAATTCTATCGCAAATGTATTTAGCAAATTAAGAAAGCATAGATTAAATATTTAAATCGTCGGTATTTTCAGTTTGTAACATGGATTAAGTGGCAAAATTTATTAACATTTTGTTTTGATTATGGACAGTGCAATTGGGGAAGTTGTTAGGATGAATTTCGTGCAAAATTTCTGCAGAGTTTTAGAGCCCATGCTTAGAAGAGTGGTAAGAATATTGGTATACTATATATGCACTTTTCTTAGATCATTATTTCATCTTGATTCTCTTCTAATGTTTTGTGTTTTCGCTACTCAATTACGTACAACAGGTGAATGAGGAGGTTGAGAATGGTCTAAGAAGATCAATGTCTTACGCTAACCCCAATGCCTTGCGCCTCAAGGCACCCGAGCCATCAACCACGCAACTTAAGTTCAGAAAGAACCTTACACTCCCAATTTTCACAGGAACCAAAATCGTAGATGAAGATGGAAACCCCCTTGAAATATATCTTGCTGACTTAAGAACCGGTCAAGAATTGACGACGGCATGTGCCCTAAAGTTACAGATTGTTGTGTTAGATGGAGATTTTCCTTGTGCGGGAAGTAACATGTGGACAAGTGATGATTTTGAGAAGAATATTGTTAAGGAAAGAAGAGGGAAAAGGCCGTTACTTGCGGGTGAAGTAAGTGTTACTATGAAGGATGGTGTTGTTTCGCTTGGGGATATTGAGTTAACCGATAACTCGAGCTGGATTCGAAGCAGAAAGTTCAGGATTGCAGCGAGAGTGGTTCGAGGATCATCAAGCCGTGAACTTGTGATACGAGAGGCGATGACTGAAGCGTTTGTGGTTAAAGATCATCGTGGCGAATGTATGTGGTCATCAATCTCTACATATTTAATCAAGCAAAATTTTGATATACCAAATTAATTATCATGGTTTTTATGTATGCCTGTCCGTTGTAGCTAGCTATCAATCATGCATTTATTTGATATTCTACATTGGTATTTTATGTATATATATATAGTGTACAAGAAGCATCATCCCCCAATGCTTGAAGATGATGTATGGCGTTTGGAGAAGATTGGAAAAGATGGTGCGTTTCATAAGAAGCTCGCTGCAAATGACATCAAAACCGTGCAAGATTTCTTAAGGCTTTCAGTTGTCGATGAATCTAAGCTTAGACAGGCAAGTCTTCATTTCAAACTTTCGGTTTTTATATATATGTATATAAAATGTTAGAAAATTGGATGAGATTAACAAATAACACATATGTTTATTAAATTATAATTTATGCCACGAGAGTTTCCTAAGGAACCTACATATATCTAGGATTATTATATTCACATCCTTTTATAAATCTAATTATAGACCATTTATCAAACACTTGTTTAAAGGTTAACGCTTAATTATCAATTTTATGTCATGGCCCTTTCTTTTAATTATCCATCCGAGGGTCAATTAGACAGCGTTTACATGTAAGGATTGTGTCATAATTGCTCATCATACTATTTGAGTTTGATTGGTGATGTTTAGGGATGCTTTATTCTCATATTGCTTGCAAATTTGATCTCAGGCCGTCTTGAACGGTTGTATATATACCGACACCTCGAACCACTGTTTGTACGGTTCAATGTGTTTGTGAACGACATTTGAATGTGATTGATAAGAGTGATGTGTGATCAGATTTGATTAGCTAACTATTTGTGAAGGCTAACCGTTTCTTGAAATAATATTCATCTGGCTGGACAGGTTTTAGGAGTGGGGATGTCGGATAAAATGTGGGACGTGACAATTAATCATGCGAGGAGATGTGTTCTTCATAACAAGCTCTATGTATCTCGTGGACCAAACCATATCATCTTCTTCAACCCTATATGTCAAGTTGCCAAAGCTGTAATCAATGGCGAAGCATTATACGGCAGAGATCTTTCAAGGCTAAATAAGGTAAATCGTATTATTTTATTTTTAAATAATATATTTTTTGAATAATAATCTGCCATACTTTTCTTTTTCTGAACGACAAAATTTCACACCAAATACACCACTCCCACGTTTTAAACTTGGATCTCCATCAAAGAGAACATTGGCTCTTACCACTAGCTAAATCCTAAGTGGCTAATAATATGTCATACTAGCCCTTACTCCTAAACCACACCTATGTATTAAACACTTGTCAATGTTTGAATTTTGATTCTTAAATTATTTTGTTTTCCAAAATTGTTAAAATTATCACACTCACATTTACTTACATTTAGTAAGACTTGTATCCATAACCTCTTGACTAGGAAGTTATTGTTTTACACTTTTACCGGTCCCTTCTAGAGGAGGGAGTTGCAGTTACATAACTAATCAATTTCTTTACGGCCCTATATTCAGAAATTTGTTGTAGAGGCTTACCGAAGTTGGGACTCATTGGAAGTAGTTGATGGTTTTCAGAATGACACCCTACTTCTAACACAAGGTACACAACATAGTCACTAAATCTAGTAACTAATTTATGTCACCGGCCAACTAAGTTGCATGTATATATTTATGTTCAAATTGTATTCATATAAGTGTGATGAATAATAGGAGATATGGCGGATCAAGACCCAAGTAACGGAGCCATAACCACGGGATATGATGGTCGAGTTTTTCAGGCAGGTCAAAGCAATGGGTTAGCATTTGGGACGAACCATGGCAATGTTGGTGTGGTGGATTCGGCGTATTTTTACTCGCCGGCTGATCAGGCTTACAACTTCTCGGAGACATCATCACAAGGCGAACTTTCAGCTACATACAACTTCATCGATTGAATTTGACTTGTTCATGCATTTAATGAACAACTGAACATGGAATCTGTATATAGTTACCTCATTGCCTGGTGATGATGAATTACCATATCGTTTGACCCTTGTTTCAGAGTGATCCAAATAGATATCAATGTCAATCCGCACGCTGATATATGAACTTTTTATATATGGTTTACTAGTCTTTTACACCCGTATGTTACACGGGTGTTATTTAAAAAAATAATAAAATATGCGATGTATCTTTCATTTTTTAGTAATCTAATTAAATAAAACAAATAAACTTTAAAGTAATACAAAATCATATTTAAAAAGAATGAATTATATAAAAGTTATAGATTAGAAACTAAAGATTTATACACCGCGTTTAGAGTTTCATTTGTGACATTTCCATCCTTGTGCAATATCAGAAGTTTGAGTCTTTCTCTACTCATGACTCTTGATAAAGCTACATACAATTGTCCATGACTAAAATATGAATTATTTAAATAGAAACCAACTTTTGAAAGTGAATGACCCTGGCTTTTATTTACAGTCATTATAAAACAAGCCACGATTGGAAACTGTCTTCTTTGAAATTTAAAAGGTATATTCGCATATCAATAATTTTTGCCACCAAGTAGACCCTGAAGGATATAATCCTAATATATTATAAGTAAAAGGGTTACTTGGCATATGTATCAAAGTTGAAGGGGTTAGAAGCAAAGTTAAAGACTTATAGTTCGGCGGAATTTTTAGATTTGTATTTTAGGTTATTTTATTAGTATTAATTTATTGTTACCCAAGTTAGAGTTTAAGTCAAATTAGGAGTCCAATGGAGTCTATAAATACATAGTTTGCACTACATCATAATTGGCCTTTGGTCATGGAAAAAAACTGTGACTAAAGGTCTTTAGCCACGTTTTCTTTCATTTCAATTGATACCAAAGGTCCCGTCATCGTATGCATCATACGGCCACGTTAAAATATCAGTGGCTCAACATCTAGAAACGTGGCTAAAGGGTACCAATATGTATTGTTGTAATCAAATAATTCTTCCAAAAAACGTGGCCAAAGGGTCCCAACGGCCACATGTGTTTGTTTAACGTGACCTTTGGTATTATATAGTCACATATATTTGCGTTTTAGCCACATTTATTCTTAAAATACGTGGCCAAATGGTTGTTGAAATCATATATGTTCTCCTAATATGCGTAGCCAAAGGATATCAATGGCCACGTGAAAATATCATAAGTGTCGCCTTTGGTATAATATAGTCACATATATTTGTGTTTTAGCCACATATGATAGAAAAAAACGTTGCCAAATGGGTTGCTGAAATCATACATTTTATCCCAATACGCGTGGCCAAAGGGTGGCAACGGCCACGTTAAAATATCAAAAGTGTGGTCTTTGGTATTATATGGTCACATATATTTGTGTGTTTAGTCACATATGTTAGAAAAAAACGTGGCCAAATGGGTTGCTGAAATCATACATTTTGTCTCAATACGCGTGGCCAAAGGGTGGCAACGACCACGTTAAATATCAATTGTGTGGCATTTGGTATTATATGGTCACATATATTATATTTGTGTTTTAGCCACATATATTAGAAAAAAAAGTGGCAAAAGGGTTGTTGAAATTAGATATTTGGCCCAATACACGTGGCCAAAGGGTGGCGACGGCCACGTTAAAATATCAAAAGTGTGGCCTTTGGTGTTATATAGTCGATTTTTTTTCATAATGGGGTTTTTATCAAATAAATTTACAAAAATGGGCGAGCTTTATTTTTTTCAGGAAAGGGCTTTTTGCATTTGCCAAGTGCGAAACTTCGCTTGGTTCTATGCTCGGTTGTCGACAGCTGAGGTTCAGTTCTTACTATGCTAGATCTCGCACTTGCCAAGTGCGAGATTCCCTTTCTTGTACCCTATTTCGCATTAGTAATTTGATTTTTGTTTTTTCATGTTTCTTCTCTTTCATATTTCACCTTGTTCACAATTGGTTGTTATATAATAATATTTAAAATTACAGCATATTGAAGGCTGGGTCAAGCGAATGATGGAATGTAGACTTGACCAAGTAAGGAGGAACGGGTCCTTGGGGCTTGAATGGAGCATTTTACCACCACAGTTTCGTAACGGTATATTTGACGTAAACACCAAGCATGGTGCCATATATGCTAACAGAAGTAATGAACTATATCCTCCATTTTGGGAGGTTCAGTATGTTTATTTTCCTTTGTAGGTTACAGTAATTGATGAGTGGTTTCTTGCTCGTATCGACTTACATACTATGTAGATGGTTCAATATTGGACTAACCATAGATATTCAAATGAATATACCAAGTTGATTCATTTGCCAATATTAGATGCATTCGAGTTGGGTTTCCAGTGGTTGTTGGAGGAGATACATTACTAGAATCATTACAAGGGACCATGTCTGCATTCCGAAAACAGAAATCTTAACGTGCATGTTGCTAATGAAGAGTATCTTCCTCAGGGTGGTGTTGAACTTGGTGGTGATTCAGGAGTTCTAATGTGTTTGTTAATGCATAATCTGGTTCGCAATCAAACTATTAATATGTAGGGAGATTTTAAAGAGAGGTGCATGTGATTCCGACGGCACATGACGGATAGAATTTATCAGGGTCGCTTCTTACCTAGTTAGTTGATTTAATTAAATTATATTATAATTTAATATAAAGGTGGATGGTGAATAGAATTTAACCTCTTTTGGTTTGATTGATAGAAAACGCCTCGAGAGCCCAACAAACGGAAAGAACTATTTCGTGTTAGCAGATGAAATTACATCTTATGTTTGATCCCCAAATGCTTCTGAGTTCTACTTCAATGGTGATGCAGCAAACTGTCAATCAATTCTGCTAGAGAAACAAAAACTTAACAAACATTTTTGGGGATCTTTCTTGGGTTATGAAAACGATGGCCATCTGTTCCAAACGGTATGAATAATATAACATTTAGTTTCCCCAAGTATATGTTATTCCAGATTATTTGATTATAATTTATTGTATGAAAAACATGTTACATGATGGGTTAGACATATGATGCGTATGAGACTTGATAAGATAGCAAAAAGGGGTACGGCGGGGCTGAATTGGACAATCTTACCACCAAGCTTTCCAGCTGAACTGTCCGTTCATAAATGGGAGGATATGCCAGTCAAATATGCTAATGGAAAAGAAGAACTTTACCCTCCATTTTGGGAGGTTCGGTATGTTTACTTCCCATTACATATCATTTCCATTGATGACTGGTTACTTATCCGAATCGACCTAGATACAATGGAGATGGTTCAGTATTGGACTAACCACATATACCATGAGATGTATCAAGAACTGGTGTATACAAAAACCATAGCAATCATTCCATTTAACATGGATAATTTGTTGCACCAAGTTGGTTACTGGTATAAAAGGTACTTCGATCCTCTCGTTAGAAAGGCAAATGAAAAGAAAGTAACACACGTTATTTGTGAAGAGTATTTGCCTAAGGATGGTGGTGACCTCGGTGCTGAATCGGGAGTTTTTGTATGTCTGTTAATGCAAATGCTAGTGCATGGGAAGACATTAGTCATGGACAATGAATTCAAATCCATGTGTGGGAGGTACCGTAAATACATGGCAGATCAGATTTATCAGTATTTTATCAAAATTAATGTACTCAACTTTGTTACTTTTGAAAATCTTGATGTTTGCCTGTTTTGTAGCTGTTGTATAACTACACTCGTATCTTCGTTTAGCATGTATGGTATATGAATGAAAAGCTTGTTATTATTACTACGTTTCGTGTTTGAAATGTGAAAACTTAATACGATGTATAATGGGTGAAACGACACGTTAAAATGACCATTTAAACTTAGAAATATAACAAATCTTGTTGTTTGGCTGTTTTGTACCTGTTGTATAAAATCACTCGTACCTCCGTTTAGTATGTATGATATATGGATGAAAAGCTTGTTATAAGTACTATGTTTCGTGTTTGGAATGTAAAAACTAAATACGATGTATAATGGGTGAAAGCGACACGTTAAAGTGGCCATTTAAACCTAAAATCATAACAAATCTTGTTGTTTGGCTGTTTTTTACCTGTTGTATAAAATCACTCGTACTTCATTTAGTATGTATGTTATATGGATTAAAGCTTGTTATAAGTGCTATGTTTTGTGTTTGAAATGTAAATACTAAATATGATGTATAATTGGTGAAAACCACACGTTAAGATGGCCATTTAAACCTAAAAATGTTGATCACAAATGTTAAGGCATAAATAGATTTCATATTGATGATTAACTAATTAACTCGATCATACATATTAAGCACAGAGTAATTATAATCTAATAACGCCCATTGGGACACCTAAGCATGTTGTGTCCGGGAAGCCTACAAATCAAACATTTTCTAGGACCGGCTTCTTCGGGGGTGGTGAGCATCCATCTCATTGTGAAACCTTGCTAATCTCTTTCTTCCCTTAGATTTAATCAACTTATCTGGGTTTGCTCTAATGCTCCAAGTGGGATCACTCCATGTATCTGGGTGTGCAAGTGGGTAAAAATCACTCTGGTATTATTGGCGATAAGTTGTAGTCTTCTACACCTTATGGATAATTTTAGACACATCGACACCTTCACCTCTGTAATTACACACTGCAATTGCATGTGAACATGGAAGTCTTTGTCTTTGCCACTTAAAGCAATTGCATGTTTTTTTGCTTGTATTCGACTGTGTAGTCATTGCCACCGTCATCGTTTGGGTGCACCTTTTACATGACCCTATAAGTACCAAGATCGCGATTGAATTCGGTCACAGTGTGCTCCCTAGCCTGCGCACTTCTCATCAAGAAAGAGCCCCAGATGCGAGGGGTCAAGTGAGTACTGCAACAAACAGCTGTCTCTCTATGCTTTCATAAGTGGTTGAGTGTCTTGTCAAAGGTGTATTGTATAATAGCCTTTATTAGTAGAAACCGACCACCCCTTAAGGTTTTTTTCATACTCTCAGAGATGTTGGTTGTGAGGTTACCCCAGCGGCGGTGCCCATCGTCATGATACAAAGTCCACTTATCTAAACCAATTTTATACAGGTAGTTCCAAGCTTCTAGATTCTTACTTTTCATCTCTCTCACCAAAACCCGATACTTTCTCGGTTGTGACGTGGAGCCAATTGCCCAGCAAAGCCTTTTTAGTTCAACTGACTTGAACTTAAACATAAAGTTACTACGAATGTGACGTAGGCAATAACGATGATATGCATCTGGCTCCTTCCAGCCTTCAAGGTTATTCATAGCATTTATAATGCCCTTATGTATGTCTGAAATTACACAAAGACTCTTATGGGCAGCTAATCTTATATGTCTTCCAAACTGTTGAAGAAACCAGCTCCAACTTTCATTCATGTATTCGTTAACGATAGCGTACGCTACCGGAAGTATGTAACCATGGGCATCCTTCAAAACGACAATAAGCTTCCCTTATAAGAACCCTTCAGATGTGTGCCATCAATACTTATAACGGGTCGACATCGACTGAATGCTTCTATGGATGGCCCAAACGTTCAAAATACATACTTAAATACAAACGAACTAGATGACCCATCCGCTTAATGACACCAGTCAACAACAATACGGGGATTTGCTTGTTTCAATGCATTAACATACTTAGGCAGCTCTTGGAAGTTAGACTCCCAATTGCCATAGATATTATCAATTGCTTTTTTACGAGCTCTCCAGGCCTTGATATAAGTAACATCAACACTCAGTGTCTCCTTACAATAAGCCTGGATATGCTTAACAGGATATGTAATATCAGCAACAATTGCATGGCTTATGTACGCTGCTAAAGTATTTGCTGTAAGACTGGTATTGTTGTTACGAATGGCTGACCCATAACAGTTGTGTCCACCAACCCATTTAACAATCCTCCACAAACTTGAACTTGAATTTCCCTTCCTTGTTGCAGAGACCATCCAATTACATGGTTGAGTGTTTGGGGTAGCACTCACATAGTCATGAGCATTTGTCTTGCATATTTCTTTGAATCTCTTAGGCCTGCTTTCTTCAACATGGATCTCTTTACCATTTTTAATGTTCCATTGGCGAACAACATAATTAACATCCTTCTTCGATTTAAACTACATACCTGCTCGAATGTCATTTGTTTGTTCATTCCAAAAGAACATGTATTCCTCCTCTTGAAAATCATGATCTTCTAGTTCTCATAACACCGAAGTGTCAATATCATGATTCACTAGTACTTGTGATAGCCTTTCATTAATTCCCGCTTAAAATTTTGCAGTCGGTTCAGTGTACCCGTCTTTATCACTGGAATTATCTTCGAACCTGATGTCTTTAATATCATCTACAGACGTTGATTCAGAGATGTATGAATCAGAGTCGGCAAAGCCACCGTCTTCGTCTTGGTTGACCGGATGTGTCTCATATTCGGGTTCCTAGTTAGTGTAACCAGAATCACTAGCAGGAATTACCGCCTCCATTTTAACGTAAATGTCACCCCTGTACAAGTTTCTCTTTCAACCAAGAAAAACAACATCTCTAAACTGTCGTCATCGTGGATGTGTGAAGCTTCACGTACCCCATTAAACTCATAGGACAACAACACTGACACACTAAACTCTTGCCTACTTACACCAACCAGGCTATATACCTTTTCAACAAGTTGTTCAAATGAGAATTTTTCACGAATAGGAAATGAGGAGATTTTAGTTGGACGAAACTACACCATTATCGTAATAGATGTTACCACCCTAGAAAATTCTTAAGATGAATGGTCTGAATGAATACATTCTGAAATACTCAAAATATTAAGATGAGATAAATGAGTGAAAGGGATAGCTTTGGAACTAGTTCAGATTGAAATGGTTTGTGAATCTGCTTGTGTCTGCATATTCCTTATTTATAGAGATATAATTGGTAGCTTTGAAACAAGCTTTATAGGGAATGCCAAAATGTATAATGTATGCATGTGATAAGCTTTAGTGAATGTATACGATCAATCAATTCTGTAATTATAATGAATGCATGTATAATGTTTGCAGTTTCAGAGTGTAATCTTGTCGAAAACTTTAAAGCCTCAAAATTGCAGGTTGTTGTTTGTATTAAAGATCAACAATTATTGTTGGATGGTATGTTTCCGTCAAAAAAATTATTTCTGACATTTCGCATTTGGCACATACGAAATATGGCTGGAAAAGGGAGTTTCGCACTTGGGAGGTGCAAAATGGGCGCACATAACCTGACTCGTCGGAACCGAACCTAGAACCAAGCCAAGTTTCGCACTTGGCAAATGCGAAAAGCCCATTCCTGAAGAAAAAAAATAAAGATCACCCATTTTTTATTGACAAAACCCCCATTTATGAAAAAAAATTCTATATGGTCACATATATTTGTGTTTTAGCCACATATATTAGGAAAAAAAGTGGCTAAAGAGTAGTTGAAATCAGATATTTTGTCCCAATACGTGTGGCCAAAGGGTGGCAACGGCCATGTTAAAATATAAAAAGTTTGGCCTTTGGTATTATATAATGTGATATTCTGGCCCTTCGGGTGGGACCTGAGCCTTAGAAACGGATAAAACTTATAAAACCGGCAAATCGGGAGATGTGTATATAGGCATAGCGTAGTATGTCAATTAAGGTATTAGAAGAGTCTAGTAGCCTTAAAACACTTCACAAACATCACACACAAGTCGGAATCTAAATCATTGGTGATAAACTAAAGCTACTAAGTATCGTGAATTATGTGCAAAATGATACGTGAATTTAATTGTATAATCATAAATCATTATATGGCAAGTTGATACTTGATTTTTTTTTGGATTCAATGTGATAAAAATGATGGTGAACTAAAAATGGGAGAAAACGTTGAAAACCGTGACCAAAAATGCGAAAAACAGACAAAACGGGTTGCGCTCAACAAAAGTCAACAGGGCTGCCAGACGGGAGACTCTAGGCGTATCGCCTAGAGCATGTGGTCCCTCCAAGCGATATGCTTGGAACCAGTTTCCAGCAAAACCCTAAATGTTTTACTAATTAAGCACCATTAGCCACCACCATTTCATTTCACCAGCTCCCAACGTCTTCTCAGCCCCTTCCACGACTCTTATCATCCTCCTACTCATTTCTTATCAAGATCCAAGCTTTCTTACAAGTTTCAAGCCCCGATTTCATCCTTTCTCATCCTACGTCATTCGGTATGTGTTTTCTTATGTTTTGCTTGTGTTCAATTTGTCAAGATTCATGCTTTATGATGGATCTAGGTCTGATCTATTTTGTTTTGATGATATCAAGTGTAGATCCAGTGATTGTGATAGAAAAGATTACATCATTTAATCAAAAAGATGACTTTAATGCATGATATGATGATACATGTTAGATCTAGGGTTTTTCATGAGAAATCATGCATCCATGTGGTTAAAGCTTGATGATTTGTGTTAGAACTATGTTCTAATGACTTGATAATGATAGATCTAGGGTTGATGTGCAATAAAGTTGCTAACTTTGCGTGAGATCAATGATGAAAACTTGATTTCGGTTACCATGCATGCAAGATCCTGAATAAAGGCACATGATTTGTGTTAGATCCACTATTTGGGTGTGTAATCTAGGTTATTGGGTGCATGATGCTGTAAAAAGTTATAAACTTGATGTTCAATTGCATGTAGATTATTTTATAAAAATTATTTACATGAAAATATGATAAAAATGGCCTATTAGGGCAAGATAGCTTTCATGCATGTGGTTAGGAATCCATTACATGGCTTGAAATATGCTAAATGATGATCTATGTGATTTGCATGAGATGATGATGATGTGTAATCATGAAATTACCCTATATGTGATAAATATATATTTATCGGAAAATAAATAAATGGGGGAAATGCATGAATATGAAAATGAGGTTACTTGGTTATGTGTTTGCATGTCATAAGTCAAATTAGTTATTAGTTATATGAGTGTACAAGTCCCAAGTCTCCTACCTCAGTGGGAACGACAAGACTTTGTACGATTGCCCCGTCAATCGTACATCGTATGCGCGAGATAATGTCGTCGGTAATTATGACACGTTATGTTTATCATAGTACAATGTGTTGTATGTGTGATACGTGTTAGGTTATGTATAGAAAACCTAAATTCAGTCACCAATGTGTATTCGAGTCCACTTGTCTATTGTCCGCGCATTGTCAGGACGGTTGGCCAAACTTAGTCAACACTCACATGATTTCGTGTCATAGGTGGAGTCTAGGAAGGATTCACCTTCTTTATTCCATCGTTCCTATTCGAAAACTTAATTGCACCCTAAGGTGAGTTCATGGCCCCACTTTTTACTGTTTTACTTTTTGGGGGAGAAGACATGCGGTAAAAGTTACGTTTTCATAAACACTCTCTTAATTAATATATGTATTGTGACCATAGCGAGATTCAATTTTCCAATCATAAAGTCCTTCTACAGCGTACCATGAATATCGGTTTGATAACGGGGAAATATTTAGTATATCTACTAGGTCTGACAAGCCCTGCCCCAGCCAGTCGCTCTAGCCCCACTCGCCTTCTAGGGAGTGGAGACGGGTACATTAATTGCTTTGGGATCGGTATCCCGCTGTCGGGTTAGATCTGGTTGAGACTAACTGGGTAACTTACGGTTTTGATAAATGATTATTCAACTGTTTCATTCAAACTCTATGAACTCACTAACCTCGTGTTGACGTATTTTAGCATGTTTCTTCTCAGGTTCCTAGGAGCACGCTAAGGAGCACGTGTAGGATTCATGGTTCATTTCTGAATATTGCATATGTCAGTTAAACTGTTTTGTCATTAAGCGCTTCGGGCGCGAGAGAGCTAAACTACTTAATTTTTTATTCACGCTTTCGCAAACATTAAGAACTTTGTTAAAACATTTGAACTATAAAACTTGGGTTTTCAAATATTCAAACTTGCATGTAGTATGTTCAATGTGTCTGATGACTTAGATCTTGGCATGTCACGCCTCCATTTGCGGTGATACTCCGCGGATGGAGTTTAGGGGTGTGACAGATTGGTATCAGAGCCATTCAGCCATAGAGAACTTAGGTCTTGCATTAGGTCCAACTATGGCTAGAGTCGGGTAGACACACATTATAGACGCACATATACGTGATTGGCCCCTCTCTTGATATATATATATATATATATATATATATATATATATATATATGTATGTATATGATTATACGTACATACAAACCTGATATATTTGATTACAATTCACATCTCTCTCACATCTGATCCCTACGGTGCTTTGATGAATTAACTGGGTGGTTATTCATAAAGCAGCCACATATGGAAGTATACATGGAGTGTATACGGTGGACATGACATCTACTTGTTTGTCGTCGGTTGGCGCATCATCTGCAAAGAAGGGAGAGAGATCCTGGAAGATTGAGCAACGACAAGGCGTCGTTCGGTGAAAATGGATTCACTGAGATGATTCGCGTATGAAGCCTTTGAGATCCTATGAACCGGGGATGATTCAGATAACATGTACGACAGTTGGTCGAGGTGAAAAGCGATCTTACCTTCACGTCTACTGATCTTGTCGCTCGAATGTTGGAGGCTTTATGTGTGTCATATGGTCTTCATTTTCACGCTTTAAGGATTCGGTGGAACGTTGCGTTAGTAGCAGCCTTAGGCACTACGCAATAAGCATTGCGCAGTGGGAGTCGGACTGAGAACATTATGTGTGTGGGAGAGTGGGGGGGGGGGGTATGTCTCTGATGGTTGGTTATATCACAATCCATTCTCCTTAGTCGCCATTTGTAACCTAACCCTTGTCGCCGAGTAAAGATTTGGTGCTAATATAATTGATTCAGTAATCGAGAATATATTCCTATCCTCGATGAAATCTCTTATGTCGTCTCTATGTTGGTTTCAGATGTCAAAAATGTATTGTTTGTTGGTAAAACTCTTTTAAATACTCTTTTTTTCTAAAATTTATAAGACTCTTCTAATTTCGGGATGAAATTTCCTAAAGTAGGGGAGACTGTAACATTTTCATTTTACCCAATTGAGAAATCCCACCTGTTTTGAAATTTCACGATTTACCGATTTGCAAATTATTGAGAACCGAAAGAATTTTCAGGTATTCATACTCCAATTAATGGGTATTAATGATTTATAATTGTTTTTCGAAACCAAACACTTAATTACAATCAATTGGAATCAAATTGGACTTCTCGAATTGAAAATAAAGCAATTTCTAGGTTTTTTACGCGATTTTGGTATGCGATCAGTCGTTTACCGGGAATCTCGTATTTGGTCATCGTATGTCAATTTCGACATAATTACGAGTCTAATAATAAAATATCATGTCATGAATCATCACAGACTTAATCTAGTCATGAAACGTTGGTGAATTGCCTAAAATTGATGCGTACGTCAAAACTGACCAAAATCACGTAGTTTGACCTAATTTGTGCATATTTATGAGTTACGTGACGTATTTATATTCAGTTTGAGTGGATTATACTTGGTAATCATGATAGGAGTATTAAATGGTGTTTTGGGAGAAAACTGGACTCGAAAACCTCGAAAAACAAAGAACCGAGCACGCGAAACAAAGAATTGGGCAAACCTAGGTTCGGGGAAGCTCCAGGCGTATCGCCTGGAGAACCCCACTCCCCTAGGTGATATGCCTACTACAACTTTTCCAGCAAAACCTAAAATTCAGCTATAAAAGCCTCATTATCTCATTAGCCTTCATTTCCCTTAAACTCAAAAACCCTGAAAATGACCATTTGCACCTAGAAATCATCCTTCATCACCTTAAATCATTCTTTGGAGCTAAATAATTCAAGATCAAGGCTCGGATTCTCCAACTACACCCCTTTTCTTTACTTTTTTAGTTCACCGGTAAGTGCTATCTTCACCCCTTCTTATCCAAGATCTAAGCTTTATCATGTATTTAGGTTAGTTTCATGTCATAGATGTTAAATCATGTTAGATCCATGGATAATTGTTCAATATTGAAGCTTTTTGATGAATTAGGGTTGGAATCATGATATTCTTGAGGATTCATGCTAGATCTATGAATAAACACGTTAAAGCTTGTGACTTTATGAGGTATTAGGGTTAGATCTTCATGTTACATGTTGATAATCTATAGATCTATGAAATCTATGTCAAATATTGAAACTTTATGATAAATCTAGGTTAGATCTATGTTCTTGCATGTTGCTATGTAGTAGGGCTAAGGTTTTGATTATCAAGTTTGTATCTTTATGCTTGGAAATCGTTAGATCTTTATCATATATGCTATCTAGTAGGGGTGTGCATGGATCGGTTTGGATCGGACTTTTGGCTAAAACCGAATCCAAAACCGAACTTCGGTTTCTATAATTTTCAAATCCATTCGGATTCGGCTTTTTCGGTTTCACGGATTTTGGTTTCCGGTTTTTACGGTTTGGATTTGGTTTTTTCGAATTCAAATCCATATGAGTTTTTGGGCTGCAAAAAATTAATAATATTAAATTTGGGTCTACTTATTTTTCAATTATAGATTAATTGACTACTAATAGCATTCAAAATAAAACTTTAAAATCCACAACATTGCAAAATGATTCAATCTCAAACAAATACATTTAAACAAATCCTAAACGATCTAATCTCAAAGAATCAAGGATCCATAATGTTGCATAATGATCCAAAATCAAACAAATACAACCAACTAATCTCAAACACTCAAACGACATTCAAACAATGCATAATGATCTAATCTCAAAGACTTAAAGATCCTAATGCCTATAAATAAAAGTTTAAAATTAAAATTTGAAACCCTTCAATAATTAAACGGATCAGTTCGATTTTTTCGGATTTTATTTCTAGCTAAAACTGAAACCGATCCGAAATTTTGGATTTTAGAAAAGTTCAATCCAAACCGTAAGTTTCTATTTGGATTCGGTTTTTTCGGTTTGGTTTTTTTTGGTTATTTTGGTTTCGAGTCGGTTTTTTCTTATTCTTGAACACCCCTACTATCTAGGGTTAGATCTATGAAATGGGACATAAATATTGTATTTTTATGCTTAGGAATTGTTAGATCTATAAAATGCATGTCATCTAGGGTTAGATCCATGTGGTATAATCATCAAGATGGTAATTTTTTTCATGTATTATAATGGCTAGATCTATATCATAAATGATAATTGGGACTAGATCTATGTTGTTCATCGTTAAGTTTAAGTGATCTTGAAATGATTTGTCTAGATTCATGCCATGTATGATGTAACTTGATTAGATTCATGCCAAGTATGATGTATCATGAGTAGACCTAGGGTTTACCATGTTAAAATATTATATTTGTATGCATGATGGTTATTTTGATATAAGTTGACTTTCATGACAATGTTGGTCTAATTAGGATTCTATGATTATATGTTTTTAGCTTTAGGATTGACCCATCTATCATAATGTATGTATCACCTCATCAAATCACCAACGAGTCGTCGAGTTGGTTGTGTCGTGAATGTTACCTATTTAAATACTTATCCGTTTATTTATTCATTTTCCTCTATCTCCTCTAGTCGTCAAGGTTGTCTTCGGGTCTAACAGTTTTGTGGTGTCATACTTTCAAATTGTGTCTCCTTCATCAAGTGAGTATTCATAGCCCCTATTTATTTTAAATGATTTGGGGTGCAACATGTATCATATTCAAAACCCTTACTCGATATTCTTTACTCGAAAACTGTATGCGACTCTATGTTGTTATGTGTGCTCTCGTATGTGAACTTGAGAGCTGTTTGTTATTATGTTGTGCTCGATCTCAAACTCTACATCGCGTGACATTAGCTGTAAAAGACCGGGGTTACAATAATAGATCTATTGGCTTGATGATGTCAGTCCAATTTGTCATAGTTTATTAGTCGTAATTGCTTGATTTTATTAGTTAAACTGGTTGGATTGCATTATGTTTCCAACGTTTTTGTATTTCAAGGTACTCAGAGTTAAAAATGCTAAATCCTGAGAATTATCAAGAATAATGAAGCTGATCGGTAGCGATGACAGAAAATGAACAAAGAAGGAAGAAAATGAAGAAAATTTCCTGACAACAAGACGTGGGTGGTACGCCCAGGATTGATGCATATCAGGGTGGTACGCCCTGAAAGTAAGGAAAGAAGACGGATTAAGAAATTCAGGCTGTACGCCCAGAATCACAACCATTTGGGGCGGTACGCCCCAAATCAGTCGGCAGAAAAAATTAGGGTTTTTGCTATTTAAACTTTCGTGGTAAGTTTTTAGACTTCTTCTTCATTCTTGTATGACCATAGCACTAGGGTTACGAATTTTCAAGCGTGTTTAGAGATTCTTGGATTATTTTCAATCATTTGGTACAGTTTCTTATGCAATTCTTAATTATAATCATGTTTGTTTCATTAGCAATGTCCGACTAACTTCCTTTTAACTGCTTTTGGTGAATGGTTGTGTGGATTCGTTATGTTCTTAACTGTTAATTGTTAGTTGTTCCAGTTTTCCTTGTAACCATTGAGCACCAGGATGCTGAATTCGTTAGATTAACTAGTAAACTAGGGTTTTAGTGGTCTACTTTAGAGTTTCAGCCTTTCCGTGCGGTAGGAACTAAGCAGCCCGTTAGGAAACTAGGTTATTAGGTCGATTAGGCAATTGGGGATCATGTCTATGTGATATTGACAATTAATTAAGTTTTATTCAGATCGGTGGCAAACCAGGATCCAAAAGTAGTTAACTTGTCACATATGTAATCAGTTTAGTAATTTCAGTAATCAAAATCTTAGCTTTACTAATTCCGTTAGTTGTTAAATTAGTTAATTAGTAGTTAATCACTCAAAATCACTCAAAAACAGCCAAGAGACAAATTAGGTAAATTTAGGTAATTTATTAGTTAATTGTTAATTTCCAATCAATTAGTCAGATTCCACATATTCCCTTGGTTCGATAACCTTAGCTTACCATTACTACAAATCTAAATTAAGATGGGGATCTGTAACGGTCTCGAAAGCCGTCAACAAATTGGCGTCGTTGCCGGGGAATTAGTGTGCTTTTTGATTAGTTGATTTCTAGTAAATTTGCATTTTTTAGTTAATTTTTAAAAAAATCCAAAAACCCAAAAATAGTGTTTTTAATTTTCTTTGTTAATTTCTGCAACTAAAAAAACAAAAAAAAAAATAATTCTTTAATTCTGTCAAATTTCCATCCGGGGCGGTACGCCTTGGATCATTTTTGACAGAAAGTTTTTCAATTTTTGACCTTCCAAGCTTGCATTTTTTTCTGTTCTATTGCATTAATTACAACCCCTGGAACAATGCTACGTAATTGCTTTGCTTGTTTGTGACCAATTTTGCAGGTTTAAGGTGAAATTGCATGCATACGAGGCATTCCTGTAAGACTTCGCCTTTGATCTACAATCCAGAGATTGAGAGAGCAGCTCGGCATAACCGAGCAGAACAGAGAAATCGAAGACTAATGGAGAACCAAAACCTAAACCAAAACCAAAACCAGAACAACCCGCAAAACCAACCACGTTAAAACCCACCTCACAATGAGCCGGTGAACCCAAACATTCCATCTGCTCAAAACCCAAACATTCCACCAGCTTAAAATGCAAACATTCTACCTAACATTCCTCCACCAGCGCAAAATCCCGCCAACCCATACCGAAAAGAATCACCACCTCCAGTACAAGCCCCACTATTCCGTGTACATGGCTACAATTCCCTCCCCTCTTTGTCTCCCAAATCATCACATCAAGATGCGGGAGACTATCATTACCGAGGATGGTAACCATTTCCACCAACCCAACAACCACCCATATTCCGCCAAGCCCCAGAACAACCTCCACCACAACCATACCAAAATGCCAACCAACCTCAGTTTAGATAAAATCCATTGTATGAGCAACAAGATTGGCAAAGACAAGAGTAGCAGTGGGATCAAGACTGGTATGACCCTAATGAAGATGATAGGTACGGTTATAGAGCAGATATCACAGAATGAAGCTCCAAGGAACCAGGCACGAGTATCACATCAAAATGTGGCTCCCAATGTTTAAAGAGATCAACCACCAAGAGGAGTTCCACAATTCAATCAACCAGACAATGGGGAAGCTCAAATACAAATGGAAGGAGGAGTTCCAAGGATTTTAGTGAATGCACCAGTTCAAGTTTTGCAAGTCACTTAAAGCCGGTGGTAGTTCCAAGTTCATTGGCAGCGGTTACTCCAATTGGAGCTAACCGAAGAGCATTTGAAGTCTGCACGCAATACTTGGGCCATCTACCAAAATATTATGGGAAACGAACTGGAGAACCTTGTCTCCACATACACGCATTCGAGTCCATTTGCATTACTATTGGAGCACTGGGATTCATAGCTGAGGATATCAAGTTGATGCTTTTCCAGTACAAATTAAAAGACCAGGCAAGGAGATGGTTTGACAGTTTGCCCGCGGGGAGTATATATACATGGGAGCAACTGCAAGAGGCTTTTCTAGAAGAATACTACCCCATGAGCAAGACAAGTGAAGTTAAAGAGGAAATCCGTTCTTGTCAGCGACATTCGGGAGAACCATTCCCCGAAGCATTCAATAGGTTCAAGGATTTGTTGAGGAAGTGTCCTCATCATGGGATACAAACATGGGACCTCATCAAATTGTTTTATGATGGCATACTTCCGGAAGACATAAGAGATTTAAACTCCATCATCAATGGTACCTTTCTAATTAATTCTGAAGCTATGGATTGGGGACATATGGATCGGTTGAGTGCGACCTCGAAGAGGCTTGCTCAGAATACTAGAAGATCAAGATCCTCATCGGTTAAGGCTATAATTATGAGGCGGAGGAAAGAATTGATAAGGTTCAACAACATAACCTCCTTTTAGAAAAGCAGGTAGCTCAATTGAATTTGGGTGGAGCACCCGAAGAGGTAAAGGCGAGTGCACAGATTCCGGTTTGCACAGGTTGTGGAGAGTTGGGACATCTTGTAGATTTTTGTCCCGCTACAGCGAAGAAGGGTGAATTTGTAAATTTTGTATAAGGGAACATGAACTCCAACACTTATAACCCTGGCCTTCGCAATCATCCACTCCTCAGGTATGGTAACGCTAATAATCAATTGAATCCTGAATTTCAAGGTTCTAATGTGCAGGCTGGAGCTCAAACACAATATCAAGGTCGGCAAGCCGGGTACAACCAAGGGGGCCACCAATGAAACACATACAGCCAGAGTGGTAGCCAACAGCAAAGAAGTTATCAGCAAGCCCAACCAAAGCAAGACGAGGGCTTTGGAGCACAACTGGCAGGTATCATGGATGCAAACAAGGGTTTGGAGAGGAAGTTCGAGATACAAGAAAAAAATCATGAAGCTTTGTCAAAAAAAAAGTGTAAGGGAATAATTTGTGGCTTGTGTATTAAATCATCACTTGGCGGACTATTTCGGAGACCTATGTGATTGAATAGGTGGAGATTAGCTGGGTTATGGTCATATTGGGTCACTGGGCCAATTTAGATGTGTTTGGGCTCAATTAAACAATGTTTAGATGGGTTTTAGTGGGCCTATATGGTCAAAAACGGGAATTAGTGGGTAATTAGGGTTACCAAAGATAGATTAGCTTGTTTTCCAAGCTAATATTCCCCTATATATAGATAGTTTAATCTTGTAATTGGGGTTGGTGATTCAAAAGGTGTTTTGCGATTTTGTGATCTCGAAATTCTCTTTGAGAATTTCGACAAGTGTGTGGCAAGCAAGATCAATAGTAAAGTGTTTCTTCTCAATCGGTTTGTGCTTTTTACGTTTATTGTTATCGCTTTTCAATATAGTTCTCATTTCTTCTTGAATCACTCTAGTGTTTGGATTCCGCACATTCACTAGAGGTTGTGATATCGTGTTCGGGTTATTTCGATCCTTACAATTGGTATCAGAGCCAAGAAACGCAGGTTTCGAGGCTCTCGCGATATCCGATTCAAGTTTTTATCAACTAACCGTTTGAGTTTTGTTGGTGATTTTCAGTTTTTAGCAAAGTTCGGAAGTATTTTTGCAGGTTTCGAGTCAAGACAGGAGCATTCGAGGTGCTAAATTCGTGAATTGGAGACTTTTCGACCCTGTTTCTAGACTTTTCGATCGTCCTCCTGATCGAAAAGCCTTTTCTGTCGCGCCATCTTGATCGGAAAGTCCCCTTGTGACTTTTCGATCAGCCATCTTTCGATCGAAAAGTCCCCCTTGTGACTTTTCGATCAGCCCATTTCGATCGAAAAGTCCCCCGTGTGACTTTTCGATCAGCCCATTTCGATCGGAAAGTCCCCTTGTGACTCTTCGATCAGCCATCTGTCGATCGAAAAGTCCCCCTTGTGACTTTTCGATCAGCCCATTTCGATCGGAAAGTCCCCCTGTGACTTTTCGATCAGAGCATTTCGATCGGAAAGTCCCCCTGTGACTTTTCGATCAGCTTCTCTTTTCGATCGGAAAGTCCCCACTGAGACTTTTCGATCCGTTGAAACTTTTCGATCGAGAAGTGTACTTTTCGACCAAGATCTTGTCCGATCGAAAAGTACTTTTCGACCCAACACCCTGCTGATCGAAAACCCCTTTTCGATCAAAAACCCACTTTTCGATCTATCCATTTTCAATCCGTTCAAGTCTTTCAGTTCGTTTTTGATCCATAAGTTCATCCAAGGAAGAAAATGACAAGTTCTTAAGTTGCTTCTCCTCTTGTGAGTGATCAAACTCAGATATGTTCGAACTCGGCATGCTCCAAATCAATCGAACAATATAAGCAACTGTTTCGAACTGAAGAAAGAGACCGTCTCAATGCAGAGTACAAACTAAAGAATCATCTAAAACAAGTCGAACCCTACAAAAAGAGGATAGAGTCTTTAGGTAACGAACTCAGTCAGGAGAAGTATCTTTTCCGGACATTCCGTGAAAAAGAGGAGGAAAAGCGAAAGATCAATCGTGCTGATGGAACTTGGATATGTAACTGCGAGGAATGCTCAAACCCCACGTGCTGTGCTTTGATTAAAGAATGGGAGAGCAAGTTTACAAATGAATGTCAAAATCATGCAATCACTGCTAGAGACCTTAGGGAGTCCAAAGGTAAGACCAAAATTTTTAGAGAGAAACTTGAGGCCATTCAGGTTGATGTTAAGAATCTTCAACGTGATGTTAGTAATAAAAGCACCTATCTTAGGCTTGCTAATGCTAAGGTAGAAGAGCTAACTAAGGAGGTAGAGGAACTAAGAACCAAACTTGATAATTCTCAATCTGCCCTTGAGAAACATCAAGTTATTCAAAAGAAAATGATGGACTCTCATCGTACTTTATTCAAATCAGAGGAGCGACTCGAGCATGTAAAAGAAACATCTGGCCTCGGGGATGGAAATTTTCCTCCCCCATTACAACATGAATACATCAGAGTGCCCCAAACTGCCGATGAATTGTTGAAAGAGTCGCTTAATGAAGCAACCATGGTGTATGGGCCTAAACCTATGCACAAAGATGAAAAGATAGCCACAGAAGCAACTCAGTCAAATGGGGTGGATAATACTCATGTCACTACTGAGTGTGCAGGGTCAAGCTCTAGTGAAGTGAAGAAAGCTGATGAAGAGAAGTTAGTTCCTTATCCAAAGATCGAGACTCCTTATTCCAAAGTTGTAGATGAGGTAAAGCGGGAACGAGTGGTGATGACTACAAGACCCAATGGTAAGATATTCATGACATCTGGGTCTATGTTTGACCAAAAACCAGATGCTGGCTATGAACTACCATCCTTCTCCACTAAGTTCAAAGGCTTGGGTCATGATGGTGGTTTATCATCTAACATTAAGAGCATAAGGCCCAAGATCACCATCAAGCCTCCAAATTCCGTTCCAATCAAGATTGAAAGGCCCAAGGTGACAAACAAGTCTCCAAACTCATCAGTGGGATCATGCAGTGGAAAAACAACTTTCTCAAAGAAACCAGTGGGACCAAAAGTTCAAATGTCTGGTTCTGCTCAGTTTTCAACTAACCAGAAAAGATTCAATGGAAATGGATCAAGGTCAGAAAGATCGAACAACTGGAGATCTGGAGTCTTTCTGAACATGCAACCGAATCTCAATGCCTCTCCATCAAAGCCATGCAGCTCAAACGATCATACTTCTGACTTCTACCTGAAGAAGCAAACTTGCTTTAATTGTGGCAATCCTGGTCACATTGCCCGAAATTGTCTCTATCGCCCCTATGAGCCATATTATCCGCAAAGTCAAAATGTTCCATCTCAAGAATCAGTTAAGTCTAAGCCAATGAAGATGCAACCACCTAAGGCAATGAAGACTGTTTCTCCTAATATAAAACCCTCTGATCAACATTGGGGCGCTGCCAAAGAGCAAAGAAAATTTTCAAATCAAAAATATGTTTTTCCAAATTATGAAAATTTCCATAAAAAGGTGAAGAAACCGATGTCAAAACAACACAAAGTTGAAAAACCTAAAGTTGCCCCTCCAAAGGTAACTAAAACTGTTTTGAAAAAGAAACCTGAAATGAAAAAGGTTGAAATACCTAAAGTCACTACTTCAAAGGTGACCAAAACAACTTTCAAATCACCTGGAATTTGGAAACCAAAATCAAAGGCAGCTGCAGCTCAAATTCCCGATTTTTCAAAGGGCATGTGTTTAAAAGAAGTAACTTTCATTGATTCATCAGGTCTACCCAGAACCACAATGGCCTGGGTTCCAATCGCTAACTGATCTCTCACTATGTGCAGGAACAGTCAAGGAGGACTTTCATTAACCTTTGTTTGTTTGTGATAGTGATTGTTCCAGGCATAGGATAGGAGGCATCTCTCTGCTATATGCAATGAAGATTTCAATGGAGGGTATGTTTCCTTGTGAGAGGTAAATCTGAAAAATCAGCAAGGTACTGTCTAAATTGGTTCTTTCTTGGCTAAATTGATGTGAAGTATGGTTGTGCATGAAACAAAACCCATTTCTGAAAAATTTTCAAAAGATAAACTTTGAAGGTTAGCTTGGGCAGTTTTAGTAGATATTTAGTGATGTGTCTGTGTGTGCAAAAAAAAAAAAAAAAAAAAATACAAAAAATAATAATAAAAAAAATAAATAAAATAAAATGTGTGTTGATTTTAAAAATCAAAAACCAAGGGGAAGAATAGAAATAATGAAATCGTTGACCCCTCAAAAAATTGTGCTTTTTAATTTTTAATTTTTTTGTTTGTGTGAGAAGGCAGGGAAGTGAAATATTTCCGTTCTCAGAATAACTGACACGCGTAAGGCAAAAGTGAAAGACATGATCCAAGGTGATGTGCTCGGTAGGCTCAGTTCCAAAAATAAAGGTATGGGTCACAACACTTAAAGATAAAGTATGTCATTTGACGGAAACACACACTTAGGTTAAGTGCTTGTTCTATTTGACTGCGAAATTGTTCCCGATACACACGCCGGACTCCAAAGTGTTGAATCGAAAATCTCAAAAAGTCGGCGTCCCCTCTGTTTTGTGTGAGCAAAGATCTGGGGATGTCAAAGCCGTCAGTCAAGTCTTGCCTTTGCTTTGCGTGAGCAATGACCTGGTGTAGAATGGTTGACGTGTTAATCAGATTTTCCTCTGTTTTGCGTGAGCAAAGACCTGGTTAGTCTGGATTAACGTGCTTGCAGATCACTGTATATAATTTACACCCCAAAAGATGCCAATGTGCACAACAAAAGAGACCCTCTAGCGTCCAAAACCCTTTAGCCCTGACTTTGTGACTAGGCTTATGTGTTTGATGAAAGGTTACCACCTGACTGATAAACGCCTCTGAGTTGAAATCATACAAGTCGTTGTATATTATCCCTATCTCTTTTATGATCTGTTCTTTCTTTTCTCAACCAAGTCTCGAGAAAAGATTCAAAACTCTGGATATGGGAATGTGAAAATATGTGGTAGAGAATGATCAAGCTTGATAGACTACACATATTAATTACCTAGGATTTGTGTGTGACTGTCGAATGTTCATAATTAATGCACCTAAAAGATAAATAAGTGACAAACAGCCAGGAAAATGAGGAACATGGGTTTAAGAAGGACCAATATACTGGCAATCGCCTGGACGTGTTCAAGTAACAGATGCTGAAAAGGGTTCCTCAGTTCAGACAAAGACGGTTTGATCCCAAAATAAAACCTTCTCGTTTGGAAATTTGGTATGTTTGTTTTTTTTTATTTTTCTTTTGTGTTATCTTAAGTTTTTATTGTTTATTTTATTTTTCAACCATGGCCAGGTTAATTTAAAGGTTTTAATAAGTTTTTATGGGTCTTGTGCAAGAAAGTATCACCCCTCCAGAATCACAGGGGTAGATAATGTGAAGAGTTCTCGGGTTCAGGGGAAGTGCTTTTGGTTAAATAATGCTAACCCGATAACCAGTCATCGTCTGGTTAGTGTCTGTTTCATGTTGTGTTTGACAGGTTAAGTGAGAAAGACAACTCATGGAGAAGAAGGTCAAGGACTCAGTTGACCAAAGCAAGAACTCTACTGCTGATCAAGTTGAAGAACCAGCCGGAAAAAGACTTACCTTATGCTTAGGGGAAGTTTGTTGGTTGTTCAAGAAAAGCTTCCAAAGACTCAAAAGACACTGTTCACGAGTTGAGGGGAAGCTAAATGCCGTCAGTTCAAAGAAATTCAAGAATGTCAAGACAGGGGTTTTCAACATTTTTACCCTCTGAAGTTACATGCTGGTCAAGACAGTCACTGATGATCTAGCAAGGACTCGACATGTTTCAAGAAGGAGCAAGTACTTGAGAATCCTCCTCTCAATACGTGTTTACCATTTGAAGTTCAAGCTGATGCTGATAAAGAGAAAGAGCCATCAAACATCCCATATGCTGCCCATTGAAGATTGTTAAAGAAAAGTATCTTCATCAACTCATGCTCAAGCCAAGGAGAAGACTGCAAGTCTGAAGATTGAAAGTAGAAGACATTTAATATCACAAGCCAAGGGGAAGATTGTAAGGGAATAATTTGTGGCTTGTGTATTAAATCATCACTTGGCGGACTATTTCGAAGACCTATGTGATAGAATAGGTGGAGATTAGCTGGGTTATGGTCATATTGGGTCACTGGGCCAATTTAGATGTGTTTGGGCTCAATTAAACAATGTTTAGATGGGTTTTAGTGGGCCTATATGGTCAAAAACGGGAATTAGTGGGTAATTAGGGTTACCAAAGATAGATTAGCTTGTTTTCCAAGCTAATATTCCCCTATATATAGATAGTTTAATCTTGTAATTGGGGTTGGTGATTCAAAAGGTGTTTTGCGATTTTGTGATCTCGAAATTCTCTTTGAGAATTTCGACAAGTGTGTGGCAAGCAAGATCAATAGTAAAGTGTTTCTTCTCAATCGGTTTGTGCTTTTTACGTTTATTGTTATCGCTTTTCAATATAGTTCTCATTTCTTCTTGAATCACTCTAGTGTTTGGATTCCGCACATTCACTAGAGGTTGTGATATCGTGTTCGGGTTATTTCGATCCTTACAAAAAGTGGGTCAATTGGTGGCCAAGTCATCAAAGAGAGATCCAAGTAAGTTACTGAGTGACACCACCATCAACCCACAACATCAGTTATCCAGCTCAAAGAACACGAGACATGTGCCAATCAACAAGATCACCACTTTACGCTCAGGTAAGTCCATAGATAATAAGGTGGGGACACTGAAAATGCGTGAGCATCGGATCGTCTACTCGATCTAGCTAATCGGACATCGAAACGTAATTAACCGATAGTTTTATTGATCAACGAGAACAATTACAATCAGTAAACACTCAGAAACATAGACACAGAGAACACTCTAAGAAACACACACTTAGCAGAAATCTCACACGCTCAGAACTGAATATTACAAAGATCAAACACATACTTATACCAAGCTGGCCGATCCCTGTCCGAACCCCAGGTTCGGCCAGTCCGAACTCCAGGTTCGGACCTGGTTCGGCCAAGCATACTTTGACTTGATCTTAAACATTGCTTGATACTTCACACGATGCACATATCAGGTATCAACAAACTCCCCCTCGTCGTGTGCAGTATCTATTCAACATCATTAACTTTGTATCTTCAATCAAGCTCCCCCTCAAGTGTAGAATCCGTTCGTTCAATGAAATGAATCTTCAAACAAACTCCTCTTCAACTCGATCGTAGCTTGATCTTGAATACTTGACAATGCCTAGTGTATCTCTGGTCTATTATCAACAGCTTCAGAAGACTTGAAGTCGTGATATCTTTCACATAGCAACCTGCTCAACCATTTAAATAATCTTGGCGCAAAACGTCTCTTGGCGCAAAATCTTTTTGATTTTTCAAAGTTTATGCTAAAACACACTGAAAATATTTTTGGTCTTATCTTGATATGAAATGAACTTGTAATACAAAATCAAACACTATTTTTGGTATGAGAAAGATCACTATATGGGATCATATTGGACATAACACACTGAACTGCACTTCAATTTTAATTAATCGAAACACATAAGTCATGCTGATTGCTGGTATAATTTGTCCAACTTAAACTCAGGCAAAATCATACTTATAACATTTGGATATGTTAAGGTATTGATTAGACTTGCTTTGACCAGTGTATCCCACACTATCAGACTTAATCAGACATTTTCAATTTTTCTTTCTTTTTCCTTTTTGTGTGACAGCACTTGTGATTTTTCACAACGCATAATATTTTCATGATATTGTCAGCTGTGTTCCATGCAAAAAGAAATAAGAACGTTAAATCGTCTACCTTAAGGTCGATCTTTTGATACGCAGATAAGGCCTCGGATTTAACAAAATAAGAAAATAAAACAAGTTTAAATTGTATAACCCAACAACAATCAGGTCGGTACTCCCGTACACGCAGAGAAATTCCGATGAGTTATACGAAACACCAAAGAAAATAAAGCAGAACGTCAAACGAACAACGATCAGGTCGATCTTTCGATACGCAAAGAAAGTCCGATCGTTTGACAAAATAAAGAAAATCAAACAAGTTTAAATCTTTACAAAAAGAACACATGTATACACATTGACTTTTCAGTTTGAATTTCACACTTATTTTTCTTTTTGTGTCATGAAATATGCATCAAGATGTTATCCACGTGGTCAAGCATTAGTATTTAGTGAATATCACATCTGAATACTTTCTGATTTGCCGAGCCTACCAAGCACATCAAGCAATGATCTTATGGCCCTTTCATCTACTCTATCCATGAGTCAGATACGTAAGCCAATGTACCATCATTTCTCAATGATCAATTTCTCACAATTTTATATGTTGTGCATGTATTCACTTTCCTTCATTATATATTTGGCATGTATTCACCTTCTCCCCATAACATGCATTTTCTCAATTACCCCCCCCCCCCCTACTTACAATTCTCCCCCTTAAGATGAAAACTCTATTTTTTTGGATTTTCATTTTACACAAAAACAAAACTCTATTTTTGGGGTTTTGAGAAAAAATTGTAAGCAAAGAAAAGCGATCAATCAACACGGATAGTTTGCAGATTTAGAATTTAGAAAATTTGCAGGTTAGAAAGATCTATCATGAAAATTAAGTTAAGCAGAATATCCCTCCATCAACAACTTTGCAATCGTCGATAGGTCTTCTAGAAGTACCTGCACACTAATCAAACTTATTAGTTCATAAATGACCCGAAGCGTATTGCTTATGGTCGACCAGTGTCCTGGTTTTGTTTAGAAACCACCTTAGGTTTCCATTGTTGTTGGTTTGGTAAGATAGTTTGAGATGAACTTATCACAGGTAACTGTGATGATGAACCTACACTTTGAACCTTTGAGAACATTAGAACAAAACGTTTTTGATTTTGAAAGAATGTAGGTTCAACGTCATCAAAAACTCTGCCTCGTTCATGGAAGAACTTTGTTGAGGCAGGTTTACCAAACACTGGTTTCTTATGAAACCCTTGGGGTGAATCAGTAGGTAGTGGACAATCCTTTGCCATATGCCCTGGTCGGCGGCAACTATAACAAAGTCTTTTCTTTTTGTCCCATCTTTGATGTACCTGCGAAGAACACACATGAATATCTCAAACATGATCAGAATGAGAATCATATACCTGATGCATGTGATCATGTACCCATTTCGATGTAGGGCTTCGAGATTGAGTACTTTCAGAAGAAATAGTAGCTTGCACAAAAACGTCAGAAATCTTTCGAGCATCAACACAATAAAGAGGAAATTCTTTATCAGAGAAAAGCTGATCAAAACCTTTGAACTTGTAGAATCTCTCAGGTTGAACTTTTTCAGCCTTAAACGCATCCTTCTTCACTTGTTTCAGCTTCAATTTCTTCAAATTTTGAACTGATAAGTCTGGAACCTTCTTATCTGTTAAATCTTTTACTAGAAAGCCCAGACCCACATGCTTTCCAGAAATCTTCTCCTCAGATGTAAAATGCCCATTCTTCGCTAAACGAGAAAATTCAGCTTTCACTTCAGTTACATTCTTTTGATCATAAAAGATATAAAAGATCTTTTCATCAAACTCAGGTTGAGACTGAATCTTGTCACTAGAAGTAGCCGACTTTTCATTATCAGCAGAAGATGAACCAGATACAAATTTTGGAGCAGGAGAAACTTCAGATTTCTTTTCCTTCTTTTTCTTATTCTTCCTGTTCTTCTTTTTCGTCACATCTTTCTCATCCTCAACAGTAGATGATGAAACCTTTGAATAATCAAATTCATCAACTTGTTCCTTCACCTCTTTGAAAGCTTCTTTGATATGAGCAGGGGGTGATGTTGTCTTATCAAACATTTTCTCAAAATTCTCATCCTTAGTAAGAAAACTTGTAAACACTTGAGAATTAGATACATTGTTCAGCAAGCGATTCGCATCGATGACTTGAATTTTGAGATCAGAAATTTTCTGTTGAGAATCAGCTAACTCCTTCTCAGTAGTAATTAAACGCTTTGCAACTTTATGAGTTTCATATTTTTGCATCCGAAGATTGTCAAGTCCTTCATGTAACTCCTTCTTCAATTTATCCTCGTTGCGTTTTTGAATTTCCAAATTGGCCTTTTGAACTTTATTAACACTAATTAACTCTCGCTTCTCGTCCAACAATTTTTCCATGTCAATTTGATATGCTTCAATCTTAGGAGCATATTCTTCAGCATTCTTTGTAAGTAAATCAAGCTTGACTTTGGATTTATCAAACAAATTCTGAAAATCATTAGCCGTATCTTCTGCTTCATCTTTCCATTTCTTGACTTCAAACACCAACTCATCTCTTTCTTTACAAATCTTAGCTTTTGCAGTTTCAACATCCCTTTTATCTTGTTTAGAAATTTCTAAAACTTCATTCAGCAATTTGATCTCTTTAAGTAGACATTCATTCTTCAAGACCATCTCCTTTTCATGTTCTTTAGAAGTCTTCAACTCTGAATTAACCAAAGTAACTTCCTCAGAAAATTTTTGAATTTTGCTTAACAAGGAAGCATTTTCTTTCATTAAGCTTTCCAAATTTTCAGCAGATTCATATGAACTTGGATTTGAACTAGTATCAGAACTAGTGTCTGAACAAAAATCCTCTTGTTGATCATGAGTAACTATCAAGGCAGATGAATCATACCCAAACTATTGACCCCAATCATAAACACCATCATGTTGAGCCGTCAAAGCTGTTGTCTTGCTTGTGTTACTAGTAGATGGTTGAGTAAAACCAGGCTTGGGTGATTGAGTAAAACCAGGCTTGCTTGCATGTGCCTGTTGACAGTCTTTAGCAAAATGTCCAAGCTGCGAACATTTATAACATTTTAACTTTGACTTGTCAAAACCCAATTTATCACCAGAAATATTTCTTCCATGTTTCTTGAAGAACCTCTTCGATCTTTGACATAACATAGCATATTGCCAAGATATATCCAATTTAATTAATTGATCATCATCAAGTGCATCAAGATCATCACTGGTTAACTTTGCATCAACAACATTCTTGATAATCAAACCAAAAGATGATGAAATCAATGCAGAAATCATTTTAGCACAATCATCTGTTGATTCAGCAGAAAAAGCATTCTGACTTGAACAATTTGGAATTGTAAAGCTACAACCCCGTGAAGACTTGTTATCAGAATTATCAGAAATTCCAGTCAAGAAAGCTGTACTTGGTGCAGAACTCAGGCTTGGTTTAGTTTTAGCATTTATGCTTGCAGTATTCTCACCATGGTACAACTCAGGATTTTGTAATGTAGCAGTAGCCTTGTTTGAAGTCATCATTTCCATCTCTCTAGCATGAAGTTTTCCGGTTAAATCATGAAATGATAATGCAGGATAATCTTTGTCATGAGTAAGCAACAAGACATAATTTTCCCACTTTTCTGGTAATGCTTCCATTAACTTCTCTTTCAATTCCTCCTTGGTCTTTTCAATGTTCACCACCTTCATTTCCTAATCAAATGTGAAAATCTGGATAAAAGTGCCGGAATAGTTTCTTTATCATAATGTTAAAAATTCTCAAATTCTTTGTTCAACACTTTTCTTCTACTCTTCTTGTATTGATCATTTCCTTCGCATCTAGCAGACAATGCATCCCACAATTGTTTTGACTTTTTGCAAGTACTAAATTGATGCAACAACTCAGTGGGCAGAGCCATTGTTAGATAACCATAGGTTTTTTCTTCAAGCTCATAGAGTTTTCTTTCATAACCATCAAAATCTTGAATTCTTTTAAAATCTCCATCTGCTTGTGGATGCATGTAAAGTTTGCGAATCGGAATCCATAAATCCACATTATTTGTGTTGATGTAAGCTGAAAAACGTTGTTTCCAATTATGATAATCTTCCAATTTCAACAATTTAGGAACTTTCTGACTTGTTCCAATTCCGTTATCAAAATTTAGCATAGTTTGCATCGCGCTATGCATTGCGGAAAAAGCTTGAAATTCCGACATCGTTTGAAAAGATTGAATTCTGGTGGCCGAACTCTCTCCGAACTTATATCTGAGCTCCGAACTTCGTCCGAACTTCGTCCGAACCTAAATCAAACAGTCCGAACTTTATCTGAACTTCAGAACACCGAACTCTGTCCGAACAGACCTCCGAACTCTCTTCAAACGAGCTCCGAACCTCAAAACACTCCGAACTCTCACCGAACTAGCACCAAACCCCGAACCTTGACCGAACACTGACCGAAATCTCGCCGAGCTTAGTCCAAACTCTAAGTTCAGAGAAGTTACTCCGAACCTGACCAGTAAGGTCCGAACTTCGACATATTATTTGCAAAAACGCGTGAAAATGAACTGATTTTGACAAAACTCGATACTATGAGTCAGAAAAACCGATAGAAAATGGTTTAGGAAGAGATTTGACACCGAACACTCGATAGAATTGATGAAAAACACGAATACAAACTCGAAAAACACCAAAAACGCTTCAAAAGTCCAAAAATAGCAACCACAGATCAGTAGAGTGAACCAGAAAGCTCTGATACCACTTGAAAATGCGTGAGCATCGGATCGTCTACTCGATCTAGCTAATCGGACATCGAAACGTAATTAACCAATTTTTTTATTGATCAACGAGAACAATTACAATCAGTAAACACTCAGAAACATAGACACAGAGAACACTCTAAGAAACACACACTTAGCAGAAATCTCACACGCTTAGAACTGAATATTACAAAGATCAAACACATACATATACCCAGCTGGCCGATCCCTGTCCGAACCCCAGGTTCGGCCAGTCCGAACCCCAGGTTCGGCCAGTCCGAACTCCAGGTTCGGACCTGGTTCGGCCAAGCATACTTTGACTTGATCTTGAACATTGCTTGATACTTCACACGACGCACATATCGGGTATCAACAGACACCTTCACTACAAATGGATGGTATAATGGAGGATTGGGTAAGTGACAGTGAGGATGAGCCGGAAAATGATCAATCAAAAACAGTTCCAAAATCAGTTGAAACCGAGTCTAGTAGCCCCATGAAATTAAAAAAAGGTAACTTTCAATGAATTTGAGAATAGGGTGATAGATGAAGAGTCAATTGAACCAAAAGAGAAAACAATACCATTTCCTAAGGAACTAATTGAACCAAACCAAAGTAGGGTAGCAAATAAAAGGAGCCTACAACAAGAAGATATGTGGGAAATTTTTAAACAAGTAAAAATAAATCTTCCCCTTTTAGATGTTATAAAACAAATACCGGCCTATGCGAAGTACCTCAAAGATATGTGCACTCAGAAAAGAACTTATAAAATCCCTAAACATCTAGATGCCACAGTTGATGTGAGTGCCACAATATTAGGCATTTTGCCTAAAAAACTTCAAGATCTGGGGGCACCAATGATTTCAATTCAAGTTGGTGAGTTTCAGATGACCCATGCCCTTTTGGATCATGGAGCGAGTGTGAGCATTTTACCGGGGAGCTTATACGATCAGTACGACTTTGGACCATTGAAAAAAAGCCGACACTACAGTGATTTGGCTGATTTCTATCCGGTTGACTTTTTGGTTCTAGATTATTTGTCAATTGAAAAAGCTGCTCAACCAACGGTAATTCTGGGTCGACCATTTCTAGATACGAGTCATTCGCAATTGATTGTAGGTCGGATACCGTTGACATGACTTTTCGGAACCGAAAAATGAGGTTAAGTGTTTTTGGGAATGTAACTAACCCTCGGGATGATGATGAATACTTTCGGGCGGAAATTATCGATGGTCGTATGCCTCCATTTTTTCCTTGTAATGAGGAGGATGGGACCCCCAAGGAGTGAGCTTTGTTTGGCAGGGACTATGCGGATGTGGTCAAAGAGTTGGAAGCTGAAGGTGAGAGCCAGGAGTTGATGACAGTGAGAGATCACAGACCACCATGGTCCATTCAAGTGGATAGCTTACCGGAGCACATTAATTCACAATTAGAGCCTTCACTTGAATCACCATCCTCTTTAGAGCTTAAAGAACTTCCGAAACATTTAAACTATGGTTTTGTAGGTGAAAATAACACTCTTCCCATGATAATTCTGCAGATTTAATTAAGGAGCAGGAAGAGGAGTTAATGAAGGTTTTGGTGAAGCATCGGGCGGCTATTGGATGGACCATAGCGGACTTGAAGGGAATCAGCCCGTCCATAGTCATGTACAAGATCATAACCGAAGAAGGGGCAAAACCCGCAAGAGATGCGCAAAGGAGGCTTAACCCAAATATGTGATAGGTAGTTAAGAAGGAGGTGCTTAAATGGCTCGATGTAGGTATTATCTATCCTATCTCCGATAGCACATGGGTAAGTCCAAATCAAACTGTTCCTAAGAAAGCAGGCATTCAAATTGTTAGGAATCAGAAAGGAGAAGAAATAGCCACTCGGTCGGTAACCGGGAGGCGAATTTGCATAGATTATAGGAGGTTGAATTCTGAACTTCCAAAGACCATTTTCCTCTACCTCTTATTGACCAAATTATTGAGAAGTTATCCGGTCAAAAATTTTATTGTTTTCTAGATGGTTATTCAGGGTACAACCAAATCACAATTCACCACGATGACCAACAAAAGACCACTTTTACTTGTCCTTATGGCACCTTTGCCTTTCGGAGGACATTCGGTTTGTGCAATGCCCCGACCACTTTTCAAAGATGTATGATGGCTATTTTTTCAGATATGATCGGGGATTCACTTGAAATCTTTATGGATGATTTTTCAATATTTGGTACATTGTTTGAGTCATGTTTTAAGCAATTAACACATGTTTTAGAGCGTTGCATAGAAACAAATTTACTGTTAAGTTAGGAAAAAAGTCATTTTATGGTTCAAGAGGGGATAGTGTTGGGTAGGGGTGTGCAAGAATCCGAAAAAACCGACTCGAAACCAAAATAACCAAAAAAACCAAACCGAAAAAACCGAATCCAAATAGAAACCAACGGTTTTGGATTGAACTATTCTAAAATCCGAAATTTCGGATCGGTTTTGGTTTTAGCCAAATAGAAAATCCGAAAAAAAACCTAACCGATCCATTTAACTATTGAAGGGTTTCAAACTAAAATTTTATTTATAATCATTAGGATCTTTGAGTCTTTGTGATTAGATCATTATGCAACTTTGATTTTTGTTTGAATGTCGTTTGAGTGTTTGAGATTAGTTTGAAAATGCGTGAGCATCGGATCGTCTACTCGATCTAGCTAATCGGACATCGAAACGTAATTAACCAATTGTTTTATTGATCAACGAAGAACAATTACAATCAGTAAACACTCAGAAACTCAGAGAATACACACTCAGAAACACACACTTAAGATATCTTGCACGCTCAGAACTACTCATTACAAAGATTAAACACATATTTATACCCAGTTGGCCGAGCTTCGGCCGAACCTCAGATTCGGCCAGTCCGAACTTCAGGTTCGGACCTAGTTCGGCCAGACCTAGTTTGACATGATCTTGTACTTTGTTTGATACTTCACACGACGCACATATCAGGTATCAACAAACTCCCCCTCGTCGCGTGTAGTATCCCTTCAATATCATCAACTTTGTATCTTCAATCAAGCTCCCCCTCAAGTGTAGAATCCGTTCGTTCAATGAAATGAAACTTCAAACAAACTTCTCCTCAACTTGATCGTAACTTCCTTGAGTACTTGATGACATTATAGTGTAACTCTGGTCTTTCATCAACATCTTCAGAAGACTTGAAGTTGTGATAACTTGCACATAGCAACCTGCTCAAATATTTAAAATAATCTTGGCGCAAAACGTCTCTTCAAGACTCCAAGATATGATTTTCAAAATGATTTGTATCACGTGTTGATCAGATCGAAAATAAAGCAGAAACAAAATCTTTTCGACTTTTTGACAATTTATGCTAAAACACACCGAAAATCTTTTTGTTCTTTTCTGAAATGAAATGAAATTGCAATACAAAATCAAACGCTATTTTTGGTATGAGAAAGATCACTATATGGGATCATATTGAGCATAACACACTGAACTGTACTTCAATTTCGATTAATCGAAACACATAAGTCAAGCTGATTGCTGGTATAATTTGTCCAACTTAAACTCAGGCAGAATCATACTCATAACATCTGGATATGTTAAGGTATTGATTAGATTTGCATCGACCAGTGTATCCCACACTATCAGACATAATCAAACATTTTCAGCGTTTCTTTTCTTTTTCCTTTTTGTGTGACAGCACTTGTGATTTTTCACAATGCATAATATTTTCATGATATAGTCAACTGTGTTCCATGCAAAAAGAAATAAGAACGATAAATCGTCTACCTTAAGATTGATCTTTCGATACGCAGATAAGGCCTCGGATTTAACAAAATAAGAAAATAAAACAAATTGAAATTGTATAACCCAACAACAATCAGGTCGGTACTCCCGTACACGCAGAGAAAGTCCGATGAGTTATACGAAACACCAAAGAAAATAAAGCAGAACGTCAAACGAACAACGATCAGGTCGATCTTTCGATACGCAGAGAAAGTCCGATCGTTTGACAAAATAAAGAAAATCAAACAAGTTTAAATCTTTGCAAAATGAACACATGTATACACAGTGACTTCTCATTTTGAAACTTCACACTTATTTTTCTTTTTGTGTCATGAAATATGCATCAAGTTGTTATCCACATGGTCAAGCAATAGTATTTAGTGTATATCACATCTGAATACTTTCTGATTTGTCGAGCCTACCAAGCATAACAAACAATGATCTTATGGCTCTTTCATCTATTCTTTCCATGAGTCAGATACGTAAGCCAATGTACCATCATTTCCAAATGATCAATTTCTCACAATTTTATATATTTGGCACGTATTCACCTTCCTTCATTATATATTTGGCATGTATTCACTTTCTCCCCATAACATGCATTTTCTCAATTACTCCCCCTTACTTACAATTCTCCCCCTTAAAATGAAAACTCTATTTTTGGATTTTCATTTTACACAAAAACAAGACTCTATTTTTGGGTTTTTGAGAAAAACTTGTAAGCAAAGAAAATTGATCAATCAACACGAATATTTTTCAGTTTTAGACTTCAGAAATTTGCAGTTAGAAAGATTTATCATGAACAATTAAATTAAGCAGAATACTCCTCCATCAACAATTTTGCAATTGTCGATAGGTCTTCTAGAAGTACCTGCACACTGGTCAAACTAATTAGTCCAAAAATGACCCGAAGCGAATTGCTTCTGGTCGACCAGTGTCCTTGTTTTGCTTAGAAACCACCTTAGGTTTCCATTGCTTAAAAACCACCTTAGTGTCCTTGTTTTGCTTAGAAATCACAGGTGACTGTGATCAGGAAACGACATTTTTAGCTTTTGAAAACAGTGGAACAAAACGGTTTTGTTTATGATAAAATGTAGACGCAACTTCATCAAAAACTCTGCCTTGTTCATCAAAGAACCTTGTGGTGGCAGGTTTACCAAAAACTGATTTCTTTTGAAATCTTTGGGGTGAATCAGCAGGTGATGGACAATCTTTTGCCATATGCCCTAGACGACGGAAAATATAACAGATTCTTGTCGTTTTGTCCCATCTTGGATGTACCTGCGAAGAACACACATGAATATCTCGAACATGATCAGAATGAGAATCATATACCTGATGCCTGTGATCATGTACCCATTTGGATGTAGGGCTTCGAGATTGAGAACTTTTAGATGAAACTTGAGCTTTCACAAAGACTTCAGAAATCTTCCGAGCATCAACACAATGAAGTGGAAATTCTTTGTCAGAAAATAGCTGATCCGAACCCTTGAGTTTGTAAAACCGCTCGGGTTTAATTTTATCAGCTTGAAAAACTTCCTTCTTCACTTGTTTCATCTTTAATTTCTTTAAATCTTGAGATGATGATGCGGGAACCTTCTTAGCTTTGTTTTGCATCCCGTGAAAACCCAATCCAACATATTTTCCCGAAATCTTCTCCTCAGATAAACAATGTCCATTTTTCGCCAATCGAGAAAATTCAGCTTTTACTTCAGTAACATTCTTTTGATCATAAAAGATCTTTTCATCAAACTCAGGTTGAAACAGAAGCTTGTCACTAGAAGTAGCTGACTTCTCATTATCAAAAGACAATGAACCAGATACAAACTTTGGTGCAGGAGAAACCTCAGATTTCTTTTCCTTCTTCTTATTCTTCCTTTTCTTCTTTTTTGGCACAACTTTCTCATCCTCAGCAGTAGATGACGAAACCTTTGAATAATCAAATTCTTCAATTTGTTCCTTCACTTCTTTGACAGCTTCTTTGATATGAGCAGGGGGTGAAGCAGTCTTATCGAACATCTTCTCAAAATTTGCATCATTAGCTAAGAATGTCACACCCCTAAAAATCCCACGCGCGACAACGCGCCTCAGGGAGCGTGAGAAACCAGGATCGAACACATTAGCCATACGAACAGTCTATATGCAATGTAAAAGTAAAACCAGAGTAAATGCGTTTTTAAATGCGGAAGCGTAATCGACAAAGTTGTAATAATTGTTCAAGCGCCAAAACATGCGCAAACCAAAAGTTAATAAGTTTGATAAAAAAATAAGTCTATGATGCATGCATGGTAATAGCAATCCTTATGTAGTGCATCCTAGTTCGTGGCAGACAATCCAGTTTAGCGACCTGAGATATAACATGCTAAAGTGTCAACACAAAGGTTGGTGAGTTCACAGGTTTAACAGTTCAGTAACGTTTCAAGTTCAGTTTAAGATTGACCGTTCAATAACGTCAAGTTGTAAGAGCATAATCACTAATATATATCAAATAGCTAGCTAGGCTATATACATGAAACTTCGCACGTTGATGGTCACCGAAGCTAACAGTTGTTTACAGTTTGCCTTGTTGTGTTTAGGACGAATATAACACCCGTTCGATATCCAATCGTGTCAGCGCGACTGACCCGGGTGGGGTTTGTCAGACCCATTAGTACTACAATATATTTCCCGCTATTGTCATTAATACTAACGGTACCATAAGAAGGACTTTGTTGTATAGTGTGCTACAAGTACTTCAAGTGATATATAAAAGTCTAATTATCTCAGTTGTGTAAATCATGCATGTTAATCTCCCCCAAAAGGATTAAAACAGTAAAATGGGGCCGTGAAACTCACCTTAGGTTGCTCGGCAAGGTTTCCAGACAAACAGTTAATTCAAGTAGCAAGAACGAGTCTTGTGCAAGCAATCAATCACCTAACGAGCATACGAGCATAAATGTGTGTTCTAAACTATTAAATCTAACGTAAGCGATAAAAACGAAGGATCGTGAAGTCCGGAATAAGTCGAGGATGGCACGTGTGCCAAATCCGAGCGAATATCGAAATAACGCGAGAAAATCCAATATATATCTTTAATATATATTTTCTAAGTAAATACATATATAGTATATATATATATATTTAACCAAATGTTCAAGTGGCGTTAATAATAAAGTTTCAACAAGTTATATATATATATATACATAAATATGTTAAATCCAATGATTTAAATATTTATTTTGAAAAGAAAAATAATTTATGGTGAAACATAATCCAAAACCGAGTATTTCGTGTTTCTAATCAAAACAACGCTTTTTAATAGTTTCCTAAAAACATTTAATGTTTACACAAAATATTATTTTGTTTCAATCCAACGTCTTGTATATATATATAAAATAGTTTACACAATGAATACATATATCTATTTATCCTTTTTAAATAAACCCAAAGTTTTATATCTATAAATATATATACATGGATGTTTTAAAAATAAAAACTATATTTTTAATTTAAATTGACAAGTTAAACGTGTTTTACAACTAAAAATATGATTTACGAGTTTTAACATCTCAAATATATTTTTACGGGTTTACCTATTCTTAAGAAGTTGTTTTAAACAAGTTTTAGTTTGAACCAACCCCTTGAACAACAATTAAAAATAAAACAGTAAAACATGAAGGTCGCAAGGGTCGAACCCACGACCTCAACATTCACAGCACAACACTGTTACCACCCGGCCAGCGCCCCAACTTGTGTTACTGGGCCGATCGAAAATACTTTATGCATAGGTAGCGACCGGAATTGAGTTACCAAATAAAACAGGAAATAAAAAAATGTGGGGGACGGGTTTTGAACCCTCGACCTCTCGAAACCAAGCCCGGCGCCCAAACCATTGTGCCAGATTGGCGTCTGGTTTATATCCCGAATCGCAAATATATAACCCGTACCCAGTTTACTTCATCTTCTTCATTAGAATTCCGGTGATCGGAACCCTAGTTCCGGTCGCCGGAAAATCGCGAAAGTCAAATAAAACACATAAAAATGTTCGATTAACACTAAGGATTCATTACCTCGAGTCGGAGATGAGAGAAAACAAGTTTTTGGAACCGAAAAGAATCCCGAACTTCGAACGCGAACACCGAGCATGACCACGAAACTCGAATCTGCTTGTTCCTGGTTACTCCTCAAGGACTCACGACCACAATGGTGATCGGAAGGTGGTCGAATGGTGGTGTTCCAGTGGTTTCTTGGTGAATTGCCGGAAAATAAAAGAAAAACAAAGAGAACCGAGAGAGGGACGAGAGGTGGTTGAGGTTGTACTAGTGATTACAATTGATTGAATGGATGTAAATGTTGGGTTAAAATGACTGATCATTGAGCGTAACCGAACGATGTTAAGGCCGAATTGATTTCGAGAGCATGATGGTCGTCGACTGTTACGAATTCTCAAATGAATTCACAATCAATTCTTTATTTGAACTTTGAGAAAATGACATAAGTGGTCCCTCGACATATTACATAATGAGAAGTGAGTTTGACAGATGACGACACTAGTCCCTCCTGGTTTGATGAGTTAAAATAGAGTTTCTGAAATTACAGGATTGGTCCCTCAAATTATGTAGATCTCTAACGAACCCTAACGGACTTAACGGGAAATGTCTTTAACGTCGAATATCCGAGGAACATCAAAATATATATCAATCGTATAACGTTTATAGAATATAAATCTTAGGTGATCTCATAAAATCATAAATAATATCCATAATTATTTAATTTAGGTTCACATTAAATCATGGATTTTAAATCTATAACTTACATACATTTAAGTCACATAAAGCCATGACTACTAACTTGCAATTAAATTCTCAAGTTACCAAACATCATAAATATAATTAAAATCATATTTATATCTATGATTATTACTTGAAATCATGGGCTATAAATAAATCCCACAAAAGCAAAAGTTTAATTGTCACATAAAATGACACAACGTTCACATGAAATCATGACATACGATTTACATAAAATCATAGAACAAGAATATCAAACGTCAAACTTAAATGCATGCTCGTTTAGTGATTACTACACAAAACCCTAATTGCTAAAGTCAACAAGTCAACACATAAATGTTCACACAACATTTAATACGGTTTACGTTCAGTTAATGTCAGAAAATGACCTGAAAAGTTGGATTGTCACAGTATCCCCTTGTTGAAGAATTTTCGTCCTCGAAAATTGCGTAATGCGGTAAAAGTTAATGAGCTAGACACAAAGAAAAGAAAAGAAAAATTCTCAGTCGTCACATCATCCCCTTGTTGAAGAATTTTCGTCCGCGAAAATTAAATCAGTACCTGCACTAGTCGAAGGCTGATCCTTGAATAGTCTGGGATATTTCTTCATCATCTGATCTTCGCGTTCCCAAGTAAATTCAGGACCATGTCTCGAGTTCCAACGAACTTTAACGATTGGGATTTTGCTACGCTTTAACTGTTTAACCTCCCGGTCCATAATTTCCACCGGTTCTTCGATAAATCGAAGTTGTTCGTCTACATGCAACTCCTCAAGTGGAGTGATTAACGTCTCATCCGCTAAACATTTCTTTATTCGACACGTGGAAAACGTTATGTACCCCACTTAGTTCTGCTGGTAAGTTTAGTTCATATGCTGATAGACGAACTCTATTAACAATCTCGAATGGCCCAATGTATCTTGGGTTTAACTTACCACGTTTAACAAAACGCACTACACCTTTCCAGGGTGAGACCTTTAACAAGACCTTGTCTCCTTCCTTAAATTCCAAAGGTCTTTGTCGTTTATCAGCATAACTTTTCTGTCTATCTCGTGCGGCTGCCATACGATTACGAATTTGCACGATTTTCTCTGTTGTCTCGAGTACCAACTCAGGACCTGTGAGTTGACTGTCACCAACCTCGGCCCAACAGAGAGGTGATCTACACTTTCGCCCGTAAAGTGCTTCAAACGAAGCTACACCAATACTGGTGTGGTAACTGTTGTTATAAGAGAATTCCACTAAGGGTAAGTGTTTATCCCAACTTTCACCAAAATCAATAGCACATGCACGCAGCATGTCCTCAAGAGTTTGTATGGTCCTTTCACTTTGGCCATCGGTCTGAGGATGATATGCAGTACTCATATCCAGACGCGATCCCAATGCTTCATGTAGACATTCCCAACATTTGGACGTAAATCGGGCGTCTTGATCCGATATGATAGAAATTGGTACTCCATGTCACGAGACGATCTCTTTAAGATAAAGTTTGCCTAATGTCTCGGAGGTATCAGTTTCCTTGATCGGTAGAAAATGTGCCGACTTAGTTAAGCGATCAACAATTACCCAAATTGTATCACATTTGCTTGCTGTACGGGGTAGCTTTGTGATAAAGTCCATAGCAATTCCCTCCTATTTCCACTCGGGAATTTTTGGTTCTTGAAGTAACCCTGCCGGTTTTTGGTATTCCGCCTTAACCTTGGAACAAGTCAAGCACTTGCTTACGTAAGTGGAAATGTCAGCTTTCATCTTAGGCCACCAGTAAATCAGTTTCAAATCTTAGTACATCTTATCCGAGCCTGGATGAATAGAGTAACGAGACTTATGGGCTTCATCCATAATCAATTCCCTCAAGTTTCCATACACGGGAATCCATATTCGGTTTGCACAATACCAGATACCATCAGATCTAACTTCCAGTAACTTATCCATACCCCGCAAGGATTCTAATTCAATGTTCTCATCTTTGAGTGCTTCGAGTTGTGTATTCCGGATCTGATCCGGTAATCCTGTATGAATAGTAAGTTGCAATGCACGAACTCTTCTAGGCTTGGGGTTATCCTTCCGACTTAAGGCATCAGCTACTACATTAGCTTTGCCGGGATGGTACCTAATTGCGCAATCGTAGTCATTAAGAAGTTCCACCCAACGACGTTGCCTCATGTTCAACTCCTTTTGAGCAAAGATATGCTCGAGACTTTTGTGATCAGTGTAGATAGTACACTTGGTACCATAAAGATAATGTCTCCAAATTTTCAACGCGAAAATGACTGCTCCTAACTCCAAATCATGAGTTGTATAATTCTGCTCGTGAATCTTTAATTGACGAGAGGCATAAGCTATGACTTTTTCTCTTTGCATCAACACGCAACCTAATCCTTGCTTCGATGCATCACAATACACCACGAAATCATCACTACCCTCTGGTAGGGATAATATTGGTGCGCTACAAAGTTTCTGCTTTAGTAGCTGAAAAGCGGCGTCATGCTTTTCATTCCAATTATACGCCGTTCCTTTCTGCGTTAGCGTCGTAAGAGGTTGGGCTATCTTTGAAAATCCCTCAATGAAGCATCTATAATAACCTGCCAAACCAAGGAATTGGCGAATTTCCGTTGGTGTCTTAGGCACAGGCCAATTCTTAATTGCCTCAACTTTGATTGGATCAACGTGAATCCCCTGATCATTAACGATATGACCAAGAAATTGCACCTCACGCATCCAGAAATCACACTTTGAAAATTTTGCATACAATTGCTCCTTCTTGAGTAACTCTAAGATCAAACGAAGATGTTGTCCGTGCTCCTCCTTAGACTTGGAATATATCAGAATATCGTCAATGAAGACGATGACGAATTTATCGAGGTATGGCTTGCAGACGCGATTCATCAAATCCATGAAAATCGCCGGTGCGTTGGTTAACCCAAATGGCATAACCATGAACTCATAATTGTTGGGTTTTAAGAACTTTATCAAAGCCATTTTAACTCCTTAAAATGTAAAAACGCAGCGGAAAAATCAAAAGAATAGTTTGATTAGTTGATGTTAAAACCGATTTTAACACTTGATTATAAAACCCAAAACCAAGGATCCAAATATGTATGCATGCTATCAAAACTAAAACCAACCATAGGGGGTTTTAGATATACCTTCTTCCAAGCTCAAGATTGTGAAGAAGATGATGTGGATGAACCGGCTTGCTATCTAACTTGAAAGCCTCAAGTGATGATACCCACGAGCTCAAGCAACAACCACCCTTGTTGCTAGGATTTCTTGAAGACTAACTCTTCCTTCCTCTCTTGTTGAATCCGAAACCAACAAGATCTTGGAATCAATTTCCAGATTTTCTAGCAAGAAAAGTGTTCTTGCAATGGAAGAAGAGAGAGAAAGAACTTGAGTATTGGAGAAGGCAAATGCTATCAATGACTAGTCCCAATCTCAAGACCATATGTCTTGTTTAAATAAAAAGGCTCAACCACCCTCATAAAGAGGGTGGGAGGCCGGCTCTAGAGGGGGAAAAAGGAGGGGGAAAATGGTTTTTAAAATCTTTTAAAACCCTCCAATGAACCTAGTCCATTTTCTAGTCTTTGTTCATTTAGACACTATGCTTAAGTCATGTAACACATTACATGTTGTGTACTAAAATGAAGTATAACATATAACCTTTTATATGTTGTGTAACATGTTATTTAACCAATTAAATAACATTTTTTATCTTGCTTCTATAATTTAAATCATCCACATGATTTAATACAAGTTCAATTAATTAGAAACCGATTTCTAATTATCTTCTATAAGTGACATTTATTTAATTGATCATATCTAAATAAATATCCATTGGGTGTTTGTCTAGCTCGTTATTGGGTATGACCCGTCTTGGATCATAACGTACTAGCCACATCAATCTAGTATGTGTCTTGGGCAGACCGAGTCCAACAATAATGACCATAACGACCATAACGAGTTCTAAACGCTGTTTTTGAGACATCCTCCTCGCGGACTCTCAGCTAGTGATAACCTAATCTTAAATCGATTTTGGAATAGTAACTAGATCCCTGTAGTTGATCAAACAAATCATCGATTCGGGGCAAGGGATAACGATTCTTGACAGTCACCTTGTTGAGCTCTCTGTAATCGATGCACATTCGAAAGGTTCCATCTTTCTTCTTAACAAACAACACTGGAGCTCCCCAGGGCGATGAGCTAGGCCTAATAAATCCCTTTTCATGTAGTTCTTGGAGTTGAGTATATAGCTCTTGTAACTCATTTGGTGCTAAACGATAAGGTGCACGAGCAATAGGTGCTGCTCCAGGAGCAAGATCAATCTGAAATTGGACTTCTCGATGAGGTGGTAGACCTGGCAGATCTTCCGGAAAGACTTCAGGAAAGTCCTTCACAATCGGGATATCTTCAATTCTCTTCTCCTCATTCGTTTTCTCTGTAATGTTTGCGAGAACAGCAAAATGTCCTTTACGCAAACACTTCTGCGCCTTGAGATAAGATATCACACCCATAACAGTACCACACTTTTCTCCTTGAACTGAGAGCAATTCTCCACTAGGCAACGGTATCCGAACAATCTTCTCATGACAAACGATTTCAGCACGACTCTTGGATAGCCAATCCATTCCCACAATGACATCAAAACTTCCCAAGGAGATGGGCATAAGATCTATTTCTAATTTATGGCCAGCCAATTCCAATTTACAGTCTTTAACTAAATGGGTAGACTCAACAAGTTTACCATTAGCAAGTTCAACTACGTATTTAGCATCTAAAGGAGTCATGTTGGCATTTATCATATTGCTAAATTTAGTAGATATGAAGCTTCTATCGGCATAAGTGTCAAACAAGACTAGAGCATAATATCCGTTAAGAGAAAACTTACCGGTAACGACATTTGGATCTGCCCTAGCATCCCCTGAGCCTATGACAAAAGCTCTACCTCTGGCACCATTTCCACCGTTGTTCCCATTGTTGTTGTTATTATTGCCATTGCGATTGCCAGTGTTGGTGTTATTGTTGTTGTTGTAGTTGTTGTTGTTTCCACCGTTGAGCTGAGGATAATTTCTCTTTATGTGGCCTTCCTTACCACAATTAAAACAACCTTTGGGGGCTTCAGCATCCTGAACTTGTTTCCCATTGTTCTTAACCCTGCAAGTTTTGGACTGATGACCCTTCTTTCTACAATTTGCACACACATAAGAGTCACACGCACCATAGTGATGGAAACCACACTTGTTACAACGTGGGGAATTTCCCATGTAAGATGATCCTCCTTGGCCGCCTCGGCCTTGATTGTTCTGCTTCTGGTTGTTCGAGGAGAAATTCCTAGAATTATCAAACTTACGATTCTGGTTTTGGTGATTCTGCTGATTGGAAGACTTGTTTCCAGACTGATTCCCAGAATTATCCCACTTTCTTTTGTTATCAGAGGTTCCAGTAGTTCCTTTCTTAGGAGGTAAGACTCCTTGATCAACCGCTTGATTGGTGAGCCTATTAGCAATCCTTACGGCATCACGAATAGTCACAGGGTTTGAAGCAGTCACCATTCCCTGGATTTGGGGCACTAAACCCTTGATATACAGCTCGATTCTTCGGTAAGCAGGTGTGGCGATTCTAGGACACAAATTCGCAAGAGAATTCGAACGAGTAGTGTAAGCTTCAATTTCAGACCCCTCCATCTTGAGGTTATACAATTCAGTTTCCAATTTCTGGATCTCATCCCGTGGACAATACTCTTCTTGTAGCAACTCTTTGAACTCGGCCCAAGGCACTGCATTAGCTTCTTCAATCCCCAGCATCTGCACCTCGGTCTTCCACCAGGTGAGAGCCGGTCCTTCCAAAGTACCCGTGGCAAATTTCACTTTGCTAGCCTCAGGGCAGTTACACATTTCAAAAGCAGATTCCACTTTTTCAATCCAGTGGAGTAGGCTAACAGCTCCTTCAGTCCCTTTGAACTGATTAGGCTTACAGTCCATGAAAGTCTTAAATGTAGCATTACCTGTACATACATTCATACAATCATTCAATCACAGATTACCTATATGTGTGATCACATCAAACAACCAAACACACATTTTGTGTTACCTTAGGGTGGCCCTGCATTGCCTGCACCTTGGGCATGTGCCTCCAAGGCAGCAGCCACATGTTGGTTGATCAGTGCAGCCAATTCAGCCGGTGTCATGTTTGGTACATTTCCGTCTGCCATTATCTTCAATTCACAATTACCCAAAATGAGAATAAGATATAACATGAATCACAACAACCATCATATAAGTAATAAATTACTTCACAAGAGACAATCACATATTAAATAGTAAATCCCATTTCAAATAAAATGCAACTCGTTCACAAATTATCCAACAGAAATTCAAAATTCAAAATGCATAGTCTTGGGAATATCCTCCCGATAAAACAAACAACCAAACAAAACAAAAGTGAAAACAATGAACTCAAGTGCTATCATGGTCACTGGATGCATCAGGCATCTCCTCCTCTGGTTCCTCCTCGGGATCCTCTTCAGGTTCTTCCTCGGGGTCCTCCTCAATGGGTTCTTCAACAGGTTCTGCCGGAGCCGGAGGTGCAACCAGAGCCGGAGCCGGAGTCGCAGCCTCCCTGGCCAACTCAAGCTCAGCAACTCGAGCCGTGAGTGTCTCAACCAGTTCTGAGAGGTGATTCACCTGATAATATGTGTCACTCAGTCTTACTTGATAATCGGCCTGACGCATATTAGTCCCTTTCAACTCTCCCTTAAGGATAGCAACTCTGAGACTGGTGTTGGCTCCATTATCTTGCAGTTCTCTGACCATATCAAACAGCTTCCTAATGTCCCTGAGCGCGCGGTCAAACATAGAGACCATTGCCGTGACGACCCTTTAAATAGCATACGGCAGTTCGGGTAGAAAGAATCGAGTTAACGACGGCTCTGTTGGAGTAGGTGGCACTTGCTCCCGATGAACCCATCTAGCCACAAGTGATTCGACCAGTTCCAGTTGCCGTTGTCTCTTCCACGAACGACATTTGGTTCTCCATAAACGTGGCCCTCGGAAGTTATCCTCCGAACACCATGAGTCGGGGTAGTAGGACCCGAAGTAACCCGCCTACTGGTGACGGATGGGGATGATGATGATGAGGATGATTGGGAAGCGGATATCCATCCAGCCATGTCTGCGTATATACCATATATATATACATATATAAGTACAAGTAACACATAGTCAAATAGTCACATACTAGTGTGTGTGTTCGAGTGTATGACTAAGGTGTGTCTAAGGCTATAGTCGGTCCACTAAATGCAAACCTAGTTCACTATAACCAATGGCTCTGATACCAATCTGTCACACCCCCAAAAATCCCACGCGCGACAACGCGCCGCAGGGAGCGTGACAAACCAGGATCGAACACATTAGCCATATGAACAGTCTATATGCAATGTAAAAGTAAAACCAGAGTAAATGCGTTTTTAAATGCGGAAGCGTAATCGACAAAGTTGTAATAAGCATAATCACTAATATATATCAAATAGCTAGCTAGGCTATTTACATGAAACTTCGCACGTTGATGGTCACCGAAGCTAACAGTTGTTTACAGTTTGCCTTGTTGTGTTTAGGACGAATATAACACCCGTTCGATATCCAATCGTGTCAGCGCGACTGACCCGGGTGGGGTTTGTCAGACCCAGTAGTACTACAATATATTTCCCGCCATCGTCATTAATACTAACGGTACCATAAGAAGGACTTTGTTGTATAGTGTGCTACAAGTACTTCAAGTGATATATAAAAGTCTAATTATCTCAGTTATGTAAATCATGCATGTTAATCTCCCCCAAAAGGATTAAAACAGTAAAATGGGGCCGTGAAACTCACCTTAGGTTGCTCGGCAAGGTTTCCAGACAAACAGTTAATTCAAGTAGCAAGAACGAGTCTTGTGCAAGCAATCAATCACCTAACGAGCATACGAGCATAAATGTGTGTTCTAAACTATTAAATCTAACGTAAGCGATAAAAACGAAGGATCGTGAAGTCCGGAATAAGTCGAGGATGGCACGTGTGCCAAATCCGAGCGAATATCGAAATAACGCGAGAAAATCCAATATATATCTTTAATATATATTTTCTAAGTAAATACATATATAGTATATATATATATTTTAACCAAATGTTCAAGTGGCGTTAATAATAAAGTTTCAACAAGTTATATATATATATACATAAATATGTTAAATCCAATGATTAAAATATTTATTTTGAAAAGAACAACAATTTATGGTGAAACATAATCCAAAACCGAGTATTTCGTGTTTCTAATCAAAACAACGTTTTTTAATAGTTTCCTAAAAACATTTAATGTTTACACAAAATATTATTTTGTTTCAATCCAACGTCTTGTATATATATATAAAATAGTTTACACAATGAATATATATATCTATTTATCCTTTTTAAATAAACCCAAAGTTTTATATCTATAAATATATATACATGGATGTTTTAAAAATAAAAACTTTATTTTTAATTTAAATTGACAAGTTAAACGTGTTTTACAACTAAAAATATGATTTACGAGTTTTAACTTCTCAAATATATTTTTACGGGTTTACCTATTCTTAAGAAGTTGTTTTAAACAAGTTTTAGTTTGAACCAACCCCTTGAACAACAATTAAAAATAAAACAGTAAAACATGAAGGTCGCAAGGGTCGAACCCGCGACCTCCACATTCACAACACAACACTGTTACGACCCGGCCAGCGCCCCAACTTGTCTTACTGGGCCGATCGAAAATACTTTATGCATAGGTAGCGACCGGAATTGAGTTACCAAATAAAACAGGAAATAAAAAAAATGTGGGGGACGGGTTTTGAACCCTCGACCTCTCGCAACCAAGCCCGGCGCCCAAACCATTGTGCCAGATTGGCGTCTGGTTTATATCCCGAATCGCAAATATATAACCCGTACCCAGTTTACTTCATCTTCTTCATTAGAATTCCGGTGATCGGAACCCTAGTTCCGGTCGCCGAAAAATCGCGAAAGTCAAATAAAACACATAAAAATGTTCGACTAACACTAAGGATTCATTACCTCGAGTCGGAGATGAGAGAAAACAAGTTTTTGGAACCGAAACGAATCCCGAACTTCGAACGCGAACACCGAGCACGACCACGAAACTCGAATCTGCTTGTTCCTGGTTACTCCTCAAGGACTCACGACCACAATGGTGATCGGAAGGTGGTCGAATGGTGGTGTTCCAGTGGTTTCTTGGTGAATTACCGGAAAATAAAAGAAAAACAAAGAGAACGAGAGAGGGACGAGAGGTGGTTGAGGTTGTACTAGTGATTACAATTGATTGAATGGATGTAAATGTTGGGTTAAAATGACTGATCATTGAGCGTAACCGAACGATGTTAAGGCCGAATTGATTTCAAGAGCATGATGGTCGTCGACTGTTACGAATTCTCAAATGAATTCACAATCATTTCTTTATTTGAACTTTGAGAAAATGACATAAGTGGTCCCTCGACATATTACATAATGAGAAGCGAGTTTGACAGATGACGACACTAGTCCCTCCTGGTTTGATGAGTTAAAATAAAGTTTCTAAAATTACAGGATTGGTCCCTCAAATTATGTAGATCTCTAACGAACCCTAACGGACTTAACGGGAAATGTCTTTAACGTCGAATATCCGAGGAACATCAAAATATATATCAATCGTATAACGTTTATAGAATATAAATCTTAGGTGATCTCATAAAATCATAAATAATATCCATAATTATTTAATTTAGGTTCACATTAAATCATGGATTTTAAATCTATAACTTACATACATTTAAGTCACATAAAGCCATGACTACTAATTTGCAATTAAATTCTCAAGTTACCAAACATCATAAATATAATTAAAATCATATTTATATCTATGATTATTACTTGAAATCATAGGCTATAAATAAATCCCACAAAAGCAAAAGTTTAATTGTCACATAAAATGACACAACGTTCACATGAAATCATGACATACGATTTACATAAAATCATAGAACAAGAATATCAAACGTCAAACTTAAGTGCATGCTCGTTTAGTGATTACTACACAAAAACCTAATTGCTAAAGTCAACAAGTCAACACATAAATGTTCACACAAAATTTAATACGGTTTACGTTCAGTTAATGTCAGAAAATGACCTGAAAAGTCGGATTGTCACAAAGAAGCTTGTGAAGACTTGAGAATTTGAAACATTATTAAGCAATCGATTAGCATCAAGAACTTGAACCTTCAGATCAGAAATTTTCTGTTGAGCCTTAGCAAATTCTTTTTCTTTAGCAATCAATCGCTTTGCAACCTTGTGAGTTTCAAACTTTTGCAAACGCAGATTATCAAGTCATTCATTTAATTCCTTCTTCAATTTATCCTCATTTCTCTTTTGAATCTCCAAATTTGCGGCTTGAACTTTATTGACACGAACTAACTTTCGCTTCTCATCCAACAACTTTTCCATATCAACTTGATATGCTTCAATTTTAGCATTTGATTCTTCTACATTCTTTGTAAGCAGATCAAGTTTGACTTTTGATTTATCAAACAAATTCTGAAAATCAGCAGCTGTATCTTCAGCTTCATCCTTCCATTTATTGACATCTTTTACCAACTCATCCCGTTCTTCACAGATCTTAGCCTTTGAAATTTCAACATTCTTCGTATCTTGCTTCAAAGCTTCCAAAACCTCATTCAATGTTTGGATTTCCATGGTCAAATACTCATTCTTTAAAGTTAACTCCTTGTCATGATCTAAAGAAATCTTCAACTCTGAATTAATCACATCAAATGCCTCAGACAGTTGTTGAACTTTATGTTGATACATGATTCCTGATCGTCATGTGAAGTATCGAATACAAGACGAAGACTCACAAGATTGCTGAGGTCCGAACTTCCAGCGAACCTGGAGTTCGGACAGCTCCGAGCTTGTGGCGAACCTCAGGTTCGGCCAGTCGTAGTTCAGCCTATAAATAGGTTTATCTTGTATAGAATTAAGGAGCTTCCGTGTCATATACTTTCTAAGTGTACTCTGTGGTTCTCTGTGGTTAATACAAGTCTCAGTTGTATTTACTCTTTGTGTTTCCACTCGTATTACATTGATTTCTATACGACTAAGTAGAAGATCTTCACGCTCACGCACTTTCAAGTGGTATCAGAGCTTTTGGTTTGCTCTACTAGTCGGAGATCAGTGTTTTTTTTCGAGTTATCGAGTTCAAATTCACGTGTTTGACTTTCAAAACTCGTTGTTCATCTTCATTTCTCGAATTTCTCGTTCAAATCATTATGATTTACGTTCAGTATGTCTCTGGTTGTTCATTTTCAGTTGACTGAGTGTTTACAGCTCGAGAGGTGTCGATTTCAGTGAGTTTTTCCAAGTTTTTCCGAAATTTCACGTTCGGCCGAACTCGAGGTTCGGCGTAACTGCTCCGCACTCCAAGTTCGGAGTACTCTCGGTCGTAACCGCTCCGAACGTCAGGATCGGAGGTCGTTCAGAGAGTTTTTCTAAGTTCGGTGATAGATCGGTCAGAGTTCGGACAACGTTCGGTTTTTGGTTTTCCGAAGGTCAGGTTCGGTGAGAGCTCGGAGAGTTTGTTTTTCGGACTAGGTTCGGACTAGGATCGGTCAACGTTCGGAGGAAGTTCGGAGGGTACATTAGGTTCGGACGAGATTCGGAGTGAACAGTAATCTGTGTTTCGAAAATGTCCGATTTTCAAGCATTCGCGGCTATTCAAAACTCAGTTCAAGCTACGATGCAAACGATGATAAACTATGATAATGAAATTGGAACAAGTCAGAAAGTTCCCAAATTGTTAAAGTTGGAAGATTATCATAGTTGGGTTAAACGGTTCGAAGCATATGTTGACACGAATGACATTGATATGTGGTTATCATTCACTGAGCAATATGTTTACCCTAAAGATGAAACTGGTGAACCTATACTTCAAAGAAAAATGTCTTCTGAACAAAAGAAAGCTTATCAAGCTGAGAAAAAGGCTTATGGTACTTTAACGATGGCTTTGCCTAAAGAGTTACTTCATCAATTTGCTGGTAACTACACATCAAAAAGTCTATGGGATGCTTTGGAGAAAAGATGTGAGGGCAATGACCAGTACAAGAAAAGTCGACAAAAGGTGTTGAAGAAAGAGTTTGACAGCTTTAAGCATTATCAGAATGAAACGATTCCCAATCTGATTGCAAGATTTGCTCATCTAATGAGTGAAATGCGTTTGGTGAATCTTACTAAAGACGAAGCTGATATGAAAGAGAAAATTTTAGAAGCTCTACCTGAAAAATGGGAGAATTATGTTATGATGATTACTCATGACAAGGATTTTCAAGGATTGTCTTTCAATGATTTAGTTCAAAGAATTCAGGCTAGGGATATGGAATTGATGGTGAACAAGTCTCTTCCTACACAAATGCAGAATCCTTCAGTATATCATGGTGAAAATGATTCTACAATGAATGCCGGGAAATCGAATATTCTTAATTCTGCACCCCCAACAGCATTCCTGGCAGGTAAATCTGAATCTTCTTGTTATTCTTCTGCTGGTTGTACTGTTTCTGTTCCAAGTTCTTCAAATCAAACTGCATTATCTGCTCAAACTATCGATGATTATAATGCATTAATGTCTGCTTTGGTATCTTCGTATTTTGGTGTTATCACGGGTGCTGTGAGTAATGCTGAGTTAGCTAACGAAGATTATGATCAGATTGATTATGATCATTTAGAAGAAATGGATCTCAATTGGCAGTATGCAATGTTGGTTCGACGAACGAAGAAATTTTTCAACAGAACTGGGAAGAAGAGATTGAATCAGGAGGGTAAGATTGGTTTGGATAAGTCTAAGGTAAAATGTTACAAGTGTGCAAACTATGGTCACTTTGCTCGAGAATGTCCAAGTTCCGCAGACCATAAATTGAAAACTGGTCAACATGCACATTTAGTTTATCATTCACCAAATAAAGTTGAGAAGGTTGAGATGAAATCTGCTAATCTTGTTCATGATTGGACCAATACTTTTCCACATTCAAGTGAGTTTGCATGGAATGCAGATACTGAAGCTCAAAGGAATAATTCTAAACCTGCAATTGCTTTGACTGTTCGTCATATTGATGATGATAGCATTTTGACTGATTCTGATTCTTATTCAAGTGTCTCCATGGTTCAAGAAGAATTACCTAAAAATTCTGAGAGTTCAAAGGTTGAAGAGACTGAATGTCTTAAATGTAAGAAATTTATTCAGGAGATTGCAAGTTTTGAACAAAGTCATCAAATATCTACTGAAGAGATAGTGGTGTTAAAGCAAGAATTGGAAGATTTTCAAAAGAAGTATTATGAGTTGGTTCATGTTCATGAAGATGCTTTAAAAGAGAAAATAATATTGGCTGAAGAATGTGAGAAAGCAAAGGCTGAAGCTTTAGATGCAGCTCAAGATTTTGAAAATCTGTTTGAGAAAAGTTATCCGGTTCAGAAAAAGTATGAAGAAGCAACTGCTCTTATTGCTACAACTGCTGTTACTGTTGAAAAGCTTCAGAACAAAATTTCTATGCTTCAAGATGAGAATACTCTCTATCGTGATAAAAATGAAGTCTTGACAAAGGATGTTGAGATTTACAAGAAAAAGAGAGAAAGTGTTCTTGAAGAGTTATTTGCTGAATGTGAGATCCGAAAGTTACAAACTTATGAATATGATGATCTCAATGCAAAGTTCATCAAGTCACAGAAAGAAGTGTTTGATGCTCAACAACAGATCAATGGTTTAAAATTGGAGATTTTGGAGTTGAAGCGGCAAGTGAAGAATTGCAATTTATCACCCACAATGTTAAATTTCCTATACAAGCAGGATCAGAGTTCGGATAGTTCTCAGAAAGCTGATGTTCACTTGGTTCCTCAACCAGTGGATTTAACTGAAGTTACTGCTGCTCAAATTGATCCAAAAGATGAATTGCATGATTATTCCCTGTTTGCTATTCCACCCAAGAAGAATAAATCTAAGTCCAAAAAGAAGGAGAAGCCTTTGGGTGAAGCTCCAAAATTTGTGTCAAAGTCTGTTTTGTTGGAGAATGAGAGGATTTTTGATAAGGTTGTGTCAAGTTCTTCATCTGTAACTGAAGAAGACAAAGTTTTGGTTGAAAAGAACAAGTTAAAGGACATTAAAGCCAAATTTACAAGTGAAGCTAAGGCGAGAGAAGTTTCGGGTTCTTCCTCAAGTACTTCAAAGGTTTCAGGCTCCAAACACAAAGGTGTGGGGTTTGTTGTGAAGGACGAATTGATTCAAACAAAGAAACCGGTGAAAGTTGCCAAGGCTCCTAAAGCAAAGAATGCAAAGAAATCACCATCTCAGAAGGAATTCACTTACTATTCTGGAAGATCGTCATCTTCAAGGAGTCCATCTCCTAGGTATGATTCCTCTGATGATTTCTTTGACAATTTTGATTCTGAGCATTCATCTGGTTTTTCAAAATCAAAATCTTTTTCAAACAATTTCCGAGAAAGACTTTGTTATGTATGTCGTCAACCTGGACATCTAGCTGCTGATTGTCCGACGACTGCATATATCCACAACACTGCTAAATATGTGGATAACAAAGGTCAAATTTTTGATGAACCATGGTCCTCAAAGATAAAATCAACTCGTCAATCGTCTTGGTCTAAACCAAGTACGTCGGTTGAATCTGATTCAGGTTCTGATCAAAAATTGAAAATTTTACAAATTTGGAAACCAAGAGTTGTTTCCAAGGCCAACAAAGACTTTGTGGAAGACACCGGGCGACCCGACGATGTTACATCGGGTCGATCCCAGAGCGACTAATGATTTATTTGGTGTCAGCAGGTGTTTCAAGAAGACCTTTCGGTGATTGACAAGTTGCTGATTGTGAAATATCTGTTCTAATTAATTTGATTTTCAAAATTTAATTGTGTTTTCAAAACGTGTTAAACTGCAAGTATTCGTGTTGGTTGATCAATTTTTCTTGGTTTTTCACTCCATCTCATTCTGAGGGGGAGTTTGTTTTTGCAAAGCTACAAAAATAGTGTGTTGTTTTTCAAATCGTAAAAATGAAAATCTATAAATAGAGTTGTCATTTTTAGGGGGAGAAATTTGAAAAAGACAAAAACATTAAAAAATGCAAAAAGTCAAAAACATTGAAAAATGAGAAATTGTATCCGACATATTTGGGAAATGATGGTACATTGGCTGACAGTGTCTGACTCATGGATAAAGTAAGTGAAAAAGCCATAAGACCATTTGATCGATGTGCAAGGTAGGCTCGGCAAATCAGAAAGTATACAAATGTGATATACACTAAATCTGATGCTTGACCTAGTGGACAACATCTTGATGCATATCTCATAATATATCAAGAAAAAGATATGTGAAAAATAAAATGAGAAGTCACTGTGTATACATGTGTTCATTTTGCAAAGATTTAATCTTGTTTGATTTTCTTTATTTTGTCAAACGATCGGACTTTCTCTGCGTGTCGAAAGACCGACCTGATCGTTGTTCGTTTGACGTTCTGCTTTATTTTCTTTGGTGTTTCGTATAACTCATCGGACTTTCTCTGCGTGTACGGGAGTACCGACCTGATTGTTGTTGAGTTATACAATTTCAACTTGTTTTATTTTCTTATTTTGTTAAATCCGAGGCCTTATCTGCGTATCGAAAGATCGACCTTAAGGTAGACGATTTAACGTTCTTATTTCTTTTTGCATGGAACACAGTTGACTATATCATGAATACAATCATTATGTGATTAATATCACAAGTGAAATCACAAAATGTGATAAGCAAAGCATATCTGAGTATGTCTGATAGTGTGGGGTACACTGGTCAATGCAAATTTAATAAATACCTTAACATATCCAGATGTTATGAGTATGATTGTGCCAGAGTTTAAATTTGGACAAATTATATCTGCAATCGGCATGGTTTATGTGCTACAATAATTAAAATTGAAGTGTAGTTCAGCATGTTATGACCAATATGATCCCAAGTTGTGATCTTTCTTACAAAAGATAAATATAGTGTCTGATTCTGTATGGCATTTACTTTCTTATCAGAAAATACCAAAAAGATTTTAGGTGTGTTTTGATATAAAGTTTCTAAAAGTCAAAAAGATTTTGTTTCTGATTTGTTTTCAATAGATCAACACGGAATACAACATCATTTTCAAAATCAAGATATCTTGGAGTCTCGAAGAGACGTTTTGCACCAAGATTATTTATGTTGGCAGGTTTCTAAGTGGAAGAGAACATCACAACTTCAAGTCTTCTGAAGATTGTTGATAAAGAGACTACACACGTTGCAATATCAAGTATTCAAGATTGATTTCTTCATCTAGATCGAGGAAGAGTTTGATTGAAGATACAAGATACAAGTTTTATTAAGAGGAGATGATACTACACATGTCGAGGGGGAGTTTGTTGATACATGATTCCTGATCGTCATGTGAAGTATCGAATACAAGACGAAGACTCACAAGATTGCTGAGGTCCGAACTTCCAGCGAACCTGGAGTTCGGACAGCTCCGAGCTTGTGGCGAACCTCAGGTTCGGCCAGTCGTAGTTCAGCCTATAAATAGGTTTATCTTGTATAGAATTAAGGTGCTTCCGTGTCATATACTTTCTAAGTGTACTCTGTGGTTCTCTGTGGTTAATACAAGTCTCAGTTGTATTTACTCTTTGTGTTTCCACTCGTATTACATTGATTTCTATACGACTAAGTAGAAGATCTTCACGCTCACGCACTTTCACTTTATTTATCAATAAAGCATTTTCTTTCATCAGACTCTCCAAGTTTTCAGCAGATTCATAAGAACTTGGAATTGAACTAGTATCGGAACTAGATTCTGAACAAAAATCTTCTTGTTGATCATGAGTAACTATCAAAGCAGATGAATCAAACCCAAATTGTTGACCCCGATCATATACACCATCATTTTGAGCAATCAAAACTGTGGTCTTGCTTGTGTTACTAGTAGATGGTTGAGTAAAACCAGGCTTTGGTGATAGAGGAACACCAGACTTATTCGCATGTGCCTGATGACAATCTTTAGCAAAATGTCCAAGTTGTGAACATTTATAACACTTTAAGTTGGACTTGTCAAAACCCAACTTATCACCAGAAATATTCCTTCCATGCTTCTTAAAGAATCTTTTAGATCTTTGACACAACATAGCATATTGCCAAGATACATCCAATTCAGTTAGTTGATCATCATCAAGAGCATCAAGATCCTCACTGGTTAACTTTGCATCAGCAACATTTTTGAGAATCAAACCAAAAGATGATGAAATCAATGCAGAAATCATTTTGGCACAATCATCTGTTGATTCTGCTGAAAAAGCATTTTGACTTGAAAAATTTGGAATTGTGAAATTGCAACCTCTTGAAGAATTATTATTAGAATTTCCTGAAGCTCCAGCTATAAAAAAAAACACTTGGTGCTGTATTCTGATTTGGCTTAGACTTTGCACTCATGCTTGCACTATTTTCACCATGATACAATTCTGGATTTTGCAAGGTAGCGGTTGACTTCTTTGAGTTTAACATTTCTATTTCTCGAGCATGAAGTTTTCCAGTAAGCTCGTGAAATGTCATTGCAGAATAATCCTTATCATGAGTGAGTAACAAAACATAATATTCCCACTTTTCAGGTAATGCTTCCATGATCTTTTCCTTTAAATCCACATCAGATTTTTCAATTCCAACTACCTTCAATTCACTAATCAAATGTGAAAATCTTGAAACTAGAGTAGTAATGTTTTCATTGTCATAATTCTAAAAATTATCAAATTCTTTGTTCAAGACTTTCTTGCGACTCTTTTTATAATCAGCATTTCCTTCACATCTTGCGGATAAAGCATCCCACAGTTGCTTAGATTTCTTGCAAGTACTAAATTGATGAACCAATTCAGTAGGTAAAGCCATAGTAAGATAACCATAAACTTTCTTTTCAAGCTCACAACTTTTTCTTTCATCACCATCGAAGTCTTGAATTTCTTTAAGATCTCCATCTTCCATTGGTCGTTCATACATCTTTCGAATTGGAATCCATAAATCAATATCATTCGTGCTTATGTAAGCCGAAAATCGTTTCTTCCAATTTTGATAATCTTTAAGCTTCAATAATTTGGGAACTTTCTGACTTGTTCCAATTTCGTTATCAAAGTTTAGCATAGTTTGCATTGCGCTTTGCATTGCGGCAAAGGCTTGAAATTCCGACATGTTTGAAAGGTTTTCAGAAATCTGTCCTCCGAACTTACTCCGAACCTAATCTGATGTTCGAACCTTCTCCGAACTTAAAACAGACAACCGAACTCTATCCGAACCTAAAACTATAGTCCGAACTCTGTCCGAACGAACTCCGAAATAAGAACAAAAGTCCGAACCTCAAAATAACTCCGATCTGCCTCCGAACCAAGAAAAACTCCGAACTTAGACCTAAAGCTCACCGATACAAGTCAGAACTCCCACCGAAGACACACCGAACGAGGACCGAACTTCAAGTTCGGAGCAGTTACTCCGAGCCTGAATAGAGAACTCAGAACTCCGAACTTCGAACACATTTTCCGAAAACACACGAAAATGGATTGATTTTGATGAAACTTGTTACCGTGAGTTTAAAAAAACAGATAGAAAATGATTTGCAAGCAAGTTTGACACCAAACACTAGATAGAAATGATGAAAATCACAAAAACAAACTCGAGAAACTTCAAAAACGCTTCAAAAATCCGGAAATAGCAACCACAGATCAGTAGAGTGAACCAGAAAGCTCTGATACCACTTGAAAATGCGTGAGCATCAGATCGTCTACTCGATCTAGCTAATCGGACATCGAAACGTAATTAACCGATTGTTTTATTGATCAACGAAGAACAATTACAATCAGTAAACACTCAGAAACTCAGAGAATACACACTCAGAAACACACACTTAAGATATCTTGCACGCTCAAACTACTCATTACAAAGATTAAACACATATTTATACCCAGCTGGCCGAGCTTCGGCCGAACCTCAGATTCGGCCAGTCCGAGCTTCAGGTTCGGACCTAGTTCGGCCAGACCTAGTTTGACATGATCTTGTACTTTGTTTGATACTTCACACGACGCACATATCAGGTATCAACATATTTCTTTGAGGATTTGTTTGATTTTGGATTGTTATGCAACATTATGGATCCTTGAGTCTTTGAAATTAAACCGTTAAGGATTTGTTTAAACGTATTTGTTTGAGAATGGATCATTTTACAACATTATGGATTTTAAAGTTTTATTTTGGATGTTATTAGTAGTCAATTAATCAATAATTAAAAAATAAGTAGACCCAATTTTTATATTATTAGTTTTTTTCAGCCCAAAAATTCATATGGATTTAAATCCGAAAAAACCGAATCCAGACCGTAAAAAACCGAAACCAAAATCCGTGAAACCGAAAAAACCGAATCCAAATGGATTTGAAAATTGTAAAAACCGAAGTTCGGTTTTGAATTTGGTTTTAGCCAAAATCTGATCCAAACCGATCCATGCACACCCCTAGTGTTGGGACACGTGGTGTCGAGTTGTGGGATTGAGGTTGGTCTGGCAAAAATTAAAGTGATTTCAACTTTACCACCTCCCACAAATGTTAAGGGTATTAGGGCATTTTTGGGACATGCCAGTTTTTATAGGAGGTTCATAAAAGATTTTAGCAAAATTACTAAACCTCTTTGCAAATTGTTGTAAAAAGATGAAGTTTTTTTATTTTATTGATGAGTGCTTGAATTTATTTTACACTTTGAAAAATAAATTAATTGAAGCACCTGTTTTGCAAGCACCCGATTGGTCCGCGCCTTTTGAAATTATGTGTGATGCATTTGATTATGCGGTTGGGGTGGTTTTGGGTCAGCGGGTAGATAAGAAACCGGTAGTGATCTATTATGCAAGTAATACTTTAGATGGGGCTCAATTGAATTATACTACTACTGAGAAAGAATTACTTGCAGTTGTGTTTGCTTTAGATAAATTCAGGTCCTACATCTGGGGGAGCAAAGTGATAGTCTACTCGGACCACAGTGCGGTCTGGTACTTGATGGAGAAGAAGGATGCCAAGCCGAGGCTAATACGGTGGATCCTTATGTTGGAAGAGTTTAACTTGAAGACTTATAATATTTATTATTTAATGAATAACATTCAGTTACAACTCAACACGAAGTACAAGGGAGGCGGGCAACAAGCTGCGCCGCCAGCCCCTTCTGAATAGGAAAGCCTAACCGAGTGAACACCACATTCATCCCCCTAGGAGTCGCCACATTCCCATGCATGACCTTCTGGATGCGACTCAACGTGTCCACAGCTTCTGATGCAAGATAGCCAAAAGTATCAAATGCAAAAGGAACAAACACGTGTTGATTCGCAATACACGCTTCCTCATGTTTGCGCACCTTCCCTGCCGCAGCCTTTGTGGCAACCTTGCATGCCCGAAAACTAGAGCCCCTGAGCCCCACGAGAGGGGAAACCCCAGTAAGATCGACACAGATGTGCTTCCCGTTCTTCCAACCGATAACAAGGACGTCCGAAGGACGAAGAGAGGACCGCCCATCCGATGGGTCCGATAGAAAATTAACCGGGGTTTCCTTCTTGGTAGAGATTCCGGCTCTCTTGAAAATGTCAAATAAAACATCCCGGACCAAATCATGTCCGTATTTAAACCCCGGGAGCTCCTTGCAATGGACCGCGTGTTCCCCATAAGCATCCAAGCATGACTTGCTACACACCGGACATCTCTCATCATTTGGGTACAAGGGGGTCATAAGCCGATATTTAAGAATTGCCCGTTATTCGACGGGTGACATGTGTAGCCCCGGCCCATCAATAGGAAGGGCGAGGAGGAAATCCTGAGCATATGGTTGGCGAAGGAATTCCTAAACCGCCTTTTCCCTGGCTGTCATCCCGAAAGCAGCTTTCATTTCTTGTAGGGATTTACTAAAAAGGACATTCGCCAAAACATGTTGGGATTTGGGTGGGGCAGTGTCCTTGTTAGTGAAACCGCTAAAGTCAAAGCCCGGAACTAAATCGCGGAGACCATCCATCGCGCTCATATACGTCGAGTCCATAGTGCAAACCTCACACTCCTGAAGGATGTGGTCCTGAAGCCCCCAGGATTGGGCCCTCGAGGCCACGAAAGAAATGGAGGAGGCCTTAACAGCCGAGTAGACCCCAACCCCCCCCCCCTGTGCTTGATTAGCAAGGAGGCAACCCGCCATTGGAGGTCCCCAAAGAAAGGCCCCCCGCACATAACAATATCTTCAATAGCCGCACGTAGGTCATTGTCGAAAGCCACTGCTACCGGTCCCACATGGGCAGGAGGACATGTTCTGAGGCCAAAGAAAAGTTTGGCGATGCCTATGCATGAACGGAGCAGGAGGAGGGCACATTGGGGATCACCAAGTTTGGGGAGGAGGCGCATAAGGTCAGCAGCTGTATTAGCCCTCCTCAACGCCAAACCTTGGATTAACCCCCCATCGTTGCTGGCCGGTCCGCCTAAGAGCTTCGCCTAAGAGTTTAACTTGGAAAATCGAGACAAGAAAGGGAGTGAAAATATGGTGGCGGACCATGTTTCCCGATTACCCCACATTGAAGCTGAAGAAAATGATTTTAGGATCAATGAAACATTCCCTGGTGAACGTTTGTTAAATGTATCTAACCTTCCTTGGTATGCTAACATTGTCAATTATTTGGCTGCAAGTACAATTCCGGAACATTGGTCCAAGAGACAAAAGATGCACTTGAAGGCTCAAGCGAGTCAATAAATTTGGGACGATCCGGATTTGTTCAAGGTATTGGTGGATCAATTGATCCGAAGATGTGTACCCGAGTCGGAGGTGCAAGCAGTTTTAGAATTTGTACACGCATCTGCATGTGGAGGCCACTTCAGTGGGCAAAAGACGGGCTATCGGGTTCTTTCATCCTGTTTGTTTTAGCCCACGATCTTTAGGGATGCATTTGAATTTGTGAAGAATTGTGTGAGATGTCAACAGATGGGGAGCATCACGAAGCGGAATGAGATGCCTTTGCAACAAATTTTGGGTGTGGAGATTTTTGATGTTTGGGGCATTGACTTCATGGGCCCTTTTCCTATCTCTAATGGCTTTATTTATATTTTAGTGGCAGTAGATTATGTGTCAAAATGGATAGAAACCATTGCCACTAAGACCAACGACCACAGTGTCGTTTGCAAATTTGTCCAACAAAACATTTTCACTAGATTTGGAATGCCTCGTGTGATCATTAGTGATGGGGGATCCCATTTCAAAAAATCTCAATTTGGAAAATTGCTTAAAAAATACGACATAGACCACCGAATTGCAACCCCACATCATCCGCAAACAAGCGGACAAGTGGAGGTATCCAATAGGCAAATCAAATAAAATTTACAAAAAACCTGTGCGAACGACCGCAAGTATTGGTCAAACAAATTGAATGATGCTTTGTGGGCTTATCACACTGCCTTTAAAGCGCCTATTGGAACCACTCCATATCGGTTGGTCTATGGAAAGGGTTGTCATTTACCTGTTGAGTTAGCTCATCGAGCCTTGTGGGTTGTTAAAGAAGTTAACTTGAGTTACGATGATGCAGGTAGAGAATGAAACTTGCAACTGGGAGAATTGGAAGAGTTACGCGACGAAGCATACAAATGTGCAACGGCTTACAAGAACAAGATGAAGAAGGTTCATGATGCAAAGCTGAAACGGATGAACTTCAAGGTAGGTCAGAAGGTATGGTTATATAATTCTAGACTTAAGTTGTTTCCAGGAAAATTGAAAAGCAAGTGGACGGGGCGGGGCCGTACATCATCACAAGTGTGCGGGTTATGGTAACTTTGAGATTGAAGATCTGGATGACCACCTGATGCAAGGAGTAAATGGGCATAGATTGTAGCCTTATTTGGATTTGGCGGATGACAAATTTGCGGGGAGTATACATGCGCAAGGGTCCACCAGGGGTGCTACGGTAAGGTCGGAAGGATGGAACACGATCAGGAGAAGAAGGGGGTCCGGGTCTAAGTGTAACCACAAGAGTATCTCCATCCGCAGGTGAATCAGCAGGAGTGATGGCTACGTTGGGCGGGGCAGTCTCGTCAGGATCCTCATCAGGCTCCTCGTCGGAGTCTGAATCATCTGAAACAACGAAGTCTAGGACACTTGTAGGGGAACGAGGCTGGTGAAATGGTGGTGCAGGAACAGGAGAGGATGGCTCGTATGTCGGCAACTCAGGTACATACACCCGAGACGGTGACATGGGCTCCAATGGGTCGGGAACGATCGCCAACTCGTCGTCAGAATCACATGATATCTCCATGGGCTCAGAGGAAGACATGTTGTGACAAAAGTTTTCAAGTCATAATAATAGTTATAGTTTAGTTATAAACAAGTATAACAGTCAGGCAGATGTGTCACGTATGGCACATGCAATATGATACTAGCAGATCTTAGGCTATAGTCTAGGTCCTACTAATGCAAACTAGTTCCCTATAACCTTAGCTCTGATACCAATCTGCCACACCCTGTAATTCCTGTGTCGGTCGTAAACGAGATGGAATCACAGTCAAGGTTACACGAAACGATCTCTAGATGGTTAAACAACTAGATCCGTTTTAAGGATTCGAAAACAACTGTGATTGACACTAAAGTTTGATTTCAGTTGTATCACCCATTTGATAATTTATTAAGATGTTGTAAATTATTATTACCATGAACCTTGAATTCCGAAACTAACTGATTACCCACTCATGGTATCCTGTCGAGGATTACCGAACAGTGATTATAACAATATGTACCCTATTGACTGAAATCGGGATTCAGGATTGGAGCTACCAATCAGGGCAGGGGCCTTAACCCAATAGATCTATTCACGTGTCATTGTTTCGTTTGAAATTAATCGGATTCAATTAATAGTGGGGCTTTGGTCATAACATGAATCAACATGAATATAACATAATGGACGTATAGTTCATGTAATCAATAACGGTAATAGATATTCTACTTATCAGGCATGATATGTGTTATAAGAATTCTCCCCCAAAAGCATTTAAAGCATTTTAAAAGAGGGGCCGTGAAGACTCACAGAAATCAGGCAGTGTCTGAATGACATAACGGCAGATAACAGGCAACCTAGCAGTCCTAAATCAATATAAGACAGCTTAAGGTCTAGGGTTTAGATTGACAGTTAAGTCACTCCCAATAATGGTCAAGTCTTGACGTCATGATGACCCGAGTGATTGTTGATAACAGACAGGCTTTAGGAATTACTTATTCTCAATAAATAACTTAATTTCGATAACGTTCCGGAAAATAAAGTTATATATATTTTCAAAATATATAAGGATTTTCCTATGTTATAAAATGATTTAGGCCAATATTTAATTCAATAAATATTCGTTTAAAATGTGGGCTCAATTTCTTTACAAAACTCGTTTGCGGTAGAGGGCCCGAAATACCCGGGTTTTCACCGGTATTTATTCATATGCGTTATTTTCCAACATTATTAGGAATAAAGTTATAATAATAAAAACACACCTATTTTTATTAGTGAATTCCAAAAAAAAATTAGTTTTAGGATTTAAAACTCTAAAGTGTCGGTTTTGCCGGTACGCGCCTGGTTTTGCCAGTTTTGTCAATGCGACTAGTTTTAAGGCCCGATAAATTATCCAAACACTTTGTAAATATAACCTAAGATATTTTAGGTCCTAATAAGTGTTCCAAATCAGTTCAAACAATATTTGGCATAACTTTACAAAAACGAGGTTTCCGGGTCCGTTAAAAGTTCGTTTTAAAGCCGGTTTTGACCTAGTTTTAGCTCGAATCGAAAGGGATCTTTTTAGCCAACTTTTACCACTCATTAATGTTAGAGCATATTCCTATGCTAACGTTGTGTCTCGTGTATTGTATCTAAACAAGAGCTTCTGTGTGAGTTAGTTAGTCATCTGGCCGGATCACATGATCCGCCGGACCAGTTGATACGGCGGACCAGATGGTCTGCTGGTGATCCGCTGGCTTATGACTAAGTAACTATAAATAGTTCGTGTTAGAGAGAGTTAGTCAGTTCTGTCATTTCATATCTCTTAACTGTGTGTAACTGAAGGTGTTTCTCTCTCTACTTGTAATCTCTAAGTGAATCAATAAAGCAAAGCTTTATTTACTTCTTGTTGCTATCCGATTACCGAATCATGCTGTAGTAAGATCGTATCGTGCTTTTACAAGTGGTATCAGAGCATTCCAGGTTGCTCTACTGCTGTGATTTGGTAAGTTTTCGAAGTTCTAGAGAGAGAAAGTTTGGGTTTTCTATGTTTTTCATCAATTTTTCACGTTTCTGAGTGATTACGAGGATAAAAATGATTTCTGGATGTTCCTGGAGTGTTTTCGCATCATACTGATTCAGTTTCTAGCTTCAATTGTCGAAATCTGTGAAAATCAGTCGATTTTAGTTCGATTTGCTTCTGGTCCGCCGGATAAATATTTGATCCGTCGTTTGGTCCGCCCAGCAATCTTCATCAGTCTGATCCGCAGCAGTTACAGCGTATCAGTGTGATCCGCTGAAAATTATGGTCCGCCGTACCAGTTTTGATCCGCCGTACGAAATTTGATCCGCCGGACGAAATCTGATCCGGATCTGGTCCGCTTGTACAAATTTGATCCGCCTGGTTAGTTTGATCCGGAACTGGTCCGCTGGTAGTATATTGATCCGCCAATTTGTGTTGGTCCGCTGGCAGAATAGTGACCTTCACTAAAACTGACGTAACTTGCAAACCGTTTGGAGTTACGGAACCCAATACCAGTCAAAACGTTCGTCTTTCCGAGATCTAGGACTTGTACCGGCCTACGGCCAGTACCGTCAAGGTTTGACCCCCGAAATCCGCTTGGAAGACGCCCGTTTTTCAGTTTTAAGTTTTCGCGGTCGGTATTGAAATTTCAAAATGAGCGATTTTCACGCTTTTTCAGCTGTTCAATCATCAATGCAAGCCATATTGAACTATGATAACGAGATAGGAACAACTCAGAAAGTTCCTAAGTTACTTCGATTGGAGGATTATGAGAATTGGAAGCAACGATTTGAATCATTTGTTAATGCTCTTGACATTGATTTGTGGATTTCTATTGAACAAGATTATACATATCCTAAGAAAAATGGAGAACCAATTCCACGAAGTGATCTTGATGAAGATCAAAGGAAAGTTTATGCCAGAGAAAAGAAAACTTATGCAAATCTCACAATGGCATTACCAAGAGAACTCTTGCATCAATTCAAAAATTGCACAACATCAAAAACATTATGGGATGCACTGAAGGATAGATGTGCAGGAAACGAGCAATATAAGAAGAGTCGAAAGAAAGTGTTGTTAAAGGAGTTTGATAACTTTCAGCACTGTGAAAAGGAGAGTATTGCTGATTTGATTTCTAGATTTTCTCATCTGATTAATGAACTCGATATTGTAGGAGTCCAGAAAGAAAAAGATGACTTGAAGGAAAAATTTCTGGAAGCTTTACCGGAAACATGGGAGAATTTTGTTATGATGCTTGCTAATGATCCAAATTATTCAAGTTGGACTTTCAATCAATTATTAAGCAAGTTACAAGCTCGAGAAATGGAATTACTTGTAAAGAAATCAGCAATTCCATCAGTTCAGAATCCTGCAGTTTATTTTGGAGAGAATTCTGCTACTGCTCATGCTAAAGCTAAATCAAATTCTATGTCAAACAGTAATCCACCAGTAACAGCATTTCTTGCTGGAAAATCAGATAATGGTGGTTATTCTCCAGGATGTCGTTTTACTATTCCAGATAAATCGTCAAATAATTCTCATCCTGCTCAATCAACTGAAGAGTTAGCTGCATTATTATCTGCTTTTATATCTTCATCGTCTGGATCGATTTTCAGTCAAGTTAGTGATGCTGGTTTAAGTGGAACTGAGTTAGAACAGCTGGATGATGATCAGTTAACTGAATTAGATTTGCATTGGCAATTTGCAATGATGGTTGAAAAAGGAAGACGATTTATCAAGAAACATGGAAAGAATTCTTTTGTTCCAGGAAATAGAAAATTGGGTTTGGATAAATCTAAAGTAAAGTGCTACAATTGTTCCAAGGTTGGACATTTTGCTCGTGAGTGTTCTCAATCATCATCTGATAAGAGTAAATCTGATAAACCTGACGCAAAAGCTATGATATCTCAAACTGAAGAAGGTTATGATTGGGCTAAAGATTTTCCAGATGAATCTGCATTCGTGGTTCATTCTCAAGACAGTTATGCATTAATGGCAAATATTGAGGTTGCATCGAGTGGGTATATATCTGAGACCAGTAAATCTGATTCAAGTCATTCTGATTCCGAAATGAGTGGTTATGAATCCGTGTGTGAATTTTGTTCACAAAAGGATAGTCGAATTAAAGGATTGATAAAGGAACTAGAATGTCAATCTGTTGAAATTAAACGAAAGGATGAAGAATTGGAGAGTTTCATCAAGAAATGTCAGGAATTTAATGAAGTGTGCAAAACAAATGCAGAGTTACTCAAGGAAAAGAGTGTGTTGGTGACAGAATTAGCGAATGTTCAGAAACAATTGTCAGAAAGTTGTATTCAGAATGATCAACAAAAGTTACAACTTCAACACGAGAATGAGGAGTTCATGTCAAAAATTGTCAGGCTTACTTCGGTCAATGAAAAGCTGGTCAAGGAGGTTGCAGAATATAAGTCTCAAGCTCAAGATGTTAGTGAAGATTTTGAACAGTTATTTCAAAAGTCTATCAAAAAGGTTGAAGTGCTTCAGACATCGAATGATGAACTTCATAAGGCATTGAATGAAGTTACTGCTGATAGAACTCAATATCAGATTGTTCAGTCTGAATTGCAAGATACAATCACTTCTTTGAAGAAAGACAAAAATTTATTAGCAAGGAATATTGAGATTTATAAGGAAAGAGTGGATAAAGTTACCAAAGAAGTGCATGCTGCTCATGATGGGATGAGACGAGAAAAATCATTAGTCAACACCACATCTGAGAAATTGATTCAATCAGAAAAAGTTCTTGCTGAAGCTCAGAAGATCATAGCGGATTTGAAAGTTGAAATTCTTGATCTCAATCGTCAATTGCATAACTTGAAGAATTCTCATTCTTTTACAAGTTATTTGTGTCAAGACGACAACTTCAAGAAGGTTTTTGGCGGTGATGATTTTAATCAAATTCCTCATCCAGTGATTCAAACAGAGTCTGTTGTTGATTTAAGCACTCCAGTGATAAAACAAGATTACTCTAATTTTGTGTCTGAGAATTTGGAGGCGAAGACTTCAAAAATTGGCAACAAAAAGGTTACCTCTGCAACATCTGATACACCTCTGTTTGTTAAGTTTGTTTCAAGTGAAGGTGGTGTGTTTGACAAAGAAATGTCTGATGGCGAAAAAGTTGAGAAGAATGAAAAGAAGTTGAATGAAGCAGAAGTGGATGCTAAGTTGGTTGAAGAAAACAATTTGAAAGGCATTAAAGCTAAATTTACACAGTCTGCTAAATCGGGTTCTTCAAGGGCTACAATAGATGTTTCTAAATTGCCTGGTTACAAACAATCTGGGTTGGGTAGTAAAAGCAAGAAAGTTCCAAAGCAGCAGAACATGCCAAAGACGGTTAAGAAGGAAAAGAAAGATACAAGCCTGGAGCAAATATATCATCTAGCTCAAGTATTCATTTCAACAATGGAGAAAGGATTTGGAGGGAAGCAAAAGAAGAAAGATTCATCTGCCAGTTCACCGAACGAATCTTCTTCATCTGGTTCTAATGCTACACCTCAGAGTCCTACTTCGAAATGGGTACATTCTAACCGATTTCAGGTTTTTGATGATGTTTCTGATGAGTCTGAATTTTCTGATAAATGTTATCCTGTTCAGGACAAGTCACAATTTAAACGTTCATATCGTTTGTGCTATCAATGTCGCCAAAAGGGACATATAGCACAGAATTGTCCTGTCACTGTTAAAAGGAAATTTTCTGGAAAAACTGCCACGATAATTGATGAATCCGGCAGAATTTTTAATGACTCACCAACATCACATTTTAAATCAAAACATTTCAAAAGTGAGTCTAGTGTTGGTGATTCATCACAAGATGATGTTTCTGTGAAAACTGCACCTGCAAAGATGCAGTGGCGACCTAAAGTGGTCAGCAAAGCTGCAACTGACTTTGTGGAAGACACTGGTCGACCAGAAGCTGTGTGCTTCGGGTCATTTGAGTACTAATCATTTAAACCAGTGTGCAGGTATTCCTAGAAGACCCGTTGGTGATTGTAAAGTTGCTGATGGAGGAGTATTCTGCGTTCTTAACTTAAATTTAATGCTTCATATTTCTACACTGAATTTTTTCTGAAAGCTTAAACTGAAAAGGTATCAGTATCGATTGGTCAATTTTCTTTCTTTTACAATTTGTATGTAGGTTAGGGGGAGAAAATTGAAAAGCCAAAAATAGCGTTTTTTTGTTTTTGTTTGTGTTAAAATGAAAATCCAAAACTAGAGTTTTCATTTTAAGGGGGAGAAATTGAAAAATACAAAAACATCGAAAAACAGAAAAATACAAAAACATCGAAAAACTGAAAAATACAAAAACATTAAAAAATGAGAAATTGTATCCAATATGATTGGGAAATGATGGTACATTGGCTTACGTGTCTGACTCATGGATAAAATAGATGAAAAAGCCATAAGATCATTGTTCGATGTACTTGGTAGGCTCGGCATTGAATCAGAAAGTATTCAGATGTGATAAACACTAAATATTAATGCTTGACCAAGTGGACAACATCTTGATGCATATTTCATGATATATCAAGAAAAGATATGTGAGAAAGAAAATGAGACGTCACTGTGTATACATGTGTTCATTTTGCAAAGATTTAAACTTGTTTGATTTTCTTTATTTTGTCAAACGATCGGACTTTCTCTGCGTGTCGAAAGACCGACCTGATTGTTGTTCGTTTGACGTTCTGCTTTATTTTCTTTGGTGTTTCGTATAACTCATCGGACTTTCTCTGCGTGTACGGGAGTACCGACCTGATTGTTGTTGGGTTATACAATTTCAACTTGTTTTATTTTCTTATTTTGTTAAATCCGAGGCCTTATCTGCGTATCGAAAGATCGACCTTAAGGTAGACGATTTAACGTTCTTATTTCTTTTTACATGGAACACAGTTGACTGAATCATGAATACAATCATTATGTGATTAAATCACAAATGAAATCACAAAGTGTGATATAAAAAGCAAAATCATATCTGAGTATGTCTGATAGTGTGGGGTACACTGGTCAAAGCAAATCTAATCAATTCAATAACATATCCAGATGTTATGAGTATGATTGTGCCTGAGTTTAAGATGGACAAATTATACCAGTAATCGACATGACTTATGTGCTGAAATAATTGAAATTGAAGTGTAGTTCAGCATGTTATGACCAATATGATCCCAAGTTGTGATCTTTCTCGCAAAATACAAAAATAGTGTGTGATTCAGTATTTCATTTCCGTATTGCATTTATGCTTCATATCTGAAAAATCCAAAAAGATTTTAGGTGTGTTTTAGCATAAAGTTTCAAAAAGTCAAAAATATTTTGTTTCTTATGTGTTTTCGACCGATCGATACTTGATACAAAATTCAAAATTTCAAAACTATATCTTGGATTCTCGAAGAGAAGTTTTGCGCCAAGATTAAATTAATTTTCAAAAGAAAAAGGAAAGCCGCGTTTTTGTCTTCTGAAATTGCAGGTTATCTGAGTGAGTAGACTCAAGCATGGTGAAAGGGGGAGTATGTTATATCTTTCGCAAGTGGATCTTGAAGTTCTAAGTCTGTTCAAGATTGATCCAGCCATGCAAGCTCTGTTTCTAACATGATTTCAAGTCAACGATCGGATGCAGCAATGTTGCAGATTGAAGACTGAAGTTTAGTTGGAATATAGATACACTACACGTTAAGGGGGAGTTTGTTAGAGCATATTCCTATGCTAACGTTGTGTCTCGTGTATTGTATCTAAACAAGAGCTTCTGTGTGAGTTAGTTAGTCATCTGGCCGGATCACATGATCCGCCGGACCAGTTGATACGGCGGACCAGATGGTCTGCTGGTGATCCGCTGGCTTATGACTAAGTAACTATAAATAGTTCGTGTTAGAGAGAGTTAGTCAGTTCTGTCATTTCATATCCCTTAACTGTGTGTAACTGAAGGTGTTTCTCTCTCTACTTGTAATCTCTAAGTGAATCAATAAAGCAAAGCTTTATTTACTTCTTGTTGCTATCCGATTACCGAATCATGCTGTAGTAAGATCGTATCGTGCTTTTACAATTAATATGTCTAAGTCTACTGTTATGAAGTCCAAACATTCTGAAAAATTTGGAGTTGGCCCGAGGGGTCATTTTTAGGGTTTTCTGGCTTATGTTTTGCAATTATGAGGTACTTAAGATCATTTTCAAACAAAGTGCCTTTATACAAGTTGTTACAAAAGTGTCAAAAATAGTCCCAAAGGTTTTGGATCTGTCCAAAATGGATCTTGGGTTTTTGCTCAATAATCTAGTAAGGTTATGTACTTTAAACATGGTTTAAGGGGTGTTTAGCATTTCTAAGGCCATGGATCTTAATGTTTAGGCATTTTAACATCTACAAACAAAATCTAAGGCATAGAACATTATCATAACGTGGGAACAAGTTCATATGTCAAAACTAGTTAGTAATCTAAACAAGATTAACCAAGATTAACAAAGATTAAGTGTTTTCTAGACTTTTATCAAACAAGGATCATCATAATCATCAAGACTTGTCATGGGAGTGAATGGATAATGGAAATGAACATAGAAACATGATCTAGGAAGATAAACATGAAAGAAATCCATAGAACTTACTTGTTCTTTAAAGATTTTCAAGAAAAAGGAAAGAAAAGGTGATGATGATGCTTTATGATGGCTTGGTCTCTTCTCCTGCTTGTTTCTTGGCCGTGAGCTAGACAGAGAGTAGAGAGAGAGAAACGTGAAAGAGAGAGGGGGAATGGAGGTGGTGGGAGGTGTTCTCTTGTTTAGGGTTCGCAAATGAGAAGATGTGTGTGTTTATGATGTATATATATGGGGGAAAGAAAAGAGTCAAAGGGGTGTTTGGGTATGTGTTCCAAAACCGGCACAAGGGGGGGGGGGGGAGGTTTACGAGTTTGGAGCCAAGAGATAAAAGAGTGAGAGTGTTTGTGTGTTTAGTGAATAAGTAACCAAGTGAGTGTGTGTGTTTGTTGTTGTTTTTTTCGTGAATCCGCAAGAAGAGAGGGGGGAGGGACCGATTTTCGGTCAAAGGGAGTGAGGGAGAAGGGATGGTGATGTGGGTGGTTGGTCTAGGTATTGTGGGTGGAGTGTGTAAGTGGTTAAGTGAGGTAATGATGGTGGTGGTGTAAAAAGAGAGATGGTGTGCATAGGGGGTGGGTCCGACGTGTGGGGTGGCGGCGGTGGTGAGGGTGGCCGGCTGTGGTGTCGATTGAATGGGGTCGGGTGGTGGTCGGTTTGGTTACATGAAAAACATGCAAAGGTAACGAGTTTGTTTTACTAGAAAATGAAACGGTTCGGTTCCGTTTTTAATCGCGAACGAATACGATTAACGAGTAAAAACTTTCGGTGAGCTTTGGTCTCGAAATTTCGACACGGGTGATCATTTATAGTAAAATCTAGATAAAAATATTTTATTTTCATTTAACACGTTATATGACACGTTAAATAAATATTTAATGAATACCCTTTAGTTTTTTTTTAGACGAAATGATTAATATTTTCTATGCGTTGGGTTTTCACATAAACATTAGATGTCCAGGTTTACCAGTTAATATGTATATTAAATATACAACAAAAGTGGCGAAAATAATAAATAAAATATCATTTTTATTTTATTTCTTATTATTGAAGTTTCACCGATAACAACTATATTAATTCACAGTTTATGGTGGCTTGGTTATCGTTTTACCTTAGGGTCACGTCAAGACTAATATAGAGGTTGGCATAATACGTTATCTAAGTTAACAAACATAGATTATATGCACATTCAAGAGGTAAGCACGTAATTAAACTAGGTTTTAGACTTAGGAAACATACGGGTTGTCACAGTTTATTTTTCAGGAAATCGGGAAGTTTGAGAGTGAAATTGTGCCATTTACTGCGTTCCAGGTAAGTTTCATTAAAAGTTTTGCAGTAGAAATGTTCGGTGGTGCAAAACAAGTTTTTTTAGGAGAGACAAAATTTTCGAAGTCCCCAAAATTTTCTAAACTTTCTGCCAAAAAAAGGGGATGGACGGTACGCCCACCACTGTTCATCTCAGGGTGGTAAGCACCAAAATTTGTTAAAATAATTCGGTTTTTAATTTTAGGGCGGTACGCCCTGAACCATTAATATTTGGGCGGTACACGCGGTTTGAGCGAAGTAAAAAATATAAAAGATCTTAACGGATCGGTTTTCACAAACACCAACCCTTTCTTCTTCTTTTTCTCTTAACCCCCACCGCCCACCGCTACCACCGACTGCCTCAACCACCGTGATACGCGTTGTCGGCAACACCACCACACAACACCACTGTAACCACCACTTACCTTCATCTGAACACCATCATCTCTTTACACCTACCGCCGCTGAACCTGACGCCGGTTGGACCAACACCACCGCCGTACACAACCGCTGGCTGCAACCGAACATATAACAGTCAATCCAAGCCATTCCAGGTTTCTTCTTTGAGTTTTTTGTTTAAGTTTTGTTAAATTAGATTAGTTTTCGCAGTTTAGGTTAGTTTTAGCTTTATTTTCATTGTATAACCGATTACGAACCAGTTGAAGTGAGGTTGAGGTTGTCTGAGAGTGCTTAATTGGGTTTAGATTGATCGGTAAAGAGAACGATCGTCAGGACCAGATTTGAGCAACATGTTCTCATGTGATTCATCACACAAGTGCGGAAATCATGTGTGAAAGTCGATTCTGGATGAATCTGCATCAATGCTCACCCATTGATGATTCCTAAAGCTCAAGAACACACACTAACACCAAGAACACACACACAAATGCTCTCTTATAGGATATTCCAGGAGTGCCACACCTCAATAGGGTTTTCTCAACTATATATATACTACAAGAGAGCATAGGACAAAAAGAATGTTTGACACACACAATCATTACCTTGAATTCAGCAAAATATTCCATCAGCACAGAGAAGTTCGCTAGGCATAAACAAGTTCGCTAACAAGTCCGCTAAGCATTAACAAGTTCGCTAACAAGTCCACTAAGAATGGACAAGTCCGCTAACAAGTTCGCTAAGAGCAAAACAAGTTTGCTAAGATTAGGAACAAGTCTGCTAAGTAAACAAGTCCGCTAGGAACAAATCAAGTACGCTAAGACAAATTTTGAACAAATACGCTAAGTGTTAAACAAATCCGCTAAGTTCAATTATCAGAAGTTCGCTAAGAGAAAAAACAAGTACGCTAGATTCATAAACAAAATGTTTCCAAGTAAAAATTCAAAGTCAATTACAAAACAAAGTATCAAATCTAGATAGGACATCAAAAAGGTCTTCACCAGCAATGCTCAACGGTGAATAGTTTGTGTTGCCAACAAAATAGGTTCCAACAATTTCCACCCTTGTTGGCAATGCAAACCTTTGAACTTATGCAACTTGACCGGGTAGCTTTAGCAGGAATCTCCAGTTCTCTCATGCGGCCTCTTTGTCTTTGTCAGAAAGCACTTTAATTCCCATATCGTACAGCCTCCAGAGATCTTGCCAGACAAGCTTTTTCAGGTCATTAAAGTTGTTCAGCTCGACCAATCTTCTTGCCTTGTCAAGAATGACACTCGACCCATGCTCTTCTATCAACCAGGAGTTTGCATTCCTAAGGAGTTCTGCATCAAGTGTGAGTTTACCCATATCTGCAAGCCTTATACACCACCAATTTAGGAACATTAAAAAGTAGTTGGCATCATAGCATTCATAGGGTCTCAGTTGATCAGGGATGGTCCGCATCTTCTCATAGTACATCAACTTCAAATAGGATCTAGAGAGCAGTCTGAGTTCTATCGCGGCAAAGATTCTGATTGACTCGACACCGACTCTTTCAATCACTAACTCATGGGTCTTTCCATTGTAGTACCAGCTGTTTATTGGAGCATGTTTCTGGTTTCCCGGGATAGTCTTTTTCTTCACCTCCTTCCCAATATCTTTGAACATTCCTCGATGAGGGGTACGGAGACGTCTTTTCTCTTCAGCTATCTGAGCTTTTCTCTCTTCTTCAGGATTCTGATTGAACTTCTTGTCCTCATAAGCAGAGTTGATTAAAACAGCAGCTCGTATACCCTTTTGATGATTAGAGTGATTTACCAAATCCAGGTACTTTAGCTGTTTGAGCTCCCAAGAGAACAAGCTGAGAAGAGCTTTGAAATCTCCGAAGATTTGCACATATCCGTTCCGCCTTTTTACCAGAAATGCATCAAAGGCCTCATCATATTTCCATCCCAAGATTTTCATCCCATGATTGACCTTTGGGTTGCTTGGCATCTTCCTTAGATTTTTGGCAGCAAATTGTTGCATAGCCTTTAGGTTTGGTGCCATCTTTTCCCATTGATCATAGATAGGAGGATTGTCTTTCCTTTTGAGCGCCTCAGCCAATTCTTGCTCTCTGAGTCTGATCTTTTCAAGCTTTTCCAGACGTTCTGTCTTTCGATACTCTTCCACAAACTCCCGCAGACCTTTAAGTTTCTTTCTGTTGTAAGCCATCTTATCAATATTCTTGAATCTACAGTAGTTGCGGAGTGCCTCAAAAGTCATCATGTTGGTAGTGGCTTTGATATATTCTTCAGAATCAGGAGCTTCATCAGACGAGTTCTCAGGTGGAGGAAGATATGTGTTCCATATGTCCAAAATAAGATCTGAAAGATGATATCGGATAGGCAGGAATTCAACAGTTTTGGTGGTGTCAGCAAAGATATCTGCCAAGGGATCAGTTTCAGCTTCAACAGTTTGATTTCGCGGAAGGTGTGAATTCAAACTTTCCTCATCAGTATACAGCTTGGTCAACTCAATGTCCGTAAGACTCATCAGATATTCTAAGGAGAAGTTATCTTTCATTAGAGATCTAACCATGTGTGCTAGTTCAGAGGTGTCATCCTCATCCACATCGACGCCCTCCAAATTTGTGACTATGCGGATCCTTGGTTCATCTGATCTTGTTGACGCAGAACGTTCAGGTAAAGTACTCGAGCCCTTTCCATATACCCAGCAGGAAGATGGCCTGATTCATATCTTTTGAGTGCTTCGGCCTTCTCCTCATTTAGTCGGTTTTGTTCACTGAGTGTTTCTTCAATAAGCGCTCGACGAGACCTCTCTTTCTTAGCTTACCTTTTCAGATGCTCCTCAGCAATCTCCTCAGGAGTCAATATCCTTTTTCCTTTATCCTTTTTAGAAGGACCGGGTTGCTCTGTGACAGCATGTTCCGGAGCAGCCGATTCCTTGGGATCATTTTCCTCCTTATCAGAGTCAGAGGAGAAGTGTATGAAAGAAGCTTCAAAGATTTGATTTCGGAGATCTTGCTCAACAGCAACACTAGGATCAGTTTGACTTTCAGTTTCTTGATCAGCACATGTCTCAAGATTGATGATTTCGGCATCAGTTGAAATGGGACCTGGAACATATGGGTTGGTGTCCAAGGCAAGTGTTTCCGCTGTAGACATGACGTTTGAAAGAGGCACACTCACATACTCGTCGTCTACTTCCATCTTTACTTGGATTGGAATAGGACAAGGAGGTTTCTCTTGTTCATCATCCTCACTATCGATCGTATCCAAGTCAATGTAGTTCAGAGGATTGGCTTCGTTCATGAGCACGTTCATTCTTTGACCTAGTTCATTCATGTCGCCTTCGTCTCCAAAGTCTACAAAGTAAGGATGTTCTTCATAAGCTGCTTCATTACCATCCTTAAGTGTCTCAATGAGAATACCGCATGAGTTTCTTCTTGAGTACAGATTCTTGGCATAGTAATTCCTGAAATTTGACATCCCAAAATCCAAGAAGGCTGGGTCGATGTAAATATGAGGGAAACCTTCGGTCACGGGATCCATGGTAGAGGAGGTAGAGGTATCAGCATGAACACTGGGAATGATTGAAAGTTGAAGAGATATGTCATGTTCAGCTTCAGACTCGGCACTTGTTAATCCCTCAATAGCAAGAATCTTGGCTTCCTGTGCAAACCTTGGAAGTTTTAGGTTTTCAGGCACAGGTGCAAGCCTTTTGATCGAGTCCAGAGTCTCATCAACTGGTTCATCATGAAGGAGGCTGCTGACAAAGGAATCTTCGTCATCAGTGAAATTAAGATCATCTCCTTCTAAGACAGTGTCATCATCGATTTCAAAATCGCTGTCATGCAATGGGCTTGAGGTGTCTTGAACACCAGTCGAGTCTTTACCAGCAGGAATGGTAGTAGAAGATATGGGGTCTTGTGAATTTTCACATATACTTCTCTGATCAGATTGAGGTGGGATTTCTGGCATTTCATTCTCTAATTTATCACCGGTATCATCATCTGGTTTGTCACTCAATTGTTTGCCTTCACTTGACTTGGCTAACAAGTCCTTGAGTCTCAGAATTTCAGCAGCTTGTTCAGCAATGACTTGTGACTGATCATTAATCTTTTGATTTGCCACTTGTAGTGAACAGTTTAGATGGTCATTCTGACTCTGAAGGTTGACAATTTCAGCCTACAGTTCCATCACCCTTTCAGATTCTGAAGTTGATGGGCTGGTAGCAACAGTTCCAGTAATATCAGTGGTGGTGATAGCAGCTTCAGCTAGCTGCTCCAGTGGTCTCATATCCAATTCTATTCCTTCAAAATGTTCAGCAGGAGATGGAGAGATAGCTGCTGCAGCTAAGGCTGTGTTCGATGGAGTGCCAGATGAACTCACCAATTCATAATCATCTTCTGTGCCGGGCTTCCTTCTGACTTTGAGTTTTTCAGTACATGACTTGCTTCTCTTGGCTCTGATGAAGAACTTAGTGGATTCTTCATTAAACCCAGCAGTTTTTGTCAGAGTTTGTAAAGTAGTCTTAGGAGGATACTCGGGAGGACTATCCGTCTCATCTTCAAGGTTATATTTAAGATCGTCCTCATCGAGAGACATTGAATCCTCTTCATCATCCTGTTCATCCTGTGATGGATTATAGCTTTCATCAGATGATGATTGTGGTGTTGAAACTGTAGAGGCCCTGGAATAGTCTCCAGTCCTTTGTCTTTTCCGAGGGTGAGCCTCTTCAGTTTGTGCAGGACTGTCATCTGAACCTGAGGAGTCAGATTCATCATCATTTATGTCATCAGCTTCCTTAGTTTCTGATGAGATCACGTTCACTAGACTTGAAGGTGGTTCAACATGCTCTGAAGCTTCAACATTAGCACCTTGGAGATTCCCAAGGTTTTCAACAGCAGCAGGATCTGTGACGACTGGGGCATTCAAGTCCAATTCAGGGTGGACTTGAGCCGCATCAGTAGGTTCAATTTGTGCTTCTACTGCAGCTTCACCCATCTGAACATCTCCTTCAGCATTAACGGGAGCAATTCGAGCAATCATCTCGGGAAAGAAAGGTACCTCATTCCCTTGATACTTACCTTTATGGTACTTACTGTATGAGCCAGTATTCATTGAGCTAGTGGAGAAATTCTCTCCTTGCATGACCAAAGTTGGGTAATAATGATCCAAGATGGCTTGTACAAATTGAGGGTACATCAGAAACTTCTTTGCCCTTCCAGTAGGGTGCAGATTAGCAATCTTCCACTTGAGAAGTTGGTGGGAAAGATTGAAACCCTCACCAGTGACAAACCCATGTATAGCACATGCGGTGTCCTCAATAAAGTCATCTGGAGCTGCCTTTCGAAGTCCGAAGGCTGCAATGAAGAAGCTGATTATGAATTTCCAATTTGTAGGAAATAAAGTCTTTTGAACCTTGTTGCTGACATCTGGGAGAAAGACACCAGAATATCCCATCCTTGTGATTGTTGACTGCTACTGAGCCTTTGTAAAAGTCTTGGGCTTGTCAGCATCTTGTAAGTTTAGGACCGTTCTTATCTTTTCGTCAGTAATTTCAACATCAATATTCTGAATTTTGGACCTTATCACACTTGTTCCATCATCGAGCTATGCAGATTCAGCGTTGTACCAGAACGCTTCAATGATGCCATTGTAGATGACAGGGTTAATCTGCATTTCCATTGCCTAGTTTGATTGTTGCAAAAGGTCAATGGCTTGCTCATCAGCACCTTCCCAGTTTTTGTTAAACACGCACCTTCCGTTGTGCAGGCGACCATACTCTAAAGCTTCAACAGCTTGTCTGGGAGGCATCTGCACATATAGAATTACAAGATTATATCTAGTTTAACACTAGATGAATGTCATGTCACACTAGACTGGTGATAGTGACAGAGCTTTTCATTTGAGTATTAATGACATAAACTAACTCACATAGTGCATATACTCCAAAATGATCACAAGCAACCGGAATATCATGATTAACAAACTTAAGTATCTCAAGAAAAGAATTGATGTTGTGTGTGATGAATTAAAATCTGGAAAACAAGGAGCCAGATCTAAATCTCCAATAATATTGACTTAAATGAAAGTATTGCATAAAAAACTGTAAATGACCCAAAACTTAGATTGAACCAACCAAATTTTGACTTGTTGTTGGGTTAAAGAGGAATTATTGAAGATTCTACTACTGAGTCTCAACAACAGTCAGACACATCAAATATAGGAGGTTTTGGCAATCTGGGATCGAAAACCAAATGATTTTAAGTTTAAATAGCATATTGTGAGGTTTTGAGATCCCAGTTTGTCAAGTTAGTTCAGGGAAAGTCACATTGGGACTTGGTTCCACCTGAGCTTGCGAACTCCTTGATTTGATGTCTTATGATTTGGACAAGGAACAACTAAGTTGAATTCAGCACTTTAGGTGTAGGATAGAGAAGTTAGGATATAACAGGTCTATCCTATCTAAAAAGCCAATTTGATGCATGTAATAACTGTAGCATTGACATGTCAAACAATCAGAACAATCCTAGTGTATTAGAATTATACACACTGATCTATAGGTATTATGAATTGACTCAAAGTCCTCTAAGCATAACAACAAATCCGCTAGAACTCATTAAGTTCGCTAAAGAGAGAATAAGTACGCTAGGAACGAAAACAAGTTCGCTAAGCAATGACACAAGTTCGCTAAGAACAAAAAAAGTTCGCTAAGCAGGCTATGAAGTACGCTAAGGACTGAATTAAGTCCGCTAAGACCAGTTTGATCTAATATGCAGATTCACATCACTTAGAGTCGACTACAAAGTGTATAAATCACATATCATCATTAACAAGAATTGTCTAGATGCACAGGGTCATATTAACACTTATAAGCAAGTAAGAGGTCCTAATGGGTCAAGAGTTCCAGTTTGATCATTTAAAGGACAAAATGTGATTACTTAAGCTTAACAGATTTGATGGGGCCTTTATATGTCAAATTCAATCCTAACACACACTTATAGGCATATATGGATTGAACGACACATACCCAAATCACCAAGTTCACATTCAAGCAAAGACATTCACATAAGTCTCATAAAAACAATTTCATGCAAAATTTGACTTATTAAAGTCAAAATGGCCAAATGAGTGTTCAAACAGAGCTTAAATGCCTAAGACAGTTCATATGAACCTTAGAGGTGTCATAGATCACATCCTATGTAGATATGCTCTCAATTAGTCACAAATATGGTCAAATCAACTTAGATAGGTCAAGATATTCAATTGTATATCTCTCAGTGTCAACTGGGTCCAAGATCCTTCCACCTGAGTTATTGACTAGTTTCAGACCCATGTGGATCATAACCAGTCTAAACCACCAGTGCTAGGCTCAATTAGATGTCAATCTACACAGAGTAAGACATATAAGCACACAAAAGTAAAACAAAGTGATGCACTACCTGACTAATAACATGAATGCTTGTATTGAGAAACACATACCTTTCTGAAGATCTAAGGTTCACTAAGATCTAATCTAAGATGCAGTGGATTCTCAATTCACTCAGTGAGTTATCTGCTAGGATCAAGCAATTTATATTAGATATCAAGTAGGCTTCAGATAACCTAAATTAAAGTAAAGATTGCCCCTGTGTAGCAAAGTTTGAATCTGAACACACATTGCCATTTGATAGAACAACATACACTTTTGATGATCTAAGGCTTGATAAGATCAATAGAAAAAGATGCAATGCTCTTGATCAATCTCTCAATAGTAAGAAATTCTGTTTTGTGATCAGACAAGCTATGTTAGACTTCAAAATATTTGACAAACACAGAGAAATATAGTCAAATTGAATTTATAGACTTAACTGAGAAACTTTAAACTTAATCTATCAATCTAATTAATGATTCGGCTAATCAGTAGTTATTAGCAGATTCTCAAGTTCAAGTATCATCAATTTAGTCAGAAACTATAAAGAGTAACATATTCTGATTGGATACTTGATAATTTCAACACTATGTGGAATTCATTAAGTCAATCCAATCATTGAGAGAAAACAAATTGAAACTTATAAGTTGTCAAATTTAGACTCATTGGCATATAAACACAATCTGATTTGGGTGTCCAAAAGGAATTGGCAGCAGCCACATAGGGTTCTACCAAGCTAACTAAAGTTCCAAAAGTTGACAATTTAAACAAAATACCTAAGTATTCAAATAGCTGAGGTCACAATATTTATAGTTCATAGTCTATCAATACAACCAATTTTCATGGTTCAAACTAATCAACTAGAACAAAAACAACCAACTGTTATAGAATACACAAAGAATTTTCATGTTCAAACACCTTCAACCGAACCCATGTACGCAATGTTCTCGGATTCAAATGGATAAATGAGAGATTAGATTCACATACCTTTAACTTGAGCACAAGTGAATTAGGATCAAGTAAAGCTGTAAGAAATCTGTAAATACATCAATTTAAATCATTAGAACCCTAAAAAGATTGAGAATCGGACCTACGGCTCATTATTATCACCGAATACCAAAATCGACCTAAATAAAAGTGAGATCGAACATGTGGATGCAAGAAGAGTGTGCGAATCAACCCTAATTGCAACTAGAATGACAGATTCGAGAGAGAATGGGAGGATTTCGGTCGAACAGTAGAGGGAATGAGTCGCTGGTTCGAGATTATGAGAGTGGGTGTAAGAGTTTGAACGTGTGAATGAAAAAGTGACAAAGTCTCCCTTTATATAGTATTAGGTTTAGCGAACTTAGAAAATATCTAAGTTTAAACAAGTTCGCTAAGAACTGTCATCAAGTTCACTAAGCAATGAGACAATTTCGATAAAGGAAGATTTATAAAACAAGTTCGCTAAGGCCTAAAACAAGTACGCTAAGCCTAAGGAAGTTCGCTAAGGCAAAGAGAAGTACGCTAAGCCTAAAAAGAAGTTCGCTAAAGCCAAGAAGTTAGCTAAGCTTAAGGAAGTTCGCTAAGGCAAAACAAGTACGCTAAGGCCAATTTGAACTTGAGACACCAAAAATTTTCTAAGTAAGATAGAAGTCCGCTAAGGTATAAACAAGTTCGCTAAGAAAAGTTTTAACCTCACTAGACTTAAAGACAAGTGGAGAAGTTCGCTAAGGCAAAATCCTTCTTAGCGTACTTCTACAACCACTTGACTAAAAACAAAAAAATACAGGAGAAGTTCGCTAAGGACAAATTCAACTTAGCGGACTTCTTATCCCATTAAAATATTCTAAGTGTATATGAGAAGTTTGCATACAACAAGTGTTTAGCGGACTTCTCAAAGCTTAGAGAACTTAGAAAAATTAAAGAAAAGAGAGAAGTTCGCTGAGGACAGTATCAACTTAGCGGACTTCTCACCAATAAAAGGTATATAAACAGACTCAACAAAACAAGTTCGCTAAGAACAATTTGTTCTTAGTGGCTTCATGAAAAACTGAAAAATTTTACAAGTCTTTAAACAAGTTCGCTAAAGGGAAACCTGTTAATCATTCTTAGCGGACTTGCCTCAGATAGAAGTTCGCTAAGGCAAAGATGAAGTCCGCTAAGAGCAGAATTGTAACAAAAGGGTAAAATTGTAATTCTTAAAAATTACAACATAACAAAAACTTTAAAGAAAAGCATGTCTGCTACCAGTAACCTACCAGGAAGATAAATTTTGTATTAATAAGTCAAGTACCTGTTAATTTCAACAAATTTGACCATGACACACCTAGTACCAAAGTTTGACTTGATTGGTCAATAAATTCCACCCGAACCAAAAATTGTCAATTTCATCCGAATTGGGTCAATTTTCCACCTGAACTCAAGATTCCATATTCATTTAAGTTGGTTAACTTCAAACCAATACCAAGATTGATTTAAGCATAAGTTGATCAGTTTTTCACCAAACTTGGAAATTTAAGCACATTGACTTTGAAAATTCGCCTATTTTTGTATGGTCGTGGTCAGACATGTTTAGAATCATACCGGTCAATTACGTGATCAATAACGCTTACAATTCAAATCACCTTTCAGGTCCGGTACCCTAAGTCAGATTGTCGGTATTGTTTATCCACTTAAGCTCATACAAGGTAATTTTCAACTTATCTCATGTGATGTATTTATCATGTTTTCTGTCCAGTTCAGAGAAATATTTTGTATGGTCCTTATTAGGTTGGAAGTTAACAGTATTCTACCAATCATCAAATAGCTTTTCAGATTCAATCACACTTTTAAAAGTAATCTTTCCCCCTTTTCTTTAGTGTTAAGTGACTTATTTCATGGATATAGTCATGAAATCATGATAACCCTTCTTTCATGACTATAGATGTATGAATTTTTTGGTGGGGTGAGAGCGTCAAGGTCAGAGTTTCCTCAGCAGATGACCTCTCACTTTATTTTATGGAATGATGGAGCGTAAGAACATAAGGTCAGTGATTTCTCACAGCAAATGTGTCTCAGCTTTATTTATGGATGAGACTCAAGGTCAGAGTTTCCTCAGTAGATGAATCTCATGTGTAGTTTTTGAAATAAGTCAACTTAATACTGAAGAAACAGAGGATGTGTGATTAGAGTTTTCTTACTAGTATTAATGAGAAGGGCAAATTTAAAGAATATGCCACTGTTTAAACTTCCAAGGTCCACATTTCTCATTGAAATTAATGTGTTATCACAGAGACTTGTTTACTTCTCAGTATGTTGAGCCTACCAACACATCAAATGATAGAGTTACCGGTCGATTGGATAATATCCTATGGTTAGATCTACAAGACCAGAATCATATCATGTTCCTCACATTTTGTCCGACCACAGACCAAGGATTTTTTATTTTTCTTTTTATTTGACATGTGTTTAAAAACACTTGATGAATTACAAAAATAAGAACTAATTTTTGTTGTTTTTGTCAAATTTTCAATGTTTTTGGTTTATCTAGCTTCCACATTGTAGTCACAGCAGATTGACACAACAACAGAAATAAACAAGAAAAATCTTTTTGATCTTTAACAGAGACTTGACATAAGACAACCACAAACAAAAGTGTTTAGGTCAAATCAAGGTCGGACAAACCTGAATAATGACTCAAGGAGTCAAAAGACCTGAAAATTTTAAAGATAGAATAATAAAATAAAATCAAACAAGCATAAAGAGAAAATAGATAATACACATAAGTTACTAAACCTTATGAAGTCAAGATACTAACATACTAGGGAATGGAGAAGGTTCAATCATAATTAATCATGCCTACAGCACTAATCAGAAAGTTAAACCTAGACATGTCAAATGGCTTAGTGAAAAGGTCTGCTAACTGATCATCAGAATTAACATGGACTAAAGTGACTAGTTTCTTCTCGGCACAGTCCCTAATGAAATGGTACCTAATCTCAATATGCTTAGTCTTAGAATGTTGAATGGGATTTTTAACAATTGAAACAGCAGCAGTATTATCTATATGAATAGGGGTACTCATGAAATTCAAACCGTAATCCAGCAGCTGATTCTGAATCCAGAGCACTTTAGAGCAGCAGGAGGCAGCAGCAATGTACTCTGCTTCAGCCGTTGAGACTTACACTGTTGTCTGCTTCTTGCATTGCCATGAGACCAGACGGTTACCTAAAAACTAAGCTCCTCCCGTCATAGACTTACGATTGAGTTCACAACCGGCATAGTCACTATCTGAGAAGGCTCGAAGATCAAAGAGCGGATCTTTAGGATACCAAAGTCCTCTGTTTGGATTAGACTTCAAGTACCGAAAAATCCTCTTCACGGCCATTAAGTGTGATTCTTTCGGCTTACTCTGGAAACGGGAACATAGGCAGACTCCAAACATGATGTCGGGACGACTCGCTGTCAGATACATGAGAGAGCCAATCATAGACCTGTATAGATGCTCATCTACGCAAACACCCTCCGGATCTTGATTTAACTTGCGTTGGGCCAGTCTGAACCCCTCTCTCTTCACATATTTCCCTTGGCTAATAAGAATGCCGTCCGGTTTCTGTTTCACTTGAATTCCAAGGAAATATGTTATCTCTCCCATTACACTCATCTCAAATTTCTTCTTCATTAACTCCTCAAATGCATGGCATAGGTCGACGTTTATTGAACCAAAAATGATCGTCGACATACACTTGCACTAACAGCATATCTTCACCAACATGTCGAATGAATAGTGTTTGATCATTTACCCCTCGCTTGTAACCATTTGATAGCAGATATGTCGATAACGTCTCGTACCACTTCCTTGGGGCTTGGTGTAGACCATAGAGGGCCTTATCCAGTTTGTAACATTTCTTAGGGAAAGATTTGTCAACAAACCCCGGAGGTTGTTCTACAAACACATCTTCATCAAGCTCTCCGTAGAGGAACGCGGTCTTCACATCAAGTTGATATACAGTGATGTTCATTGATGCAACATAAGCCAGGAAGATTCGTATTGCCTCCAGACAAGCGACAGGCGCGTAGACGTCTTCGTAATCAATGCCGTCAACTTGCATGTACCCCTTTACAACTAAGCGGGCTTTATTTCTGATAATAATTCCACGGTCGTCTCTCTTGTTTTTGAAAATCCATTTGACAGGAATAGGCTTTAAACCTAGAGGAGGATCTACCTAATGCCAGACATTGAGCAATTGGAATTGTAGTAACTCTGTTTGCATGGCTTCAATCCAGTTATCATCTAAGAGGGCAGCAGCAACAGTGGGAGGCTCTTCTTGTGAAATGAAACAGGAATACAAACATGTGTTCAATTCCTTAGATTGACTCCGAGTGAGACGTTTGTCAACCGGCCCGATGATTTGATTCGTAGGATGTATTTTGTGAATTCGATTCTCTTCAATAATAGGAACTGGAATAGACGAGTCCAGATTCCCAATTTGCAGGTCATCGCCAGGAGTCTCTCCGGTGTCAATCTATGTTACGTCATCTAAGTCAGAATCATGCGCAACAGTATCAATTTCAACAGTGTTGTCTGCCTCGGATGTTGCTTGTGCAGGCTCTGCTTCCACAATTACATGTTCATCAATCTGAATGGTGGGCATTTTAGGTGCTGAGGTAGAATATGAAGTGCCATTAACATCACTTGAAGGTGTTGATTGATTTTCCCTTGATAAATTCGTAGGATCAACTAAATAAATGGTATCCAGGATCGAAGAAGTAATCGGTGCAAACACATCAACGATAGGAGTGGTAGCTTCATTTTCTTAATGAACAGCAGCAGAAGAAGTACCTACATCATCAGATTGAAACACATTAAAAGTTGAAGAGAGAGACTCTAGGTCATACATGTTGTCCGGAGCAGGATCTCTAGTGTTCAGAGTATGCTCATTACAAGTAACGTTGCACGACTCAATAACAACTTGAGTTCTTCTGTTGAACACTCGATAGGCCGTTGAGGTCATCGATTATCCAACAAAATAACCATCATCTGCCCTAGGGGAAAATTTGGTTAACTGATCCGTCTAAATTAATACAGTACAAGCGCATCTGAACGGTTTTAATCGTTTTAGACTTGGTTTCACTTTGGAAAACAGTTCGAATGGCGTCTTGTTAGCATGTTTGACCAGGAGTGTTCTATTCAGAACATAGCAGGCTGTGTTGACAGCTTATGCCCAAAAAGATAATTTCAAGTTAGAATCAGCAAGCATTGTTCTGGCAGCTTCGATGATAGTTCTATTCTTCCGTTCAGCTACTCCATTCTGTTGCGGTGTATACGGTGAACTGAACTGTCGAGTTATGCCTTTTTCATTACAAAATGCGTGAAATGTCTGATTCTTGAATTCAGACCCATTGTCTGGTCTGATGATTCTAACCCGCTTTCTGAATCTGTTCTCGATACGTGTGATAAAATCCTTTAAAATCTCAGCAGTTTCAGACTTCTCTTTCAGGAAAAAAACCCATGAGTATCTGGAGTAGTCGTCAGTGATAACCAAGCAGTATGACTTTCCCCCTAAACTCTTGATGCTTACAGGCCCGAAGAGGTCTAGATGGAGTTGTTGAAGTATTGTTGTCATTCTACCCGGTGGCTTTGGCTTGTGAGACGTCTTGTGTTGTTTACCCTTCAGACATGCCACACAATTGTCGATGTGGATGAATTTCCTTCTCCGGCACACCGTTAAAGTGTTTTCCCCTAACAAGGCGGTTCATGTTCCGAAAGTTCACATGCCCCATTCGCCTATGCCATAATGTAGAGTCATCTTCTGATGCCTTAGCTAAGAAGCATGCAACGGAGCCAGTCGGCCTTGCAGCAGACATATCCAAAGCATACATATTCCCTTTCCGTTTTGCTCGAAATAGAATCTGATCTTCGGGAATCTTGAAGCCAGGTTTCAGAATATAACATTCACGATTATCAAAGAACATTGGCATTTTGTTGTCGCAGATTTGAGAGACACTGAGCAGGTTGAACTTCAGATTAAACACCAGATTCACTTTGTCAAACGAAATTTCTCCATTAGTCAAGAGACCGTTTCCTATTATTCTTCCACCCCGAACATCACCTCCAAAGGCAACAGGACCACTGTGCAATATCGTTTTGACATCATACAACAGGTCCTTGTTCCCTGTCATGTGCCTGGAACAGCCACTATTTAAGTACCACGTGTTGGTAGCACTCTGGGCCAGTCCCTGCACAATAAAAAGAAAGTGATTAGTTTTGAGATGGACCCGGGCCTGATTGACCTGGGACCTTCTTCTTGGGTGCCATTTTTGTTGTATGATCATTTGTTGTTTGAACAACAAGAAGAGGAGTTGTTGAAGATGTAACACTTAGTCGAGGAGCCTTTCCAGGTTGTTGAACCATCATAGACCTAGGCATGAAAGCAGGCCTTGGTCGAGGTGTCTAAGATCTTATAGGAACAGGATTTGGTGCAGGCATTCTCATTGGTTGTTGAACTTGTGGCCTCAACGCTTTTACCTTCCTTCCCAAACCATGAGGAATATATTGAGCTTGGTTAGGAATGTAGAGTTGATTTGGGTAAGACTGTTGAAACATGGTGTCGGGTTGTTGAACCATGTAGTCCTCACTATAATTCCCATAATACATTGGGGCCACTTGATTTCCTTATGGGTAGTAATAAACAGGAGGTGATGGGGTGTTGTCAAAGGCAGGATAACCCATGTTGTATACACACACCCTTGCATCATGGTGTGGATTCCCGCAAACTGTACAACCCAAGGTCTCAACCGTTCCACTAGGGTCAACCACAATAGGTAGTTCAGCAACTTGGGGAGCCGTTGGTTGTGGCTCATTTGATGTTGCACAGTCATCCTTTTCTGTTCTAGTGATCACAGTCTTCTTCCTCCTTCTGGTTTGTTTCCTTTTCTTGGGGGTGTTCTCAGTTTCAGTAGCATCAACGGTTATTGCATCTAGCTCGACCATAGTGGGCTGATCTTCAATACATGATTGACCAGTCAAAACATGTTCATTTTGAGGTCTCTTCATCTTAAGATCACTTGGCTTGAAAAGAACCATAGTGGATTTACCAACCAATTTGGGAGCATTGCAAACAGATGTAACAGTTGGCTTAATAGTCACGGATGCAGAAGTTGTATGAGCAGACATCGTTGGAGCGTTTGATTGTGCAACAGGAACAGTGATCACCTTACCATCGGTGATTGTAAGACCAGATTGTGTGTGCATAACCGTCTTACCATGTATTAAGGCCATTTCGGCAAAAGCACGATTAAACTCATCATCATCGATGTCCTGCTGAATCACAAGTTTCTCATTTGCAACCTTCTTCTTGGGCTTGCGCCTTCGAGTGGTTTTAGTTCTTTTAACAATTTCATTTGTGTTAAAACATCATAGTTTTCATTAAATAAGAAAGATTGAGCCTCTGGTGTATTTTGTGTACACAAATTGAGAAACTCGGTTTCAGCAGCTTTTTGCACATATGCTTCAGACAAACTAGTATTGACAGAATTCAAAGAAATAACATCAAAATCTCCAAATTTTAATGTTTCATCGATCGATGGGAGATCAGAGGCAGTTTCGGATTTAGCCAACTGTTCTTCCATCGATTTGATTTCAGAAATACACGGAATCAAACTGGGGTCGATGAACTTAATACGACTCTTAGGATTGATTTTAGTCAAATTCAGGGACACAAAGATAGTTGTGGTTGAGTGGATGCTCAGCCGCACTCTCTAGTATCTCCCGTGTTATACCTAAACCTTTCCTAAGACGCGACATTATGTTCTTAGCGACTGCACTTCCCAAAGTTTCAGGATTAAGGTTCATCAAATCAATTGTTTCTCGATCTTCAGCGTAGCTGTTTCTCAAAGAAGTCAATGTTTTCAACAAATCAGCAATTTGAATTTTTAAGGTTGATTATGTGTGCTTCATGATCTCAATGTCATCTTGAAGTGAATTGATATTGACCAAAAAAACTTTTTCATTAGCTTGAAGAAGCTCAACATGACTCTCGCTCTCTTTCGCTTTAGCATGCAACTCAAGGTTGTACGCGCGATAGCGAGCGACAGTATCACGACATTTCTCAGAACACAAAGATGATCTTACCTCATCTAGAATTGTTTCCTTCTGAAGCTCTAGAAGACACTTGCTTGCTTCCGTCTCTATCTCAGATGGATTCACAGCAGTAATGTCTCTGACAGTAGGAGAAGACTCTTCAAGAAACTCATCAACTCCAGCCATCAGACAGAAATCCGTTGGGAAGAGAGGGTCAAATTCAACTGACTCATTAAGCTCCTCACCATCAGAATTGACCATTAGTGCATAGTCTGACTGGCTTGAAGGTTGAGATGATGAAGACGAAGTCCAGTTATAAATACCATCTTCGAGTGAGACTAATGCTTTTCCACTGTTGTTGACTCCTTGAGCAGCTTGAGAGTTAGACGAGCCAGGATGAGAGACATTAGAGTAGGCATTCTGAGGTTTCTGATAGGATGAGCTGCTTTGCTTCTGATATGACTGGTTTCCAGTGCCAGCTTGTTTCTGAAAAGCCTGATTACCTCCACCCGAGCTTACATGAGCATTCCACGTTCTTGGTTTTCGACATTCACGTGCGAAATGTCCTCGTTCTAGCAGCGAACTTTAGACTTATCAAACCCGATATTGGCATTTAAAGGAGGCTGAAACAACTTCCTCCCAGTCTTTATAAAAAACTTCCTCGTTCTAGCAGCGATCATACCCATCTGCCACTTGATGTCGATCTCTTCCAGATCATCAGCAGAAATTTGGTCAAGATCTTCTTGACAAACAGTCATTGTCTCAATGTTCCCGAACATTTAAGAGTTCATGCAAGCCAGGAAAGCATTGCACAAATCTTGGTCCAAACCGGTGTTGTTAAGTGAAATTGGTGCTGACTGCTGAACCATGAACCCAGAAGGTGGCTGTTGAACATATGTAACATTTGAAGGTTAATGAGTGGCATGAGATGCAAATACATCAGTTTGGATAGCAGCTGGTACAGGAGATGAGGCAATTGCAGGCAGTGAAGAGCCAGACGAGTTGGAAAACTGGTAATTCTCCTCACACGCAGAAGCAGCAAATGCAGCATTAGGAGCTGAGGAAGATGAGCCCCTTGAAGTCATATTTCCCATAAGTAACATGCCATTATGTTTAACCGCTCTTACTTCATAGTCTCTCACCTTGTCTATCATATCCAGATAGTCAGCCTGAGTCAGATCGGTACTTTCTATCAGGTAAGTGACATACGAGGCAAATTCCTGAGGAAAAGAATGCAGGATTTTCCCTATGATATCTCCAGAATCAGGACGAATTTTCTTGGTAGTCATTTCGATAATGATTCTGCAGAAGCGGTTGACATGTGTTTCAAACGACTCTCCACTTCTGTGAGCGAAAGTGTTAAAAGTCAACTTTAATTTCTCAAGTCTTCTCTCCTTTGTAGCCGGATTGCCTTCATACTTTTTCTCCAAACCAACACAGATCTCATGGCCTGAAGTAGCCTCACGAAATTGATGTAGCAAGTCATCATTCAATGCCATCTTTATACAACCAATGCACGCATGTCAAGTTTCCTTTGTGCCCTTTCAGCAGGAGTCAGCGTATCCAAAGGTTTTGGAATCATCTTTTTCTTGCCATGAGGAGGGTCAGCAACAGTAACAGCAGCAGTGCCAGGAGCAGTAGCTTCTTTAATTTCAAACACAGACGGACCTTCAACAATTGAAGTCAAAAGATCATAATCAACGTACTCCAGAAATAGCACAAACTTCCCTTTCCAATCATCGAAGTCACTTGCGCCCATTAGTTTTGGTGGACGATTGTGACCTTGCATGACAGGAGCAAACTGATTGCCTTCAGCCATAGGAAGTGAGTAACACGAAAATTTAGCACAGACTTGCTAAATTGACTAACGGTTCGGACGGATTGAACGCTTGGTTCAAAATGCTCAAATGCTTGTAGAATGCTTGAATTCACACAAATCCTACATTCACAAACATTAACAAACATAATTAGTCATTGACAAGTGAGATTTGAGCAAAAAATTTGAAAAATCAAATTTCCAGACTTAGCCAAAATTTGAACAGCTTGTTCTTGAGTAATTTCAAACTTCAAAAATCATTGTTGACAAAATCAATGTTTAGGATCATCAATAGGTTAGAAATTCATGTAGGATTACTTTACTCAACTGACACAAACTCCAAAAACCACTCTAAATGACCTAATTTGATGGAATAGTAAGATTATGTGAAGAACACCAAAAACCACCACTTTAAGCCTCTAAAATCTTCAATACTTGATGTTTTTGAGAGAAATTAGTGTCAATAGGTTCGGTTTTACTAGTGTTAATCTCGCCATTCATCAATTTTAACAAAGAATCAACAGAAAAACAAATTTGAAAAAAAAAATTCAAGAACAGACTTGTGAAAAATACGAACTGTTCATGGCTGATTCTTAGAAATCGACTATTTTGCTTGAGTTTTACAGAAATCTGAGTGTAGCATTGTGTTTCTTGAGTGATTTCTACCAAGAATCAACTCAAACAACAAGCAAATCAATCCAAAATAGACAACTCATATGAGATTTTCTCCATTTTTAGAAAAACTTCAAAAATGAAGAACATTGCTCTGATACCAATTGTCAGGACCATATTTGAGCAACATTTTCTCATATGATTCATCACACAAGTACGGAAATCATGTGTGAAGGTCGATTATGGATGAATTTGCATCAATGCTCACCCATTGATGATTCCTAAAGCTCAAGAACACATACTAACACCAAGAACACACACACAAATGCTCTCTTGTAGGATATTCCAGGAGTGCCACACCTCAATAGGGTTTTCTCAACTATATATATACTACAAGAGAGCATAGGACAAAAAGAATGTTTGACACACACAATCATTACCTTGAATTCAGCAAAATATTCCATCAGCACAGAGAAGTTCGCTAGGCATTAGACAAGTTCGCTAAGCATAAACAAGTTCGCTAACAAGTCCGCTAAGCATTAACAAGTTCGCTAACAAGTCCGCTTAGAATGGACAAGTCCGCTAACAAGTTCGCTAAGTATAGGCAAGTCCGCTAACAAGTTCGCTTAGAGCAAAACAAGTTCGCTAAGATTAGGAACAAGTCTGCTAAGTAAACAAGTCCGCTAGGAACAAATCAAGTACGCTAAGACAAATTTTGAACAAATACGCTAAGTGTTAAACAAGTCCGCTAAGTTCAATTATCAGAAGTTCGCTAAGAGGAAAAACAAGTACGCTAGATTCATAAACAAAATGTTTCCAAGTACAAATTCAAAGTCAATTACAAAACAAAGTATCAAATCTAGATAGGATATCAAAAAGGTCTTCACCAGCATTGCTCAACGGTGAATAGTTTGTGTTGCCAACAAAATAGGTTCCAACAACGATTATCGGTTCTGCACCAAGAATTAAGTAGCGTACCGCCCAACTTGGTTTATTTCAGGGCGGTACGCCCAGGGGCTGTTTTGACAGATTTTGCACATTTTTCTTTAATGTTTTGTTTTTGGTTTTAGTTTTTAGTTTCTAGTTTTTATTTCATTTTAATTTTGTTTTTCTTTTACAATTTAAAAAAACAAAAAAATTAAAAAATTAAAAAATTAAAAAATCAGAAAATTACAAAAATAGTTTGTTTGTTGGGTTAAATTGGAAATCTGTTGCACGCAGGGCCCAGGAATTGTTATTTTCATATATTCGTATGCTAACATGTGTGAATCAGGATGTCATAACGGCCGGAGTCTAGTACCGGCAAATGGGGGCCGAAGGAGATGAAACATGGTGTTCAGGATCCAGCTGTGCCTATGCCTCCATTCAGGAGACGTATCATTGACTACTGGGGGCCTGAGGTTCTACTGGATGCTGAGATTCCACTACCGCATGTCGCGAGAAGAGATCTTATGCATCATCCACTGCTGAAGTTTGTGAGAGGCACACGGGAGGACGAGCAGGCGAGGCGGTTTGTAGTGATGCCTCTGTTACATCATCGGACGATTGAATGAGCCTTGATTGGTCAGCTTGGACAGAGAGAGAGGATTCAGGGGATGGTTACTGAGAGGTGGAGGAGGGCGTTGACACCTGATGAGCACCAGTATGTTGAGTTTACGGTGTAGTTTTTGGCGATGTTTCGAGTGGGTCCAGGGAAGTTTGGAGACGGGAACGCGTTGTCATTTGCTTTGGGATGACATACTCATCACATGAGTATTCCGCAGTTTGTGGTTCTGATTGGTTTGTACGCGCAGGCAGAGGTTGACTCGCCGGAGTTTACTTCTCTCCCGTGAGGTATTTTTACTAGAGCTCACCCGCAGGGGGTTACCGATTTACATATTGCAGCTTTTAGGGATACGATTGGGTCGGTTCCGTACACGGATAACTTGTTGGAGTCCCAGATTCGAGATCCAGTGATCAGATATTTGCATAGGATCATTGTGTTCGATGGTTGAGGGGCATGACCTCAACATTGTGGGTGTTCTGATTTCATCATTTGCGAGGAGGAGGGTTTTTGGGGTTGGTGTACATCTGAGTATGGGGTCGTATGTGACTAGGTTGGCGAGGAGACTGGGAGTGTTCGATAGATACTTGGAGACACATTTGACAGTGGGAGCTGAGATGTTACATTATGAGTTGGGTAATATGCGGCTGGCTACTATGGTTACTATGACTGATCCCCCACAGTGGGAGGCCGTGTGAGAGGTTGTTGTTCAGGGTGATGTGGGAGCACGTGCTAGGAGGAGGCGTAGGATTGCTCATCAAGTAGAGAGGCCGTTGAGGTTGCGCTCGGAGAGGCAGCCGAGGGCTGGACAGGTTACATTGGAGACAGTGCAGGATGCGTTGATGGATTATATTGATATTAGGACTGATCGGTTGGAGAGGGCGATGAGATACATGATGACCCAGCAGGGGATGGAGATACCAGAGTTTTTCCATGAGGATGAGGATGAGGAGGTAGGAGATGAGGGTGATGATGAGGAGATGGATACTGAGATTGATATTGGGGCTGGTGCTAGTGGGACTGGAGCAGGTGACGGAGATGATGATGCAGAGGAGGATGCTTAGATGCTGATATCACTGCCACTTCTGATCGGTTTATTTTCTATTTGCCTGTACTTTTTGGTTATTTTGTTTTTATCTCATCATGGTCTGTATTATATTATACTATAATATATTCGGGGGTTCTGTACGGGGTAACCGGTTGGGTGGTTGTGCTTTTGTTTACATATATATATTTGGTATGATGATTTTTTTTGTTGGTAGAAAGTGTGATTCGTGACATTCCTGCATTACTTCTTCCATCCGATTTCTGGAATTCATGATCTAGCATGAGACGGCGTTGGCACGACTTTCGAGGAGCTTTCACGGTGATATCAGGGGAGTCTGTTCCAACTTTTGCACTTTTGTTTTTATTTTTATTTTTATTTATCGTTGACCTTATTTTCTTTTTTTTTATCGCTCGTGTCTGTATATTCGGTATGTGCGTATTTCTTCTATCACATTGAAGGCAATGTTGAACTCAAGTGTGGGGAGGGGAACAGGACGTCAGTTTTTAAATTTTTAGGTAGTTTTGTTTTATTTTTTAAAAATATTAAAATCAAAAAAATATAAAAGCATAAAAAATCCAAACAGATTTTCGATTTTTAGTTATATTATAGCTTTAGTGTTTTAGTCGAATCTATCTTGGGAATTATTTGAAAGTACACGGGAAATGATAGTACAGTTGGGAGCTAATTTTCAAACGAATAAATAAATAAGTTATGATTTTTGTGTAATTAAATACATATCTGATTTTTTATGCATAGGTAGGCCCGGCTGAACATAGAGCTTAAATATCCCTTAGCATGTTAATAATTGTGAATAATTGAAATAAAATCATGAAGACATAATGGGTTCTATCTTAGGGGTTAATATGGATGCTGAAACTGTCAAAAATAGGACGAGAGGACCACTTTAGGTTAAATATTCGTATATCTTGGAAATAACTCGGCATGTTATGATCTTTTTGCGAAAGCAAATCCGAGAAATAATTGCGCCTCATCACCCATATTTTCCACCTTTGAGCTTTGTTTTTATTTAGTAATTAATTAAATAAATAAATAGATAGCAATGAAAGAGCCAATACTCTACGTGCTACCTCCCGGGTTACAAGCTCGTTTGATGCGCCTATGGATGAGGTTTTGAGTCAACACCCAATGCACTAGAAAGGGGAATAGTGACTCTCTGACGGTGCCTCTGGTGAGATTCTGGGTTTCGACCTTAGTTGCTTGATATTTATATATATAAAAAGAGAGAAAAAAAATGAAAAAGGAAGAAAAAAATAGTCATAGTAAATAACTAAATGAAGCTCAAAGATCTTTTCATCCATCATTATTCAATTCCATTATTTCTAATATAGACGACTATTGGGGTTAAGGTGGTAGGTCAATCTAAACGGTTGAAACCTTTACCCTGGGCTTTGAGACGGGATTAGGTAAACTTATAGCTTTCTAAGTGTGGGAAACATTGGATAGACTGATATGGTAATTAAAAAGAAAGAAATTAATTAATAGTTGCTATCGGGGGCCTATGATTCGGTGGTTGGGTTTAGTCGGATCGAAGTACCGATGATTGCAATCAGATTGTGTATATGGGAATTAAATTGGATATGTTGAATATGTACTGGTTTGGGTTAGTTTCCTGGCTATGATCCCGTTGCAGTTTTCCGAGACGGAAAAAGTCAAGTGTGGAGATGTGATGTCAGTCCAATTTGTTATAGTTTATTAGTCGTAATTGCTTGATTTTGTTAGTTAAACTGGTTGGATTGCATTATGATTCCCACATTTTTGTGTTTCAAGGTACTCGGTGTGACACCCCAACCGACGGCGGAATATGTCGGGGCGAGAAGACTGTCCAGATGCACATAACAACTAATAATAGTTACCAAATACTCAAACATGCCATTTTCATATATAAATAAAGATCCGTATAATAATTCAAATATAGATATCAAGCATTGACTTAGTGTCTTTATCTAGGTCCGCAATCCTATCGTGATCAGTCAAATAATCCAAGTAGTCGTCCTGCAACATGTATAAAATACAGAGTGTCAACTACAAAAGTAGTTGGTGAGTACATATTGAACTATATATATATATATATATATATATATATATATATATATAGGGGTGGTTCAAGAGAAAACCAGTCTAAATCTAGAAAACCAAGAAAACCACTTTCATCCAATCACAAAATTTCTTTGTATTTTTATTTATTTAAATTAGAAAAGGTTAGTAATGTAATTTTACCATTACTCTAATTAATTAATAAATCAATTATTCAATCTTACTTTCTCTCCCATCGGTTACATCTTTCCTTTATTTCGTGATCAGGTTTAATATAACAAAAATCTCCATTAATCACGTTCTTTCTTTTCCTAAAACCTGCGCATTCTATTCCTCCATTGCTGCCCACTTTTTTTTTCTTTCCAAAATCGCAACATCACTTATGAAGTGCATTTAAGACTACATATGATTACATATATGTATCTAACATATGATTACACATATGTAATCATCTAACATATGAAGTGCATTTGATTTCATTATCAATTTGATTAACGTGCATTTGATTTAATTATCAATTTGATTCTTAATCAAATAGAAAGTCAGATTTAATTATCAATTTGATTCTTAATCAAATAGAAAGTCAAGGATGTGCATTTGATTCGCAACATCAAACACGATCTCAGCACCCTCCATATGCGATTTCATCAAAAACGATTTTAGAGCTATGAATCGCATTCGATTATTGATTTCATCTATATTCGTTTCATATTATTACACAGATGTAACTAAGGATTACACATATGTAACCATAGTATAGTTCGTCTCGTCATGTTCTTCCTCGTTGATTTCAAGTCTTCCTATGATTACACATATGTATGTAACATGTGATTACGTATATGTAACCTCCGTATAATTGATCTTATTATGTTCCTCATCATCGATTTCAAGTCTACCTATGATTAGACATATGTATGTAACATGTGATTACACATATGTATGTAACATGTGATTACACATATGTAACCTACGTATAATTAATCGCATTGTATTCTTCTTCGTCAATTCAAGACTACATATGATTACATATATGTATCTAACATATGATTACACATATGTAATCTCAATATAATTCATCTCATTGTGTTCTCCATCATCGATTTCAATTACGTACTTCCATTAAAATGTTCAAATTCTTTTTAAATGAAATTTTTATGTAATTAGAGAAAGAAGAGAGAGAGTGAGTGAGTTTAGGAAATTTGATACGTAATGAGGGAAATTAATTCCATTTTCAAAATCTATTGGGTTGCAACTTACCGATTTACCCTTACTACTATTAATGTAATCAATTAAAGATATTTTTTTCTTAAGAAAATATCACAATTAATCTGGTCCATTAAATTTTAGATCAATGGTCACTAGGTGGTTTTCTTGGTTTTCTAAAAGAGGATGGTTTTCTCTGGAACCCTCCCCTATATATATATATATATATATATATATATATATATATATATATATATATATATATATATATATACATATATATATATAGTGAAAAGTTCATTGTAGACCCCTTGAAAATGGTAGACCCCGTAGACCCCATTTTTAACCTTTAGATCGTTTTAATCTGACGGATTAGATCAGATGCTGAATTTCACTTAAAAAACACGGAGGGGTACGATGGTAATTTGCCATTTTCGTTTATAACCTTATTTGCGTCATTCCTGAGCTGCGACTCTGCGAGGTTTTTGTGATTTGCTCTCGTTAGGTTCAAATCGATCTTCCGCCATTGCTGAGCTGCGATGATTCCATTTTCCATGTGATGATTTCTTTGATTCCCCGACTATAAGTGTTCTTCATCAATCTGCGTCCTCTCTCTGGATTGTTTGGCTGTCGGATCTCAAAAACCCTAAATCTTGCGTCTTTCTTTCTCGATTTCTAGGTTTGTAGAAGTTTTCTTTCATTCTTCCAGTTATATCTGTTTTTCTGTTTCTTTTTAGTTTTTGTTGCACTCTTTTATGGCTGTTTTCACCTGTGAAGCCCGCAACAGAACAACGGGTCGATAGTTATATTAGGGTTCAGCTTGTTCGTAGAAATTGAAACTTAAGGGTTCTGATTTCAAATTGATGTAAAGGGGGTTCTGATTTTAGTTCCAAAAATCACAGATTCATTCAAGTTGTTAGGGCTCTGATATAACATGATGTGAAAGTTTGGTTTAAAAATTACAATTAATCAAGAACATCATATTTGACATGTGAATTATGGTTTTTTATGTTCAGCTGTAGTGAGTTTTATTTTTGATGTGTAAACTCACTTGATGAAAAGTGCCCTGGTAAAATGCAGTTAATGTCATGTTAAGTGGCTTGTCATGTTAAGTGGCTCTGTAATAGTTCCTATGGTAATTAGTGAACTTTGATTGTTAATTTGTAGTGAGTTTTATTTTGCAGTGAGTTTTATTTTGATAGTTTTCTTTTGAGGTTTTCTGTTTGTTTGGGTTTTATTATGTAGTGAGATATTATGGAAAGTAGTATTGAAAGCAGAAATCAAAATGCAAGTAATGAGAAGAGAAAATGTTAGTTTATATCTTAATAAAATATTTTTTTTGAAAATCTTTGTTAAATTAATTTGTTTTTGATCTCGATGTATTTAATAGATATGGAGGAAGACAATGTTGAAAATCTTCATCAACAACATGGAAAGGGTAAAGAGGTAGAAGAAGGTGAGTGTAAGTTCATGCTAATGTTGAATTAAAAATTTATTATAGCTTTTTTGCAGTGAGTTTTAATGTGACCTAAAACTTTTCAGTTAGTGAGTTTTATATTAGTAGATAAAATATATATGTTTCTTAATTCTTTTTTGTCCACCCAGTTTTAAAACCCAATTATGCTTAGCTTTTGCAGTGAGTTTTAACTTTTAAGTTAGCGAGTTTTAACTTTTCAGTTAACGAGTTTTAACTTTTCAGTTAGTAGAGTTTTAACTTTTCAGTTAGTGAGTTTTGTATTAGTTGACAGATCAGCTTTTGTAGTGAGTTTTATATTAGTTGATCAGCTTTTCAGTGAGTTTAAAACCCAATTATGTGTAAGACTCACTGCTCAAAATTTATTTATAAGGTTTAAAATACAAGTGGTTTTTATATTATTATTATAAATTTTGTTATATAAATGCAGGTTCAAACAATATGTCCACTAGTGAATCATTTTATAGTTTTGAAGTTGAAGGTCCCGGTGCTTCAAGTCTTTTTTATCCAAATATTCCTGAAAATGAAAAACCAATCGTTGGAACAACCTTTGAGACTTTACAAAAAGGAATTGATATGTATAAATCTTATGCTGAGAAATCTGGGTTTAACACTAAACTTTCAACAAACAAGTATGACAAAAATAAAGTTCTGATCAAGAAATATGTGATGTGCAATAGAGCTTATGCACCTTCTACTCATGTTGACAAAACTGATGAAGCAAAGAGTGGTAAACAAGTCAGAAACGTTAATGTACTTAAAACTGATTGCAAAGCAAAAATTATATTTGGGAAGATTAAGGGAACATAAATGTTTGTTGTTAGACAATTTGAGGAGGGACATAACCATGAATTGGTTCCCATTGAGTATAGGCATCTGTTAAGAAAAAACAGGCAATTAGGATATCAGGAAGAAGCTATTATTGATAAATTAGCATCTTCAAATATTGGTGCAACGAAAGCTCACCAAGTTTTAAGTACTTTGAAAGGTTCACATCAATTTGTTCATGGAACTGTGGCTGATTTCAAAAATTATAGAAGGGATTTGAATGTTTTTTTGGGAGAAAATGATGCCCAAATGTTGATTGAGAAAATGGAAGAAAGAATGATGCATTCTCATAATTATACATTTAAGTATGATGCAGAAGGAGGAGAATTATCAAAAATCTTTTGGGCTGATGAAATAGCAAAAGTCAACTATGAAGAATTTGGTGATATAATGTCTTTTGATGCAACATATAATACAAATAAGTGAGTTTTATTTAGTACATATTTAATTGTTATAATATATATATATATATATATATTTTTAGCTATTTAAACATTATAACTAAATCATGTGTTTTTTTTGTTGTAGGTATGAAATGGCTTTTGTACCTTTTACTGGAATTGATAATCATCGCAATTGTGTAACATTTGGCGCCGGTTTGCTATCAAAGGAAGATATTCCATCATACACGTGGCTTTTAACAATGTTCGTTGAAACATTCAAAAAACAACCAAATGTTGTGGTAAGCGATCAAGATTCAGCAATGAAGGTAGCCGTAAAGGATGTTTTCAAAGATTCAAAACATAGGCTTTGCATGTGGCATATTACAAACAAATTGCCAGCTAAGGTAAAAAAAAATCAGTGAGTTTTATTCCTTTTTCTATTTGTGTTTCATAATCAGTGAGTTTTATTCAAAACATAGGTTAAAACTCAGTGAATTGTATAATACAGATTTTAAAACTTAATGAGTTCTATTTGTGGTTTATCTAACTTAAAAAGTAGGCAATATTTGTATTGAGGTTTACTTCAGTGAGTTATATTAACTTTGGTAATGCACACTCATCTTCCATTTTTCAAAGCAAACATAAATCTTTAAAACAATTATATTTCAAAAACACTCTTTTACTCTTTCATTAATGGCCAAAACAAAACTTAATCAGTGAGTTTTAAAAACATCATAAAAAACAGTGAGTTTTATTCACTCAAAACCAAGATTTTAGTTTAGACTTGTATTAATTTGTAATAAATTTAATTTTTTTTGCAGGTTTCTTCAAATATATTGGAACGCACTAATTTTAGAAAAGATTTTCATAAGTTGGTTTGGAACATTTATTTGGGTCCGGTACAATTTGAAAAAAAGTGGGCTGAAATGATAAAGGAGTATAAGTTGCAACAAAGCAGATGGTTTAGTGATATGTTTGAAATTAGAAACACATGGATCCCAGCATATTTCAAAAACACTGAAATGTGTGGATTGATGAGAACAACTTCAAGATCAGAGAGTGAAAATTCATTTTTCTCAAGATTTCAGCATAAAGGACATACATTAATTCAATTCATGTTCTCATTTGATTCAGCAATGCAAAAGCAGAGGTACAATCAAGAAATTCTTGATCACAAAACGATGGATACAAATCCGAAGTTCAAGACACCTTTGAATATTGAGCGTCATGCTTCTAAAGTTTATACAAGAAAGATTTTTGTATTGGTACAACATGAGATATATGAATCCGTATTTAGTTGTTCACATGACTCCATAGAGAATGAAGAAGGAGTTTTGATCTACAAAGTAAAGGAGAAAAATATTAAAGATCAAGTGGTAGATAAAGAGATCAATGGTATTCAACTATACACAAGTGAAAGGAATAAAGAGTTCACGGTAATTCTTTTTACATTTATGTTAAAGTGAGTTTTACTAGTAGAAATATTATTTCAACTTTGATTATTTTATTTTAGTTTAAAAAGTTTTTAGTGAGTTTTAATATAGTTTTTTAAAACTTAAGTTTTTTCTGTAGTGAGTTTTAAAATTACTCAACAGTGAGTTTTAATATTTAACTCAAAAGCAGTTTAAATACATTGTTTACTTGTATTAATTACGTTTTATTAAATTTCAGGTGTTATTTAACAAAACAAACGTAGAATTTGTTTGTACATGTGAACATTTTTCAAGACTTGGAGTGTTATGCAGACATATATTTTATGTCCTTAATCAAAATGAAATTGAAGAAATCCCAGAAAAGTATATTAAAAGGCGTTGGACAAGAAATCTTATTCCTGCTGATTTAAGGCAAAAGAAATACAATTATTCAGAAACAAATGCTGAAGCTGAAAGTCTTGCAAATGAAGCTATCTCAATGGTTGATTTCTGTGTAAGGACTTTGATCAACAATGAAGATGAATTGAGAAATTTTGTTCAAAGTCTTAGAGATTTGAAGTTAGATGTTGAGAAAAAAAACAAGTAATGAAGGACAAACGGATAAAAAATCCAAATTTGAAAAACGTCTTAGGGGTAAAAGTTCCTAAATTGAAAGAAGTTTCAAACCCTCGACGATTTAGGAGAAAAGGAAGCGGTACCGGAAAAAGAATAATAGGGGCAGCTGAGAAAGCAAAACAAATTAGTAGAAAAAGAGCAATTAAGTGCGGAAGATGTGGGAAAAAAACAAAAGATCATGATCGAAGAACTTGCAAAGAAGTAACTGATGTAAATGGTGATTTAATTGGAGATGAGAATGATGAAGATGAAGTAGACCTTGAAGATGATGAGCTTGAACTAGAAAATGAAGAAGCTGAAGTTGAAGTACATGAGACGGATGAAGAAATTGAAGAAGATGATGAAGTTGAAGAATTATGGGAAGAAGATGAAGATGAAGATGAAGATGAATAGTATCTAGATGAAACTGATTTTTTATTCAACATGTTTTGTAATGTGCTTCAAGTTGGCAATGATATTCCTGGGTCTACGATAAGAAAAAAGCTAGTGCAAGGAGTTATCGTGGTGGTTATATGGTGTATTTGGCGACATCGAAACGATGTGTTTTATAAAAGGATGCAAACTAATGTTGCGAAGATAGCCAGTGAGTTTTATTGCAGTTTATGACTCGTACTTTTACTTGAGTTTAATTGTTTTTATGAGTTTTACAAGAAGTAACGAGTTTTATTTTGTAGTGAGTTTTATTCTGTAGTGAGTTCTGTTCTGTTATCAGTTTAAAAATGTTATCAGTTTAAAAATCATTGAGTTTAATGAGTCTTACAACTAGTGAGTTTTAAAGATCATTGAGTTTTAATAATTTTTACAAGTAGTGAGTGTTATTCTGTTATTAGTTTAAAAATCATTAAGTTTAATGAGTCTTACAATTTACAATTAGTGAGTTTTATTCTGTAGTGAGTTTTTAATGAGTCTTACAATTTATAATTAGTGAGTTTTATTCTGTAATGAGTTTTAAAAGTCACTGTAATGAGTTTTAGTTTAATTCTTGTGTTTTACAAGTAGTTAGTTTTATTATCATATCATATTGAATTATGTAACATGATAATGAATCTTGTGGGCTTAGGCCCATATCTACATGTATATAAATAAAAACCTTCCTGAAAATTATAGCATCAAATGATATCAAGAACATCAATATACTATAACTGCACACACACAAATACACAAATAAAGAAACTTCCATGATCAAATTCTTCTTACTAAACTTGCTTGTTTACACTGCTGTGATATAATAGTCATAGAAATTCAGCTACCCAAAAACAGAGTCTACAAGTCAAACTAGTATAAAACTAACTGAAACATTGAGTTTTTAACCAAAAGTTGACAAGATCCAAAAACGTTTATCATAAACAACCGGACAGAAACCCATATAATAGATTTTCATCATTTATCTTCCTTGTCCTGAGCATCCACATTTACCTTCAAGTTATATTTAATTCTTGCAACTCCCGTTTCTCTCAAAATCATCCTCGAATCATCATTCATCTTCAGGAAATTCTTCATTTCTTGAACAATTGAAGCACTTTGAAGATTAATATCGGATGTAAGTAGTTTTGCAACATATTTACATCGGAGATCTTTTAATTCATCATTCTGATTTTTTTCCTCCGAGAGCTCACTCTTCCATTTCTTCAAATCTCCAAAGTATGTTTCCATGTGCCTCATTAGGAAAATCCCACAATCTATGAAGTTTTTTTGGGTTTTCCAGGGCATATCAACATAATCAATTGTAGCACTCTTAAACTCCTCCCATTCTTTATGGCCAATTGATATTAAATAGTCAACAAATGCAATCCGCTGTAGTGAGAAAAATAATATAATTTAGATACTTTGAACCTATTTTTAGTTTGCAATGAGATTAAACTACATATAAGAATTCGCAGTTAAAACTCACTATTATGTTTGGTTTGTTACACAAAACTGACAGTTTTAGAATTCATAAATAAAACTCACTAACTAATGTGATCTAAAACTCTTTGGTCAGTGTCTATGAATATACTTCAGAAAATTTTTACTCTTTAAGAAACCATTTTGCAAACCTCTTGAAACTGTAAGTTATATTTTGCAAACTCTTTGGTCAGTTTACATGGCTTTGCAAACTTCAATTTGCAAAGTTATATAAAACTTACAGTTTATAAGTGAGTTATATTAAAATTACATTAAAAGTACAGAAAATAAAATGTAATATAAAGTTAAAAGTTGACATACCATTTTTTGTGGCCAAGTTTTGTAATTCTTTTTCGGACTCTTAATGCTGTCAATCACCTCAACAGTATGTGTTTTCATGTTAAAACACATAAGATAATAGTGTTCTCCACATACTATTGGTATGAAGACTAGATCTATTCCAATAATTGAATTCAAGTCTTCAGCAGATAAAATGGATATCATTTTTGACTCAAAATGGAAAAACCGATCTTCATTTTTCACACCTTTATCATAATGACTTGGAAGCTGTTGAATCAAACAATTTTATATAATAACATTAGAAATCATGTAAATAAATATGTTAATAAAAATCAGTAAACAATAAATTACATGATAATGAAGACTCAAGTTATGATATTTTAAAACACACTAGTCTTATTCCTTTTTTCAAATGAGTTATATGACCTTTTTTATAGTAAATAATGATTAACTTTGTAGAATTATTTGTTTTTTAGAATTATTTTGTTTTTTAATGAGTTTTAAAACACATGAGGTTTAAATTTTTAGTGAGTTTTAAATTTTAGTGAGTTTAAAATTTTAACATGTCTTTTATACAAAACACATGAGTTTTAATTTTTTAGTGAGTTTTAAATTTTAGTGAGTTTAAAATTTCAACAAGTCTTTTATACAATTTCAGTTATTTTTATAAAAATTTAACTAATGTGTTTTAGGTTTTTATGATAAAATTTCAGTGAGTTTTAATACTCAGTTTTAAACTTACTGCACTTTAAAACTCACTGCAGTTTGAAACTCACTGTATTTTAAAATTTTCAGTGAGTTTTAATTCTATAGTTTAAAAATTTAACTAATGTGTTTCATACCAGCATATCTGGAGAACAAAAAAGTCTTGTTGGGGATTCTTTCTTTTTGAAATTTTCTTGATAGTTCAGCTGCCTTGACCATGCACTTATAACATTTAGGTGGACCTCAATTCCTGGACATAGAGATTCAAAAGAGTGTCTTGCAACATTTTCTCCTTCTTTTGTTTTGAACACAATATCACTGCACATTCAATCAAATTTAAATTAAAACAATGATTCAATCAAATTTCATATTTTTTTCTTATACAATACTAACCTGTGAGTTAAGGTTGCACTAAATACAAATTCTGATATTTCATTCTCAAGTTTTGTTCTACTAGCCTTAATAACAACCGGCCTTTGAACATATGGTGATCTCAAAAAATCACTCAAAACAATTTTCCGCTTTGGCCTTGTTTTATTCTCATCATACACAACGATTGGCCCTGCACTCGAGACTGGTTTAGGGCTTACCACCAACTCATCTAATTTTTGTTGAAAATCTGTGGAACAATCAACCTTCAAAAAAGGTGTCTTTTCTATTAAATTTGACACGCAATCATCTACTTTTTCTTTTCCAGCAACTTGATCATCCTTTTCTTGATCATCTGGTTTTAAATCAAATGAGGTTTAACACTGGTGAAGATATGAAGATATTAATAAACCTCTCTTTACTTCACAACAGAATAAAACTCACTAATTGTAAAACTCATTGAAACTCAATAATTTTTAAAACTCACTACTTGTAAAACTCATTAAAACTCAATTTTAAAACTTGTAAAACTCATTAAAACTCAATGATTTTTAAAACTTGTAAAACTCATTAAAACTCACTAAATAAAACTCAGGAGATTTAGTGAGTTTTATTTAGTGAGTTTTAAAAATCATTGAGTTTTAATGTGTTTTATTTAGTGAAGTTTTAAAACTAACAACTTGCAGTTAGAAAATACATCGAGACAAAACTCATTGCAATTTAAAACAGTGAGTTTTAATAAATATTATAAAATATACTATAGTGCAAATTATTTTTAAAACTCACCTGATTTTTTCTTCTTCTGTAGTAAGGATCTTTGAAAAACCAAAAGATGGCACAACATCATCATCATCCTTGAGATTTTCATTGATATTTCTATTCATTTTTGATAATGCTTCTGTTTCTAAATTTTCAAAATCATCCGATTCCAGCTCCTCGAAGAAACTTGATGTAACAAAATTTGAGACGTTTTTAACTTCAACTGGAAATTTTTCAGTCTTTGTCTTTGTAGTCTTCAAACTGTCTTCCTTAGCACTTATTTCCTTCTTCAGTTTCTTCTTTTTTGGTTCACAATCTGATTCAACATTTAACCTTTTCTTCTTAGTCAAACTACATTTTGCCTTTGATTCATTTTGAGCCCTTGATTCAACACTCTCTTGACTAAGTTTATCATTTCCAACTTTTGCACCCTTTGAATCCTTCTTCATTTTCTTCACTTCCCCATCTTCTAACTTTAAATTTTTCCTCTTCTTCTTTTGATTTTGATTTTGATCTTCAACTTTTTTTGTTCTTTTTCTAGGTGATTTATTCAAATCATCTTCAAATTTTTTCTGAATTGCTTCCAAAGAAGAAGTTTTGATATATGTAATAGCTAGCACCCCAATGTTTTCATTTTTGATTTTATTCTCTTCATGCACTAGTAACATCTGTGTAGTTTATAATTTCAAAAAAATAATATCAAGAAATGAATATACATAATATATATATATATATATATATGTTACTGATTAATAAACATAGTTTTAAAATTCACTGCAAATTGAACTTTATAAAAATAACTAATTACTGACAGCCATATATAAAACTCACTAATTATCAACAGACATATACAGTGAGTTTTTAAAAATATTGGTTTGTTAGTTTTGTAAGATGATATGTATGATATACAGTGAGTTTTAAAAATCAAGTAGTTTAATTTAATGAGTTATAAATAAGGGGAAACACAATTTTTATGAATTAGACTAACTGAAATAAAACTCACTGCAAATTGAACTTGATTAAAAATTTATATTTAATAACAGTGAGTTATATTCAAATACTGACCAAAACTAACAATAAATTTTGGTTAGTGAGTTTTGCAGTGAGCTTTTTCAAACAATATTCAGTGAGTTTTATTGAGTTTGAAACTATAGAATTAAAATTCACTGCAAAGACAAAGACTGAAAAATTTGTTTTGCAGTGAGTTTTGTTCTACTAGCCTTAATAACAACCGGCCTTTGAACATATCAGTTAGTGAGTTTTGCAGTGAGCTTTTTAAAACAATATTCAGTGAGTTTTATTGAGTTTGAAACTATAGAATTAAAACTCACTGCAAACTTAAATGAAAAAATTACTAAATTCAGAATTAGAATAAAAAATTTCATACCGCGAGAAATACTAAGGGTCCACAAAAGGCTTCTCCTTCCCAGTCTTTCTTGGCTCTTCTCAAATTTCTAATTAAGTATTCACACCAGTTAAAACTTTTAACATCCGCTTCTTGTGTTATACTTGCCAAAAATCTTTTGTTCACAGTACTATTCTTCATAGGATTACCAAAAATAGTATTATATACCACCAAGAAGTTCAGCATAAATATCCATCCTGAATCTTCTTGTGAACTCATGTGATTTACAACATTTACTAATGAAATTCTTTTGGCTATTGAAGGATGAAACTGTCCTTTAAACTCAACAACCACTTCATTGGTTTTACTTGGCCTCTCTTGCCATATTACCTTTTTCGTTTCCCCTTGGTACTCCTAACACTTCACTAACTTGCAATGCACTTACATTAAGTTTCCTTGTCCCAATGTTTAATGTGTTGTTATCTTCATCATAGTTTGTAATCAACCACAACCCTAAACCTGTTGGAACATTTTTTACTCCCATTGACAAAAGAGATTCAAAACCCATATCTTTAACTGTCTTCCTTTGCTCCTCATTTAGGTTATCAATCATACTGACAAATTGCTTAGGAGATGCACGACAACTAGTCACATAACCTTTATAAGGTACATATTCTAATTCTTTTTTCCCTGATTTCATTGACACTTCCTTCTCTGTTGCCTTTTCTTGTTCTTGAATATCATCACCTGAGTATCAATCAAATAACATTTTTAAAATCTGTTTGAAGTGAGTTTTATTATAGTGAGTTTTATTATGTTTAAAGAGTTAGACTAAATAAAACTCAATGATATTTTAGAACAATTTTGAAAAACTCACTGCTAACCTTAAAAGTTCTATTTTTAGAGTAAAGTTTTATTTTTAAATTTTTAATGAGTTTTAAAACACATAAGTTTTGAATATTTAGTAAGTTTTAGATTTCTATGTTAAAATTTCAGTGAGTTTTATTCTAATGTGTTTTTAGACTTCTATGTTAAAATTTCAGTGAGTTTTAATACTCAGTTTTAAAACTCACTGCACTTTTAAAACTCACTGAACAATGTTCAAAATAAAACTTAATCACCTGATTTTCCTTTTACTGATGTCATTGGCACTTCCTTCTCTGCTGCCTTTTCTTTGATTTTTTCTTGTTCTTGAATATCATCACATGAGTATCAATCAAATAACTATTTTAAAATCTGTTTTTTAAGTGAGTTTTATTATGTTTATGAGTTAAAACTTGAATTTTAAAATCACTAACTTGATTCTTTCCTCTTTGGTGGTGTTTTCTTTGCAGCCTCTTCTATTCCTCCCTTTTCCATTTTCTTCTCCGGTAGCTTTAGCTTTTTTACCTTTTCTTTTTTCTTTGGATCTTGAAAATCATCATCTGGGTATCAATAAACATTTTAGGTTTCTAAAGTTTAAAAACTCATATAAAACTCACTAAAACATGATTAATCTAATAATCCAAACCCAATCTTAAAAAGTTAAAAATTTAAGCCATACCTAAAATTTTGAAGCTCAAGTTATGATATTTTAAAACTCAATAAAAACTAAAACTGCTTAAAACTCACTAACCTTATTCCTGGTTTCAAATGAGTTATATGACCTTTTTTTTAGTAAATAATGAGTAACATCGTTGAATTATTTTTGTTTTTGAATGAGTTTTAAAACACGTGT
>JBCNJP010000017.1:88049588-88095908 GCA_039602395.1 Deinandra increscens subsp. villosa
CTCCCTTCTTTCTCTCTAGAACCGGTCCCAACCAAAACCACCTAACCAACTCCTCTAATGACTAGTCAAGCTAACTTCCCTAGTCTCTTGTGTCACCATGATATCAAGCAAGCATGGGGCCAAGTACTAGACCAAACACAAGGACCATTGGATAAACCCTTGAACCTCTTACACACCAACATGCTTGTCCCCCATGAGCAACCTAATCTCTCTTGTCCCATCCCCCTCTCTTGGCCGGCCTATGTACACCCCCATCATGCTCCTACATTTCAATTTCCAACACACACTTGCAAGAGAAGTTGGCTAGGATCAAACCAATCTTTTTCCCCTCTCTTTTTCCCTCTTGCTTACGGTTCAAACACAACCAAAACACCCCCATTTCGGTTCACATGTAACCGAACCACACACACCATCACCTAACCATCACTTAACACCCTTTTATAACACTTAACCATTTCACTTTATACTATCAACCTCCAAGGAACAAAACCCACTTTCTCTCTTTCTCTCCTCTTTCTCTCGGCTCACTAAAAACCGCCACCACCACCACCATTTCACCATCAACCACCTTGCTTTCTAGCTTCTACATACCTTCCTTGTTCAAGGTAAATCATTTCTAGCACCAAGAACTCCATTATTCCTTCATTTCTTTCTTGATTTTCTATATAAACAAATCTTTCTAATCTTTTGTTTTTCTTGTCAAAATCCATGACAAACCCTTGAACTTTCATCACCATTTCTTTCACATTTCAAGATCAAGGTTGGGTTTGGAGCTAAACTTGGAAGCTAGTTCAACAACCCATTAACGTCATTACCGATCCGGAAAGCTTTAAGTGAGAAAAACTTACTTTCTTTGGTTATTTTTCTCTAAATCTATCATTTCTTTATGTCACACGTCATGTTCATGAATAAGTCTTGATTTGGTTGTTGTATGACTTGCTAGCAAACATGAATGTTAGTATGGTTATGTGCTTGTGATGGAAACTAGTTGTGTTAAAAAGATTATTTGACAAAATATATAAATAACTTGTATTTTGTTAAAAAGAATCACTTTAAATGACCAAGGTTGGAAAATATTGGTTATTGTATGTAAAATATAATTTGGAACACTTATCTTGGTGAGAAATGGACATACAAAGTGTTAAAAATCGAAATTTCATGAAAAATATAAGTTTATGAAACTGGGCAGAGATGACACACATTCTGCGTGTCATAAATCTGCTGTCATCTGTGAACTATATGAATAAGAACACTGAACAGAGATGACACACATTTCCTGCGTGTCATAAAACTGCTGTCATGCAGAAAAATATATATATTTTTCCAAAACTCCAAACACTTGTAATTTGACTTCAAACCAAAACCTAAACTTACTAAAGGGTGATTTTGAGTCATAAAAGTGTTTACCAAGGATTTAAACATGAAACTTCAAGAGAATAAAAACATGGAATTTTTATGACATAAATGCCATTTATTTTTATGAAAAATTAAGTTTAAGACTTTTGACAAGTTGTGACCACTTAGGACTTGTAATGTATCTTTAGGGATGCCAAAGGTATTTTACTAAACATACTAAATAATTCGAGATGTCAAACACTTGGAAACAAAATGGTTAAATATCTTGACTACGACGTTTCGATAAAAATTGCAATTTATTTTCAATTTGGAATTGGGTCTAGTTCAAAACATGAAACATGTTAGTTTTGACATATAAAAAATATTTTATAAAGTTCAAATGGAGAAAAACATGTTTTATAAACAAACCGGATAAAACTGTAACTTTCGGTTACTCGAAAACGTCGGATTTTACAAGTTAAACTTCCATTAATTAATTTGGCAACTCAAAACCCTAAAATGCATTAAAACAAGTCTACCAACAAATCCTAAGTGATGAGAAAACCTAAAACGTCATAATATCGTCATAACAGTCAAACCGGCGAAACCGGTTAACTACCAGACGAGCCTACGCTTAATTTTACCAAAATATAACTTCGTATATTTTGGAAACATTTCTTCATACTAAAGAAAGATTATATTTATTAATCGAAAAGTCCAAAACCTTACAAATATTTAGTAAATTAAATATTTACGATTTTTCCTAACGTTTAATGAAAAATAACCCATATTATTCAATATTTATTTTTCAAACGTAATCATTATTTATTTATTCAAATAAATAATAAATTCCATCAACTTCAATACTAATTATTTGACAACAAATAAGTCCTAGGATTTCCATCACCGTCATTGGGTAATAACCAGTCGAGACTTAACCTTGAACATTGAGTGACGTATTCACTAACTCAAGATAGCCAAACCCTAATACGTCATAAAATTACCTTGTAGACGTTTGCTAGGCTAAGTTCAACCAAACATACCTGTCATCCACCTTCAAACATGTGAGTCTTCACGGACCCTTTTTCATTTCTGTTTTCTAACTTGGGGGAGAATTCAATGAATGCTTTTCAACTTCAAACTGTCTGATATTATGATAACTGTACGACGTAATGATTGCATGTTCTTTTCATTTCCCCAATTTGTGTATTCATGTTGATTCATGTTATATGCCTAAGTCCCACTATTAATTGGATTCAATTAGTTCATTTGAAACGATAGCTTGTGAATAGATCTATTTGGGTTGACGACCCTACTCTGACTTGGTCGCTCCAGTCATGACTCCATGGTTATAGTCAAGGGGTACATTTGTTATTATGGTCATTCGGTGTCCTCGGGGAAGGACACCAGGAGTGGGTAAACAGTTAGTTTTGAATTCAAGGTTCATGTACGATCTTTACAACAACAGTGCCAAACAAATTAATATCATGACAAAAAAATCATTTTCAAATATGATTTCAAACAGTTCAGTGTCATTAAACCTGTGAAACTCACCAACAATTCTGTTGACTCTTTTATTCTTGAATTCTCAGGTGATTAAAGACTGCAACTCTATGTTCTTCTGTTTAGATCCTGCTTGTCATATCATGGTCTACTTGTCGTGTGCTCATGCATTTCATTTTGGGGATTTAGACGCATTACGCCTTAGGGTAGTTATGTTTATAAATCACATGACTTGTCTTTTGGAAAACTTAACATGTAACCACTACTCATTTTCCGCTGCCACGTTTTAGATGTTTAATTTAAATGTTTGAAACTTATATTTTCAGAAGACAAATGGTTTAATTAAATGTTCATTAGACGTCATCATTCATAACCATGACCATGATGCCAAATCAGTCACATGCCCACATTCAGTCATTTTCTCGGGGTGTGACACATCTGTTAAGAAAAAACAGGCAATTAGGATATCAGAAAGAAGCTATTATTGATAAATTAGCATCTTCAAATATTGGTGCAACGAAAGCTCACCAAGTTTAAGTACTTTGAAAGGTTCACATCAATTTGTTCATGGAACTGTGGCTGATTTCAAAAATTATAGAAGGGATTTAAATGTTTTTTGGGAGAAAATGATGCCCAAATGTTGATTGAAAAAATGGAAGAAAGAATGATGCATTCTCATAATTATACATTTAAGTATGATGCAGAAGGAGGAGAATTATCAAAAATCTTTTGGGCTGATGAAATAGCAAAAGTCAACTATGAAGAATTTGGTGATATAATGTCTTTTGATGCAACATATAATACAAATAAGTGAGTTTTATTTAGTACATATTTAATTGTTATAATATATATATATTTTTTTTACTATTTAAACATTATAACTAAATCATGTGTTTTTTTTTTGTTGTAGGTATGAAATGGCTTTTGTACCTTTTACTGGAATTGATAATCATCGCAATTGTGTAACATTTGGCGCCGGTTTGCTATCAAAGGAAGATATTCCATCATACACGTGGCTTTTAACAATGTTCGTTGAAACATTCAAAAAACAACCAAATGTTGTGGTAAGCGATCAAGATTCAGCAATGAAGGTAGCCGTAAAGGATGTTTTGAAAGATTCAAAACATAGGCTTTGCATGTGGCATATTACAAACAAATTGCCAGCTAAGGTAAAAAAAAATAGTGAGTTTTATTCCTTTTTCTATTTGTGTTTCATAATCAGTGAGTTTTATTCAAAACATAGGTTAAAACTCAGTGAATTGTATAATACAGATTTTAAAACTTAATGAGTTCTATTTGTGGTTTATCTAACTTAAAAAGTAGGCAATATTTGTATTGAGGTTTACTTCAGTGAGTTATATTAACTTTGGTAATGCACACTCATCTTCCATTTTTCAAAGCAAACATAAATCTTTAAACCAATTATATTTCAAAAACACTCTTTTACTATTTCATTAATGGCCAAAACAAAACTTAAGCAGTGAGTTTTAAAAACATCATAAAAAACAGTGAGTTTTATTCACTCAAAACCAAGATTTTAGTTTAGACTTGTATTAATTTGTAATAAATTTAATTTTTTTTGCAGGTTTCTTCAAATATATTGGAACGCACTAATTTTAGAAAAGATTTTCATAAGTTGGTTTGGAACATTTATTTGGGTCCGGTACAATTTGAAAAAAAAAAGTGGGCTGAAATGATAAAGGAGTATATGTTGCAACAAAGCAGATGGTTTAGTGATATGTTTGAAATTAGAACCACATGGATCCCAGCATATTTCAAAAACACTGAAATGTGTGGATTGATGAGAACAACTTCAAGATCAGATAGTGAAAATTCATTTTTCTCAAGATTTCAGTATAAAGGACATACATTAATTCAATTCATGTTCTCATTTGATTCAGCAATGCAAAAGCAGAGATACAATCAAGAAATTCTTGATCACAAAACGATGGATACAAATCCGAAGTTCAAGACACCTTTGAATATTGAGCGTCATGCTTCTAAAGTTTATACAAGAAAGATTTTTATATTGGTACAACATGAGATATATGAATCCGTATTTTGTTGTTCACATGACTCCATAGAGAATGAAGAAGGAGTTTTGATCTACAAAGTAAAGGAGAAAAATATTAAAGATCAAGTGGTAGATAAAGAGATCAATGGTATTCAACTATACACAAGTGAAAGGAATAAAGGGTTCACGGTAATTCTTTTTACATTTATGTTAAAGTGAATTTTACTAGTAGAAATATTATTTCAACTTTGATTATTTTATTTTAGTTTAAAAGTTTTTAGTGAGTTTTAATATAGTTTTTTAAAACTTAAGTTTTTTCTGTAGTGAGTTTTAAAATTACTCAACAGTGAGTTTTAATATTTAACTCAAAAGTAGTTTAAATACATTTGTTTACTTGTATTAATTACGTCTTATTAAATTTCGGGTGTTATTTAACAAAACAAACGTAGAATTTGTTTGTACATGTGAACATTTTTCAAGACTTGGAGTGTTATGCAGACATATATTTTATGTCCTTAATCAAAATGAAATTGAAGAAATCCCAGAAAAGTATATTAAAAGGCGTTGGACAAGAAATCTTATTCCTGCTGATTTAAGGCAAAAGAAATACAATTATTCAGAAACAAATGCTGAAGCTGAAAGTATTGCAAATGAAGCTATCTCAATGGTTGATTTCTGTGTAAGGACTTTGATCAACAATGAAGATGAATTGAGAAATTTTGTTGAAAGTCTTAGAGATTTGAAGTTAGATGTTGAGAAAAAAAAAGTAATGAAGGACAAACGGATAAAAAATCCAAATTTGAAAAACGTCTTGGGGTAAAAGTTCCTAAATTGAAAGAAGTTTCAAACCCTCGACGATTTAGGAGAGAAGGAAGCGGTACCGGAAAAAGAATAATAGGGGCAGCTGAGAAAGCAAAACAAATTAGTAGAAAAAGAGCAATTAAGTGCGGAAGATGTGGGAAAAAAACAAAAGATCATGATCGAAGAACTTGCAAAGAAGTAACTGATGTAAATGGTGATTTAGTTGGAGATGAGAATGATGAAGATGAAGTAGACCTTGAAGATGATGAGCTTGAACTAGAAAATGAAGAAGCTGAAGTTGAAGTACATGAGACGGATGAAGAAATTGAAGAAGATGATGAAGTTGAAGAATTATGGGAAGAAGATGAAGATGAAGATGAATAGTATCTAGATGAAACTGATTTTTTATTCAACATGTTTTGTAATTCAGTGAGTTTTATTGCAGTTTATGACTCGTACTTTTACTTGAGTTTAATTGTTTTTATGAGTTTTACAAGAAGTAACGAGTTTTATTTTGTAGTGAGTTTTATTCTGTAATGAGTTCTGTTCTGTTATCAGTTTAAAAATGTTATCAGTTTAAAAATCATTGAGTTTAATGAGTCTTACAACTAGTGAGGTTTAAAGATCATTGAGTTTTGATAAATTTTACAAGTAGTGAGTGTTATTCTGTTATTAGTTTAAAAATCATTAAGTTTAATGAGTCTTACAATTTACAATTAGTGAGTTTTATTCTGTAGTGAGTTTTTAATGAGTCTTACAATTTATAATTAGTGAGTTTTATTCTGTAATGAGTTTTAAAAGTCATTGTAATGAGCTTTAGTTTAATTCTTGTGTTTTACAAGTAGTTAGTTTTATTATCATATCATATTGAATTATGTAACATGATAATGAATCTTGTCCCTCTTATTTTGAAGCCAACCCAATCTGGTTCAACTTGTGGGCTTAGGCCCATATCTACGTGTATTTTTAATAAGAACCTTCCTGAAAATTATAGCATTAACTGATATCAAGAACATCAATATACTATAACTGCACACACACAAATAAACAAATAAAGAAACTCCATGATCAAATTCTTCTTACTAAACCTGCTTGTTTACACTGCTGTGATATAATAGTCATAGAAATTCAGCTACCCAAAAATAGAGTCTACAAGTCAATAGTATAAAACTAACTGAAACATTGAGTTTTTAACCAAAAGTTGACAAGATCCAAAAACGTTTATCATAAACAACCGGACAGAAACCCATATATTAGATTTTCATCATTTATCTTCCTTGTCCTGAGCATCCACATTTACCTTCAAGTTATATTTAATTCTTGCAACTCCCGTTTCTCTCAAAATCATCCTCGAATCATCATTCATCTTCAGGAAATTCTTCATTTCTTGAACAATTGAAGCACTTTGAAGATTAATATCGGATGTAAGTAGTTTTGCAACATATTTACATCGGAGATCTTTTAATTCATCATTCTGATTTTTTTCCTCCGAGAGCTCACTCTTCCATTTCTTCAAATCTCCAAAGTATGTTTCCATGTGCCTCATTAGGAAAATCCCACAATCTATGAAGTTTTTTTGGGTTTTCCAGGGCATATCAACATAATCAATTGTAGCACTCTTAAACTCCTCCCATTCTTTATGGCCAATTGATATTAACTAGTCAACAAATGCAATCCGCTGTAGTGAAAAAAATAATATAATTTAGATACTTTGAACCTATTTTTAGTTTGCAATCAGATCAAACTACATATAAGATTTCGCAGTTAAAACTCACTATTATGTTTGGTTTGTTACACAAAACTGACAGTTTTAGAATTCATATATAAAACTCACTAACTAATATGATCTAAAACTCTTTGGTCAGTGTCTATGAATATACTTTAGAAAATTTTTACTCTTTAAGAAACCATTTTGCAAACCTCTTGAAACTGTAAGTTATATTTTGCAAACTCTTTGGTCAGTTTATATGGCTTTGCAAACTTCAATTTGCAAAGTTATATAAAACTTACAGTTTATAAGTGAGTTATATTAAAATTACATTAAAAGTACAGAAAATAAAATGTAATATAAAGTTAAAAGTTGACATACCATTTTTTGTGGCCAAGTTTTGTAATTCTTTTTTGGACTCTTAATGCTGTCAATCACCTCAACAGTATGTGTTTTCATGTTAAAACACATAAGATATAGTGTTCTCCACATACTATTGGTATGAAGACCATATCTATTCCAATAATTGAATTCAAGTCTTCAGCAGATAAAATGGATATCATTTTTGACTCAAAATGGAAAAACCGATCTTCATTTTTCACACCTTTATCATAATGACTTGGAAGCTGTTGAATCAAACAATTTTATATAATAACATTAGAAATCATGTAAATAAATATGTTAATAAAAATCAGTAAACAATAAATTACATGATAATGAAGACTCAAGTTATGATATTTTAAAACACGCTAGTCTTATTCCTTTTTTCAAATGAGTCGTATGACCTTTTTTATAGTAAATAATGATTAACTTTATAGAATTATTTGTTTTTAGAATTATTTTGTTTTTTAATGAGTTTTAAAACACATGAGTTTTAAACTTTTAGTGAGTTTTAAATTTTAGTGAGTTTAAAATTTCAACAAGTCTTTTATACAATTTCAGTTATTTTTATAAAAATTTAACTAATGTGTTTTAGGTTTTTATGATAAAATTTCAGTGAGTTTTAATACTCAATTTTAAACTTACCGCACTTTAAAACTCACTGCAGTTTGAAACTCACTGTATTTTAAAATTTTCAGTGAGTTTTAATTCTATAGTTTAAAAAATTAACTAATGTGTTTCATACCAGCATATTTGGAGAACAAAAAAAGTCTTGTTGGGGATTCTTTCTTTTTAAATTTTTCTTGATAGTTCAGCTGCCTTGACCATGCACTTATAACATTTAGGTGGACCTCAATTCCTGGACATAGAGATTCAAAAGAGTGTCTTGCAACATTTTCTCCTTCTTTTGTTTTGAACACAATATCACTGCACATTCAATCAAATTTAAATTAAAACAATGATTCAATCAAATTTCATATTTTTTTCTTATACAATACTAACCTGTGAGTTAAGGTTGCACTAAATACAAATTCTGATATTTCATTCTCAAGTTTTGTTCTACTAGCCTTGATAACAACCGGCCTTTGAACATATGGTGATCTCAAAAAATCACTCAAAACAATTTTCCGCTTTGGCCTTGTTTTATTCTCATCATACACAACGATTGGCCCTGCACTCGAGACTGGTTTAGGGCTTACCACCAACTCATCTAATTTTTGTTGAAAATATGTGGAACAATCAACCTTCAAGAAAGGTGTCTTTTCTATTAAATTTGACACGCAATCATCTACTTTTTCTTTTCCAGCAACTTGATCATCCTTTTATTGATCATCTGGTTTTAAATCAAGTGAGGTTTAACACTGGTGAAGATATGAAGATATTAATAAACCTCTCTTTACTTCACAACAGAATAAAACTCACTAATTGTAAAACTCATTAAAACTCAATAATTTTTAAAACTCACTACTTGTAAAACTCATTAAAACTCAATTTTAAAACTTGTAAAACTCATTAAAACTCAATGATTTTTAAAAGGAAAATTGGATTTAAATAATCCCAACTTTTACCTATTGGCCTGCAATAATCCCACGTTTAAAAATACTTCTTATCAGTCCCAACTTTCATCTAATTTTTTTTAATGGACCCACCGTTAATTTTTTTTAACACCGTTAAATATATGATGACGTGGCATGCTGACGTAGAATACTCTTTTCGTTTTTTAAATCCTTAATCCACATCATATTCCAAAATCATTTTTTTATTTAATTCTCAATTAAAAAAAGACCGATCAATAACCTAACCCTATAACAAAACATCGATCCAGTCTTCCTGTACTCTAAATCGATCCAGCCTCCCTATACGAACGAGGTCTGAAATCCTTCCCCCTCAATATCGCTGAATCGATATTCCTCCCCCCAAATTCGCTAAATCGAGCTGACAACAAAGAGAGAAAATCGTCTGGTTGGAAATAAAGTAAGTTTCTTTGGAAATATCAAATCGCATAATTAGCTAATCAAGGTTTGACATATGAACTATAATAGTTGCCTCACATTATCTATACATCTGATAAATGGGTGGCCAGAATTCGGTTTATTGATTTTTGAGTTTCATTTGATATCTTCCCTACTTAGGTACAAATACTTGAAGCAGCCATATAAGTAACTCGAAAAGAAAATGAAAATCCAAGTGAAGTGGAGGTTGAACTCAAGCGCAGGCTTAGCCAACTGACTGATCATTTGATTCAGAAACAAGCCCAGGTGAAAGAAGATGTTGATCTTGCACTTTTCAGAAAATCTTGAATTGCAAAATAAAGCATTGCTCATGAAGATTGCAAACCTAGAACTAGAGAAGATGATGCTAATGGGAGAGATCAAGAACTTGAAATTGAAGCTTGCAATGACAAATTTCTTCTCCATCAAACACTATGTGATTGGAATTTTTTGTTTTGTAATTGTAGTTTACTTATTTTCACCATGTGATTGGAATTTTTTGTTTTGTAATTGTAGTTTACTTATTTTCAATGTTTTGATGATGGTTTTGTAATTGTACCAAAATTTTCAAGTGCTTAATGTGACATCATTATCTTTGGTTATATTCTGTTAATTCCGATGTGGTATTATTTTTGGTTACATTCTGACCCGTTAACACTGCTGTCTTTTTAAGCTGCTGGTAACATTCTGACCCGTTAACACTGCTGTCTTTTAAGCTGCTGACCCCTTTTACCTCACATAATTATTGTTCACAATCAAAACAAAATTTTATATGACATACAGATGTGGATGTGCATGTGCTTATATAAATTATCCATTTTATATGACCTACTGATGTGGATTTGGAAGTGCATGTGCTTGTTATCCATTTGAAAATGAATACAATATGCACTTTGGAAATTATTATCTATTGGAATAGTATTGTGCTTATTATCCATTTGAAAGTGAATATAGTATGTGCTTAATACCTACGGATGGGGACCTATGATTAGTTTCATGTGTGGGCTAAAAAAGAAACTCAACATTAAGCACTTTGGAAATTATCCATTTGAATAAGATTATTACCTTTACTTATAACTCTGCATGGTCAATTTTCATTTAAAAAATGATGACTTTTTGTGTCATGGTCAATCAATCGGTACCCAAACAAAAAAAATTATATGCATCATATACAGATATTGGACTTGAGGGCTGCAACATTTTTCTTAGAGGAAGCATTTCAATATCATAAGATCAATAGCATTGAAAAAGTCAACAAATGACCAAAGGTCAATTTCTTACATATTACACCAAAAGTGAACAGAACACAATTCCATATCAATCAACAAAACATAATTTAATAGTCATTAAAGTAGACTTTAAAAAGTCAACAAAACTGGTTTCAAAAACTAAATCAGACTGTTGTGGTGTTGGGTCTTCAAGCATATTAACATAAAGATCTAAACTTCCTGTGAAATCACCAATATGTAAAGCATGTTAAACAAACAATCTTCAATCTTCATGTCTGGATGACGGAATATAAACAAATATCCTCTTTCGATTTGTATGAGCCACGCTCCATTACATAATCAGCAAGCTCGAAATAGGAGAATTTGTCAATCTCAATCTGGAACAGCTTTGAAACACCACCCTCGTACGTAACATTGGGTTCTCGAACAATCTTCCCTCCAAAGTGAAAGTTTACAAAGATGAACTCTGACATCGTATGATAAGGAGATAGAGATTTCAGGAAACGAATTGGGGATGAACTGCGCTGAGAAGAAGAATGCGATCAGGATTTTCGTGATGCAGGAAACAAATTAGTTCGCTCAGCGATTGTAGAAGAATGCGATCAGGGATTTTTGTTTAGGGATCCTTCTTCAGGATCGAATTTACGTATTTAGGGTTATGGATAGGCTGGATTGATTTTAACAATGTATTTGCTGTATCGATTTCTTTTAATTGAGAATTAAATAAAAAAGTGATTTGGAATATGATGTGGATTAAAGATTTAAAAAATAAAAAGAGTATTACACGTCAGCATGCCACATCATCATATATTTAACGGTGTTAAAAAAAGTTAACGGTGGGTCCATCAAAAAAAAATTGAATGAAAGTTGGGAGTAGTAGAAATGATTTTAAAACGTGGGATTATTGCCGGCCAATAGGTAAAAGTTAGGATTATTTAAATCCAATTTTCCTTTTTAAAACTTGTAAAACTCATTAAAACTCAATTTTTAAAACTCACTAAATAAAACTCAGGAGATTAGGAGATTTAGTGAGTTTTATATAGTGAGTTTTGAAAATCATTGATTTTAATGAGTTTTATTTAGTGAAGTTTTAAAACTTCCAACTTGCAGTTAGAAAATACATCGAGACAAAACTCATTGCAATTTAAAACAATGAGTTTTAATAAATATTATAAAATAGACTATAGTGCAAATTATTTTTAAAACTCACCTGATTTTTCTTCTTCTGTAGTAAGGATCTTTGAAAACCCAAAAGATGGCACAACATCATCATCATCCTTGAGATTTTCATTGATATTTCTATTCCTTTTTGATAATGCTTCTGTTTCTAAATTTGCAAAATCATCCGATTCCAACTCCTCGAAGAAACCTGATGTAACAAAATTTGAGACGTTTTTAACTTTAACTGGAAATTTTTCAGTCTTTGTCTTTGTAGTCATCAAACTGTCTTCCTTAGCACTTATTTCCTTCTTCAGTTTCTTCTTTTTTGGTTAACAATTTGATTCAACATTTAACTTTTCTTCTTAGTCAAACTACATTTTGCCTTTGATTCATTTTGATCCCTTGATTCAACACTCTCTTGACTAAGTTTATCATTTCCAACTTTTGCACCCTTTGAATCCTTCTTCATTTTCTTCACTTCCCCATCTTCTAACTTTAAATTTTTCCTCTTCTTCTTTTGATTTTGATTTTGATCTTCAACTTTTTTTGTTCTTTTTCTAGGTGATTTATTCAAATCATCTTCAACTTTTTTCTGAATTGCTTACAAAGAAGAAGTTTTGATATATGTAATAGCTAGCACCCCAATGTTTTCATTTTTGATTTTATTCTCTTCATGCACTAGTAACATCTGTGTAGTTTATAATTTCAAAAAAATAATATCAAGAAATTAATATACATATATATATGTTACTGATTAATAAACATAGTTTCAAAATTCACTGCAAATTGAACTTTATAAAAATAACTAATTACTGACAGCCATATATAAAACTCACTAATTATCAAGAGACATATACAGTGAGTTTTTAAAAATATTGGTTTGTTAGTTTGTAAGATGATATGTATGATATACAGTGAGTTTTAAAAATCAAGTAGTTTGATTTAATGAGTTATAAATAAGGGAAACAAATTTTTATGAATTAGACTAACTGAAATAAAACTCACTGCAAATTGAACTTGATTAAAAATTTATATTTAATAACAGTGAGTTATATTCAAATACTGACCAAAACTAACAATAAATTTTGGTTAGTGAGTTTTGCAGTGAGCTTTTTAAAACAATATTCAGTGAGTTTTATTGAGTTTGAAACTATAGAATTAAACTCACTGCAAACTTAAATGAAAAAATTACTAAATTCAGAATTAGAATAAAAAATTTCATACCGCGAGAAATACTAAGGGTCCACAAAAGGCTTCTCCTTCCCAGTCTTTCTTGGCTCTTCTCAAATTTCTAATTAAGTATTCACACCAGTTAAAACTTTTAACATCCGCTTCTTGTGTTATACTTGCCAAAAATCTTTTGTTCACAGTACTATTCTTCATAGGATTACCAAAAATAGTATTATATACCACCAAGAAGTTCAGCATAAATATCCATCCTGAAACTTCTTGTGAAATCATGTGATTTACAACATTTACTAATGAAATTCTTTTGGCTATTGAAGGATGAAACTGTCCTTTAAACTCAATAACCACTTCATTGGTTTTACTTGGCCTCTCTTGCCATATTACCTTTTTCTTTCCCCTTGGTACTCCTAACACTTCACTAACTTGCAATGCACTTACATTAAGTTTCCTTGTCCCAATGTTTAATGTGTTGTTATCTTCATCATAGTTTGTAATCAACCACAACCCTAAACCTGTTGGAACATTTTTTACTCCCATTGACAAAAGAGATTCAAAACCCATATCTTTAACTGTCTTCCTTTGCTCCTCATTTAGGTTATCAATCATATTGACAAAATGCTTAGGAGATGCACGATAACTAGTCACATAACCTTTATAAGGTACATATTCTAATTCTTTTTTCCCTGATTTCATTGACACTTCCTTCTCTGTTGCCTTTTCTTATTCTTGAATATCATCACCTGAGTATCAATCAAATAACATTTTTAAAATATGTTTGAAGTGAGTTTTATTATAGTGAGTTTTATTATGTTTAAAGAGTTAAACTAAATAAAACTCAATGATATTTTAGAACAATTTTGAAAAAACTCACTGCTAACCTTAAAGTTTTATTTTTAGAGTAAAGTTTTATTTTTAAATTTTTAATGAGTTTTAAAACACATAAGTTTTGAATATTTAGTAAGTTTTAGATTTCTATGTTAAAATTTCAGTGAGTTTTATTCTAGTGTGTTTTTAGATTTCTATGTTAAAATTTCAGTGAGTTTTAATACTCAGTTTTAAAACTCACTGCACCTTTAAAACTTTTAAAACTCACTGAACAATGTTCAAAATAAAACTTAATCACCTGATTTTCCTTTTCCTGATGTCATTAGCACTTCCTTCTCTGCTGCCTTTTCTTTGATTTTTTCTTGTTCTTGAATATCATCACATGAGTATCAATGAAATAACTATTTTAAAATCTGTTTTTTAAGTGAGTTTTATTATGTTTATGAGTTAAAACTTGAATTTTAAAATCACTAACTTGATTCTTTCCTCTTTGGTGGTGTTTTCTTTGGAGCCTCTTCTATTCCTCCCTTTTCCATTTTCTTCTCCGGTAGCTTTAGCTTTTTTACCTTTTCTTTTTTCTTTGGATCTTGAAAATCATCATCTAGGTATCAATAAACATTTTAGGTTTCTAAAGTTTAAAAACTCATATAAAACTCACTAAAACATGATTAATCTAATAATCCAAACCCAATCTTAAAAAGTTACAAATTTTAGCCATACCTAAAATTTTGAAGCTCAAGTTATGATATTTTAAAACTCAATAAAAACTAAAACTGCTTAAAACTCACTAACCTTATTCCTGGTTTCAAATGATTTATATGACCTTTTTTTTAGTAAATAATGAGTAACATCGTTGAATTATTTTTGTTTTTGAATGAGTTTTAAAACACGTGTTTTTAATTTTAGTGAGTTTTGAATTTCAACAAGTCTTTTATAAAATATCAGTGTTTTTTATAAAAGTTTAACTAATGTGTTTTAGATTTTTATGATAAAATTTCAGTGAGTTTTAATACTTAGTTTTAAAACTTACTGCAGTTTAAAACTCACTGCACTTTAAAACTCACCGCAGTTTTAAAACTCACTGAACAATGTTCAAAATGAAACTTAATCACCTGATTTTTCTTTTTCTTCAACCATCTCTGGCACCTTTTTCCCTTTAACTTTCCCAATTCCTTTTCCTGATGTCATTGGCACTTCATTCTCCCCTACATTTTCTTTGATTTTTTCTTGTTCTTGAATATCATCACATGAGTATCAATCAAATAACTATTTTAAAATCTGTTTTTAAGTGAGTTTTATTATGTTTATGAGTTAAAAATAAATAAAACTCAGGTGCATTTTTATTTTAACGTCACAATTTCAATTATGAAGTTGGATAACAATAAGAAATTAAACTAATAGGTCATATCCGACTACCTTTCTTGTTTTTAAGCGGGATGAGCACCGGAGTTTCTGACAGCACCAGATGTGTACCAGTAGGATCTGGAGTTGGTGTATAGAACAAACTTAATTAATTTAATAAATCTCTCAAAATTTTATAAAAGTGGTATCAGAAGTAGATATAGAAATAACAAAATAGAATATTTATAAAACTGACATCTTCTAAATTTGGTTTAATTATAAGAAACTATTTGAACCAAAGACTTAAAATCAAGATAATGATATGAATTGGTACGAACATACGTAAATTATAGTAGCCTTCTAAAACTCACTGAAAAATTGGTGTATTTTTTAAAACTCAACTTTTGATTTAAAATGCCAGGCCATTTTATTAGTAAAAAAAATTGAGTTTAAAACTCAATACAATCTTGAACACTTGAGTTCTATTATTATTCTAAATAAATTTAATAACCTGATTTCTTTGTCAACACCTTCTCGGACACTTTTTTCTCTTCAGCTTTTTCTTTTCTTTTATCGTTTGTTGATTTCTTCATTTCCTGAAGGGCCGGTTCTAGAAAAAACATCATTAGAGTATTAATAATATAATCATATATCTAGAAAATAATTTTAAGAAAAACAGAATTTTAAAAACAAATATTGTTTTGATAACTAAAACTCATTTGAGTTGTTTTAATATGCACCAATAGACTATTAAACTATAGTGAGTTTTAATTATGGATGAACAACAAATGAATAATCAACTCCAGTGAGTTTTAAACCATGTGCTAATGATTACAAAAACATAAGATAAAAACAAACAAGCTAATGATTAAATCTCTAACTTTTTAAAACTCTTAATATACAGTTGGATACAAAAATAAAGGCAACAAAAACCGACGTAGAAGCTGATCGACAACAAATAATGCACAACTGTAATGAGTTTTAGTTATTAATTACCGTTTCCTATGGTTGTATCCTCATTGTTTGCAACATCTGCTAATGCAGTGAGTTTTGAATCAGGAGCCAGCTGAAAATCTGGTGAAATCATTTATAAACTCATCACTTAGTTTGAAAGTAATTTGGAGTCTTAAAAAATCACTGTTGAGTATTAAAAACTCACTAGTGAGTTTAAAATTTTGTATTGACAAGTTTCAGTTAACAGACAACTAAGCTTTGAAATTACTTACTTGATTCTTTCCCTAATATCTTCTTTGGTGTTGTTTTCTTTGCAGCCTCTTCCATTCGACCCTTTTCTAATTTCTTCTTTGGTAGCTTTAGCTTTTTTACCATTTCTTTTTTCTTTGGATCTTGAAAATCATCATCTGAGCATCGATAAACATTTTAGGTTTCTAATATTTGAAAAGTCAAATAAAACACACTAAAACATGAAAACAGAGATTAATCTAATTATCCAAACCCAATCTTAAAAACTTAAACGAATCATAAAAAAACTAACTTAAACATGAAAACAGAGAATAATCTAGTTATACAGTTTTATACTAACCTTTTACTTCATCATCACAATCAATTTTTACAGGGTTATCAATATCATTTGTGAAAGTACTAAAATATGTATTTAAAGCAATTCTTGAACTCCTAGTTCCTATAAACATTATTAAGATAAAAATCAGTTTCTAGAATAACTTTTTAACTATATATGGAATGCTTAATAATTTTGACTTACAAAATTAAAACTCACTGAGATTTATAACTTTGTTTTATAAAAAAAACTTAGAAGATGTACTTCATCGTCACCATTTAATTTAAACTCACAAGTCATTTGATTACCTTTTCTCAACATTATATCATCACCAGCTGTCGTTTTTGCTGTAGATTTCTTAATGTTCTTTCCTGTTACAGCCGGATCAACTAACTCTTGTTTTCTCATTGAAGGTGAATCGGACTTTTTATCTTCCTTTGAGCCTATATAATTTTGAATAAGGATTTAGAGCAATAAAATGAAACTGATAAGATTTTTTATTTCAACGAAATAATAATACTCGCTGAATAAAACTCAACGAAATTCTTAAAACTCACTTAAGATTTAAAACTCACTATATTTACTTTTATTAAAAATCTTAGTTTAAGACTCACTGAGTTTTATTATTACTAAACACTTTCATTTAATACTCACTAAGTTTTAAAACTCACTGATTATAATAGTCATTGAGTTTTAGTCAAATTCACAATGTGACAAACTAACAATTAAAACTCAGAATAGATTCTAGAATTAAGGAAAAAGTATATTATCACTAGTGACGTTTAACAATCACATCTTTTAGTTTGAAACTTACTATAATTCTAAAATTCATGGTTTTGGAGAGTTTGATTTAATCCAAATTGACTCTAAAAATAAAACTATAAGTTAGCAGTGTGTTTTTTTAAGTGAGTGTTATAACATTATCAGGTAAATGATTTAAACTCATTGAGTTTTATTTAGTTTTAAATCATAAAACTCATTGTTACTTTGATGTCTATAGGTCCATAAACATGATAGAATTAAAAGTTGTAGGATAAGCTGTTACCAGAAGCCAATACACCAAGTCCACCACCGCCTGTACCTGCAGCATCAAAACCACCGCTTTCTGTGGCTACAGCAAAACCGCCAACACCTACTGATGACAAAGTGGCAAATCCACCACTTCTTGAATTAGTTTGACTTCCAAGTATAACTCCACTAATTGTCTTGCCTGACCAAACGTGCCAAGAACTGAACCTAAAAGCGATTTTTAAAAGTCTCTATTAAGCAATGCATATAATACTCACTGTATAAAACTCACTCTCAATTAAACAACCTCGTAAAACTCACTGAATAAACCAGTATACTTTATACTTCTAAAAACTCACTATTAAATCATTTGGTCCACTGCATAAACCGTTTGAATAAGACTCACTGAATAAACCAATATACTTTATACTTTTAAAAACTAAATGACTTTTAACACTCACTGACTAATAAAACTCATTGTCTATAAAACTCACAACAAATTAAAACTAAATTCTGTTAGTGATGAAGAACAGCATAAAGCTTCATCTGCCAGAATATTTTATAAAACTCAATGTAATTAAACTCACTGTAAAGAACCTAAATAATGAAAATAATAAAAACTCATATTAGTTACTCAGTGAATTTTAAAACTCCCTAAGTATTAAAACTCAATGACTATTAAAACTCACTGACTAATAAAACTCACTGCATTTTATAGTTTATACTTTGTCTTTTAAACCAAACATAACTCATTGAGCTTTTAAAACCAATCTTACAAACTAACAGTTACAAACCAAATTAAAACTCACTGGTAATTAAATCATATTAATAAACCACCAATTATGCTTCTTCTGAACACATACATATCATCTTACAAACTAACAAACCAATATTTAAAACTCACTAGAAATTAAAACTCACTAGTAATTAAATCATAATAATAAACCAACAATTATGTTTCTCCTGAACACATACATATCATGTTACAAACTAGCAATCCAATAATTAAAACTCACTAATAATTGTTTCAACTGAGTTTTATTATGGATGAACATCAAATCTGCAGTATCTATAAAGAGAGCACCTTAGTGAGTTAAAACTCATGTTACAAACTAAAAATTAATATTAGTTCTAATACAATCCAAACACTAGAAATTAAACTCATAAGTTAGAATAGTTTAAATAAAATCTGGATTAACTTTTTTCGTGTTTGTATCATCGAGATATGCAGAACCTTGTTTGGATGCTTCTCCATCTTTAACTTCCTCCATAGATTTTGAATTGAGACTTGTAATTGGCTTTGAGGTGGTTTTAGGATCAACTACCAACGATTTAGATTGTAATTTCGGATCCGTAGATTCGAATCGATTGTGTTACTCAATAGATTTGATAAGAGAAGTGATTAGGAGCAATAATGAGAGCGATTTCGAGTTTGAGATTCAGATGGAGAAGCCATTTAGGGGGAGAGGATTTGTGATTTGCTTCGATTTAGGAAGACTATAGGGGTTTTTGCGCAATGAGATTGAGGAACCGTAGCGATGAGAAATTGGGATTTAGGTTTTTATGAGTAATTTCATAATGACGATCGTACCTTCTTTTAAAAACTTGTTGATCAAAGATTTAAAGGTTAAAAATAGGGTCTACGGGGTCTACCGTTTTTTAGGGGTCTACCATTTTTTAGGGGTCTACAATGAACCCTACCCTATATATATATATATATATATTGATAAAAAGCTAGCGATTTATGAAATTAAGTACTTAGTCATAAGGACTACTTGAAAAAAAATATATAAAATAACTAACCATTCATAGATATAGATGTTGTGTAACCAACCCTAGACAAAAAGGGAGCAATCACCTATTTAAAGACAGGATTATGTCTCAATATCCTAGGTGGGTTGTCAACCAATAGATATTCATCTATCATTGTTACCACGACGAAATGGTTAATGGTACACAAAAGATTATAGATATGATATAGATACATGATTAACAAATATAGATGTTGTGTAACCAAACCTAGACAATAAGGGAGAAATCACCTATTTGACGATAGGATTATGTCTCAATATCCTATGTGGGTTGTCAACCAATAGATATTCATCTATCATTGTTACCACGGCTCATTTGTTAATGGCACACAAAAGATTGTAGATATGATATAGATACTTGATTCACGACTTCCACACCACAGATATTAAACATAAATGCACATAAGAATTCACACTTAACTTCATATATTTGCATTGATTTTGAGTAAGGAATAAAGATTTTAAGATTTGAATATAGTATATTCATGTTGCACCCCAAAATTAGAAAGTGGTTATCAATACTCACTACTCAAGTCATCATTCGAAGGAATCACCCTTCAATGATAACAAGAGCTGATTATCGCATCATATCCCACAATATTTATAAGAGAGGGGTATGTATACTCATTACTCAAATTATCATTCGAAATAATCACCTTTCTAATGATAACAAGAGTTGATTATCGTATCACATCCCATAGTAATAAAAGAGGAGCTACGAGTACTCACATGATAAACGGGTTGAGACTGAAAGATAGCACCGAGATTGATATGATAGACCTTAAGATTAGCCTAGTGACATGAATAGACTAAAAAATGCAAGGGTTAATGACTATGGTTCCAAGTATATAGGGTTCTTGAAGAGAGTCGGATGTTTTAAATCAAAAAGACTATCTTTGTTCTATTTTTTGTGATTTAACCACAAGTCAGTGATATTATAAAAACGTGTTTTCCTATAAGTAAACACTCACTCCGGGATCGCCCAGTGAGGTGTGCCAGGTCCAGTTGGGATTTATGCGACACCCTCGCTTTTCTAGAAACCCCAGTGTAGAGGTGTTTACCCTTCCGGTCCGCGCGAGTTCTAAATAGTTTTCGTGAAATAATAATTTATGAAAATAACTAGATATATTTTTATGATTTGTATATATATATATATATATATATATATATATATATATACTTTGTTTATTTTAATTAAATTTATATATATATATATATTAGTTTATGTTTAAATATATATATATATATCATATTTATTAATTTTTGTTTTTAAATATATATATATACATATATATATTTGTAAAATACATATATATATATATTAAAAATAATGTTTGTAAAATAAATATATATTATGTAAAAGACATCAATTATTAGTTCATGATTTTCTTTAGACATATTTTTTTTAGCAAATAATTGAATTTATCAATTTTACGAGTAATATCAAACTTGCTTGAAGAATGATAAAATTTTAGTGTTTTAATCTAGATAGTATATAAAGATATCCCCTAAAGTTTGAAATCCAAACTCATAATCGTTTGCTAGATTTTGACATTACAACGACGTAATAAAATCTCGTTTTAACCGAGAAAAATGTGATCCATTCATAAAATTGACTTAGGGGTTTATTTTGTTATGATTTCGTATGACAATCCTTAAAATTCCAGCTTCTAATACTTAACAGATTGCTCTAATTTTGATAAAATAGTTCAAGAACCCTAGATTTTTAGCATGTCTGGAAATCAAACAAAACAATGATATGAACTGAAACTGATAGAGGTGTTTGTTAATCATACCAAAATACGCAGGAGTGCAAGTTTTCAGCGCTTACGGACGAACGAGTTGCGAGAGTTCGAGCTACAAAGATCCGACTTCGGGCTTGGAGGTTTTTGAGTGAAGAGATTCGAATTGGGACATGTTTTTTGAACGATTGAAGGTGGTTTATATAGGGGGAAGGTCGCCAGGTGATTAAGAAACGTAAGGGGATGAGTAATCTGCTCAAAATCGCCACCAAGATATGCAAAATCGGACCAGATCGGGAGCTAGTTGTAGCTGTGCCAGCGCACCAGGGTCGCGTACCGCTAGTCAAGGGGAAGTGCACTCGCGATCCGCGAGTGCCACTTTTCTGGAAACATTTTGAAATTTCACATTTCAGCCCCTGAACTTTGGATTTGTACGAGATTTCCCCGATCTTTTGATGGAAAAATATTTTAACCCCAACACTTATAAAAATTATTTTTATATAATTTCTAACTTTGAGATATAAATATTTCATTTTTGATAATTTACGAAACTTCCGGTTAGTATCGTAATCACATGAAAATGAATCGTAACTTCGTTATTTTGCATTTTAACCTTAAATTTTTGTAAAATATCATAAATATTTATTTGTGTATATAATTTGCCACAAATATTATGTATGTTTGATTTGCTCAAAGTTTTTGGTTAAATAACGGAAATGATTTATTCACAAAATCAAAGTTGGGTCGGATTTTAGATGAATATGGATTGACCGAGTTGTCTCATTCGGAGTTAAAAATAATAAATCCTGAGAATTATCAAGAATAATGAAGCTGATCGGTACCGAGGACGGAAAATGATCAAAGAAATAAGAAACTTAAGAAAAGTTCCTGAGAACAAGACCTCGGTGGTACGCCCAGGATTGATGCATATCAGGGCGGTACGCCACGAAAGTGAGGAAAGAAGTCGGATAAAGAAATTCGGGTGGTACGCCCAGAATCACAACCATTTGGGGTGGTACGCCCCAAATCAGTCGACAGAAAAAATTAGAGTTTTTGTTATTTAAACTTTCGTGTTAAGTTTTTAGACTTCTTTCCTCATTCTTGTACGACCAGAGCACTAGAGTTACGAACCTTCAAGCGTGTTTAGAGATTCTTGGAGTATTTTCAATCATTCCGGTTTCTTATGCAATTCTTAATTATAATCATGTTTGTTTCGTTAGCCATGTCCGGCTAACTTCCTTTTAAATGCTTTTGGTGAATGGTTGTGTAGATTCGTTCTGTTCTTAACTGTTAATTGTTAGTCGTTCTGGTTTTCCTTGCAACTGTTGAGCACCCGCATGCTGAATTCGTTAGATTAACTAATAAACTAGGGTTTTAGTGGTCCACTGTCGTGTTTCAGCCTTTCCTTGCGGTAGGAACTAAACAACCCATTAGAAAACTAGGTTATTAGGTCGATTAGGCAATTAGGGATCATGTCTATGTGATATTGACAATTGTTAAGTTTTGCCCAGATTAGTAGCCAACCAGGATCCAAAAGTAGTTAACTTTTCACATAAGTAATCAGTTTAGTAATTTCAGTAATCAAAATCTTAGCTTTACTAATTCGCTTAGTTGTTAAATTAGTTAATTAGTAGTTACTCACTCAAAAACAACCAAGAGGCAAATTAGGTAAATTTAGGTAATTTATTAGTTAATTGTTAATTTCTAATCAATTAGTCAGATTCCATATATTCCCTTGGTTCGATAACCATAGCTTACCACTACTACAAATCTAAATTAAGTTGGGGATTTTTAACGGTCTCGACAGCTGTTATCATTTGACAAGCCCACTTGGTCTACCTCGCGTGTGGCGTCTTGTGATTGGAAACCTTATTGTCAGGGTTGGTTCATGCGCCCTTATTTGCTCTATCTCAAATTTGGTTTATCATACTTGATTGCACTTAAGTCATTAACTCGCATGTTTAAACTATGTAGTACTCTAAATCTATGTTTACTCACCAACTATTCGTAGTTGACCCTTATTTTATACATGTTGCGGGCTTTGCTGTTTGATATCGTTGATCTCGTTGATGACACTTTAGGATGCATGCGGACCTAGTGAGACCTAAATTAATCAAGTTAAATTGTTATCCATGAGTATTTTGTATTGAATTTTGATGTATCAATAAATATTGAATTTTAATGTATCATTGAATATTATTGAAATGAGTTAATTAAGTATATCACCACCTTAAATAGTGTTGTGTACAACTAGAAAATCATCGTGTCCCGACATGTTCCGTCGTCGTTCGGGGTGTGAAAATGTAGGTGGCAGATATGACTCAAGCATGGTGTAAAAGGGAGTTTCATAGTACCAAATGAAGATTCTTGACAGGTGGCTTACAAGTGATTAATTCGATGTATAACATGCCAAGTGGATTTTATTCCGGCCATGCTAGCTCTAGTGCAACTAAGATCAAGATTCAAGGTTGATGATCACTTATTGTCCAAGGGGGAGTATTTGAAGATCAACATTTGAAGTTTTGAAGTTTTTGAAGATTAGTGAAAGTTGACGAATACATCATATCCAAGGGGGAGTGTGTTAGTGCATGGTGCGTGTGTGTCTTATGATGTATCGTGGCATTTCTGTAATAGTTGCTAGAGTGGTTAGTCTGAGTCATATGTTTTGTATGGGTGAATGAGAACTGTCGAATGAGCGACGAATAACCACCGAATGAGTCATTCGGTAGGCATCTCATTTGGTGGTCAGCTTGCCTATAAATAGCAAGCTCATTCGTCTCATATAAAACTTTTGAACATCATAGCTCATTCAGTCTAAGTGTGTGTTTGTCATTCGCAGTCTGTGAGTCTCAATTCATTTGGTGACAATAAAACATACATTTTACTTAATATTTTGAGTCTCCCCAGTTCTGATACACCGAACAAGATCCTCTTAGGAATATTATAGCTTCTAATGTATTTTGAAAAATGACCTTAAAAAACTTAAAATTTCTCAATTAAACGGGTGAATCTCCGCGGGTGTCTCGCCCCCCGCTGGAGTCCATATAGACATTGTCGAAGCTTAGTGGAGGGGCGGGGTGGCGACCACCCCTCTGTTTTTTCGTTTGGTAGTACTAATTTTCATGATTTTTTTCAAAAAAAAATTATATAGAGAGAGAATCGCTCCTTTGGATTATCACCCCGTGACTTATCGCCCCGCAAAATTCTAAGTCAAGTTTCGTCACTGCATATAGATCCACCTCTGGACGGAAGTATAGTAAAACACAAAGTTTAGGTGTAAAGTTCAGCCCTTTGCTCTAACATTGACCTCAGCTATTTATGGAGCATCAACCATTTTACTATCAGCACTTGCACATCCGCTTACCTCTCGCATCTGTTCTTATGATCATTCCATTATCAACCCTCTCATGCTTGACATATTAGATAATTTATGAGAGAGGACTTAATAACGAAGGTTGAATATGACCACACATCCAAGCCCTACATTACGTCATCACTATCTATTCTCCAAAGCGTTTTTAAACCACTGCCGAATAATACCATTGAAATGCACAACAAATTAAGAAAAATAAACATTTGCGTCGGTCATTTTATGAGAAACAACTCGATCCTTTCCGTTTATAAAGAAGGCCCACGTGTGATTAATTTGGGGAATCTTAGCAAATGACATAATTCAAAAATGGAAAATTGGATTTTAATAATCCAAGTTATTACCAATTGCCAATATTAATCCCAATTTCAAAATTGGCCTACATTAATCCCAATTGTTAAGGTGTTGGATTTCATTGGACCTTCGTTAAGTTTTCCTTAACTCCGTTAGTTTTTTGCTGACGTGGCACTGATTAATAAAAGCCACGTGGCTGCCACGTCAGCAAAAAACTAACGGAGTTAAGGAAAACTTAACGGGGGTCCAATGAAATCCAACACCTTAATAATTGGGATTAATGTAGGCCAATTTTGAAATTAGGATTAATATTGGCCGATCAGTAATAACTTGGATTATTAATATCCAATTTTCCTTCAAAAATTGAAGAAAGGCAGATTTGTTTCAACGTTTCCAAAATGATGATATCTGACCGTTTCTACCCTCACCCCCTCTTTCTCCTCTTCTTGTTCATCGCCCTCCCTGCGGCTGCACAATCTGATTACCTCCTCAATTGCCCTTCATACACATACACATGCGGTGATGTGACTATCAGCTACCCCTTTTGGAGGATAGACACAGCCGACTACTGCGGTTATCGAGGCTTCGGAATCAATTGCTCCTCCGGTGGCTCTCAAAGAAATATTCCCCAAATTACTCTCGGCGGCGATTCTTACCACGTCCAGAGGATAGACTACGAAAACAGCAGTATCTTCCTCGCCGATTATGACGTTTCTTCCGCCGTCCCATTCCCAGACAGAGAGTGCCCAAGGGTTCGCCATGGGATCAACTTACGAACCTTGCCTCTCAATTACACAACGAATAACGTTAATCTGAGCTTTCATTTCAATTGCACTCGATGTCCTTTCTTTGCATCCGAGATACCGTGCTTAGAAGAAGTAGGAAATGATGGAAGGAAGTCGTGCGTTCATGTTCTGAACGCCACTACGGAGGAATATCATTGGGGAGAGTTCTCATGTGATGACCAGGTGGTAACGAGTGTGATCGGTGAGCACATCGACATTTTTCCTAACATTTCGGCGCAATTCGGCAACATCTTGGAAAAAGGATTCCAGCTGGAATGGCTGAAGGAGATGGAGGGTTGCGACAAATGTGAAGCGTCGGGAGGGCAGTGCGGCCGCAACAATCGGACGGGGTTCGTATGTTTTTGCCCCGACGGCTCGACCAACAGGATCAACTGTAAAGGTACCTACCTTCATTACAACTATTAATCTCTAGTTTCACTTTTACCCTTGATTGCCATTTTTAGACTTCTACGTAAATACTTTATTTTTTATCATATGAATTTTCCAGACGATAATGTATATGACCATAGAAGTCGTCGTCGTTTCATTATCAATCGGGAATTTAATTTGTAATTGAATATTCAACAACCAAAAAAGTCGAAAATTCCACGAAACTGACTCTCTTTTTGTCCTCCATGGAAATTTCAAACTACCAAACTAGACAGCACCAAAACACGTCCATTTCTGAGAAATTTTTAAAAGTTCCAAGAATCATAAAGAGTTTAAAACCTTCCCTAAAATATACATTCAATTTTAAATTATTATTAAAAAACAACATTCTAATTTCAAATTTTCAATATATTATTATATCTCAATATTGCATATAAACGAAAAGGTAAGGCATTCGCGTTGCGGCAGCTAGTCAACAACACAAACTCAAATAGCAAAACACAAATAAAAGAGGATTTTTTTTTGGAACGGCATCGATCAGGTGACCTTGGTCTCACGTGTAAACCTATCTTTGCGGGACTATGTCCAAGGTCGATTACTCGGACATCCGTGAGAACCAAGACAACCCCTCCTAAAGCTTTCTCCTGACAGAAACCCCCTCTTGGAAACACATGGGGTAAAACTGTCTCCCCTTGGATTAGAACCCGGGTCACATAGTGGCCAAAGGCTTAAGAGCCAAGGGGGTAACCACTAGGACAAGTCTTAGTAGTTACAAATAAAAGAGGAAATCACAATGACCACATCTTAGAAAAAAAGGTGATACAATTTAAATAAAATAATAAAGTACATGTAAATAAAAGATAAAAAATAAAAAATAAAAATATAATATAAGTAATAACGACAATAACAATTGTACCCAGTAAATCCCACAAATAGCATTGAGATACTATTAGTAGGGTCTGGGGAGGGTTAGATGTAGGCAAACCTTACCCCTACCACAATGGATAGAGAAGCTGCTTCCAAAGAGATCCCAACTCCGAAACATAAGAAAAACTAATCAGCGGAACCCGAGAAGGGTGCGGAGGGAAAGCAAAATATATATATCATAAAAAATAATAAATAAATAAATAAAAATAAAAACTATTATACATACAGGTTTCTAAAAGTAATAAAATAACAATCGTAAAAAATAGATACATAGATAAACAGAAAGATATAAAATTAATATGAATATAAATACAATTAAATTAAATAGGAAAATAAAATCAAAATAAAGCAAATAAATATGTAGATAAATAGATACTTGAAGAGAAAAAAAAATTAAAAATAAGTAAATTAAAAAAAAGTAAAATTAATAAATAAAATAAAATTACATAAAAATTAAAAACAGTAAAAATAGTAAAAAAGTAAAAATAAAAATTAAAATAATAATTGTAAGGAAAAATAGAGCTTGGAAGATTTCCGGCTGAAGTTGAAGTTGAAGCGGAATTCACACTTCAAGCGGAACAGGCAGTTCAAGCGGAAAGAAGCAGTTTTGTTACTTAGCGAATATTCCGGGTGAACTCGATTATCCACCAGATAAAGAGTTCAACCTGACTTTTCCTGAGAAGTCTTTTCAGAAGTCCAATCCTGCAAAAGCTTCTCGTATGCTTCTAAATCTGATTCAAGCCGCTCTCCTAAAGTAGATTGTTGCTGCCAACACGCAAGTCATTCCGATTGTCGATGTTTATTCTTTTGGTAGTTTGTATTTGACTTTTATGTTTACGGTCTAGATTAGATCGCATGAGATCAATGGCTGTCATTGATCTCATCAGCACTATATATAGCATGTAATCTCTTAGTTTAAAAACACGGTCATCACTTGTAATAGTGTAGCTTTGAGTTAATGCAAATAGTGCCGAATATTCGATATTTCGTTGTCTTTACTATTTTGCAAATCAAGCATTTACATTATACAAGAGCTTAATATCGCTTAAGTAAAGTGAAATATAACTTTAATTCCGCAGGGTTATATTTGCAAGTAAAGGGCTTAGTTTTAGTTTATTCATAACTAATAACGATCCTACAAGTGGTATCAGAGCTTTGGCTCTCACTTTGAAGACTTCCTGTGCTTCAAAGTCGATACTTTACTTGCTTACTTTACAAGCTTCGTTGTTTTATCTTTCTAAAGGTTTTTCAAAATGAGTGATTTCAGTTTAAGTTGCCCAAATGGCTCCTCCAACAAACCACCAATGTTCACTCCTGATGACTTTGGTACCTGGAAACTCAGGATGGAAGGTTTTGTTAGGATTTTGGACCGTCGTATTTGGAAATCTTTCACTGAAGGACCCTACTCACCAATGGTTTCATCTGCTGATGATGCAGAAGTCAAAATACCTAAGCCATTAGATAAATATGTTGAATCAGACTACACTGCTTTTGAATTTGACCATAAGGCATACTGGACTCTACAGGCCGCACTTCCTAATTCCATTTTAAGTGGGTTTAAAGGATATAAAACTGCATTTGACCTGTGGAATGCCTTAAGTGAAATGTATGAAGGAACCAGTGAAGTAAAAGAAAACAAGAAAGATGTTTTAAAACAAAAGTATGAAAACTTTACTTTTAAATCTGGTGAAACAATGACAAACCAGTACTTGAGATTTGTCTCATTGCTTGATGAACTCCAAAAGGTGGATGTTAAACTAGAACAAGTAGATGTGAACAGAAAATTCCTACGTTCCCTGCCTTCTGTGTGGACAGTTTACACAGTAAGCATCAGGGAATGCAAGAATTTGAAAAAGATGAGACTCAGTGAACTTCATGGCATACTCAGTGCTTATGAAATGGAACTAGATCTTAAACAAAGCTCATCTTCTGAATCAACTCAGCTGTTCTCATCTGCACTAGTAACCACTGATTTTAACAGTCAAAGGTCATCTAACTCATCATCATACTCCTCACCTATAGTCAGTTTCCCTGAGACACCAAGGTGTCAAGAGAACTTTTCAAACTCTTTTGAAAGTTCTCACAATGCTCATGTAGCAGCTGACTCTTATCAAGGTTTCATACCTGAAGATCTTGAATGCATAGGTGCTGATGATTTAGAAGAAATGGATATATTGACCCAACTTGCCATGGTTTCTGTAAGAGCTCAAAGGTTTTACAAAAGGACAGGTAGAACCTACAAGGGAGCAAAAGGTGCTCACATAGGCCTTGACAAAAGCAAAGTCAAATGCTACAACTGTCACCAACTTGGTCACTTTGCAAGAGAATGCTCTCAACCAAGAAGAGAAGGACAGAATCAGAACCATGCTCAAGAGAAAAATCATGGAGGAAGCAACTCAAACAACAACAATTCTGGAAACAACTCAGGTTCACACCCCACCCCACCAAAGCCAACCGGAAGTCAAAACCATCAGAACGTGGTAGATGCTGTTGCAAATCAAACATCATGTGTTGAATGGGAAGATTTCGTTGCTGAATTTGAACCCATCAACTATGCTTTAATGGCCAAACAGGACTCCATCTCAGATTAGGTAAATTCTATCCCTGAGAAAGTCTTAGAGAATTTATGTAGTCCTACCTGCATAGAACAAGTGGCAAAATATCAAAATCACAACAGTGATTTGATTGATGAAGTTTCAAACTTAAATGAGTTAAAGGAATGTTTTAAGAAAACTGAATCATCATACATTTCAAAAATTGAAAACTTAACCAAAGAGTATGAACAGTTAAAACAAACCAACTCAGTGCTTGAAACACAGCTTGATGACTTGCTGTCAAAACTTGAAACATCAAGAAATGAAACCAAAGATGCTAAGGCTGAGGTTGATGTTCTTGAGATCAAGCTGAAAGATGCTTTGTTTACTTGTGATAAATTTCAAACAGCAAACAAAAAGGCTGAAAAACTGTGGATGGGAGGGATGTATGGTAAATCAGGTGTTGGCTATAACTCTGTTGAGCCACCAATTGAATACTCACCTGCAATCAAACCAATTGAAGCTTTAAAATCAGAATGTAAAGTCAGTCTCACAGTTGATGACATCTCATCACAATCCAGTTCTGAAAACACTGTTGAGTCTAAGAAAATTGATGTCACTACTGCTAGCACATCTGCTTCAGCTGACCAATTAAACATTTTGAAACCATCAATTGCTGTTCCTCCACCAACTGTTTATGAACCTAAGGATTCAAAAGTTGGAGGAAAGCAACCTGAGCAACCAAAGGGAAGTCAAACTCAAAGGTTTGGTCAACTGAACTTTAATCAAGTAACCAAAACTGAGTCTCCCAGGAAATTTGAAACCAAAATTGTTGAGTGCATGTGCTGTGGTGAACAAGGTCACCTAGCTGCTGTCTGTCAGTTTAACCCAATGAGTAAAGTTAAACCATTTCAAAAACCAAAACCTGTTTTGAAACCAAAGGCTGATTTTCAAAAGAAGCTCACAGGAAGAATCTCACCTGTGAAAAACCACACTTTGAAGCATTTTAGATCTGAATCCAACAGAGTTTTAGTTGGTAATGATAGAAATGGTAGTTTCACTATCTTAAAGCAAAATCGTTTTCCGGTTGAAGTTCAAGCGGAACATTTTTCCGCTCGAACTCATGTTCAACCGGAAAATAAATTTCAACCCAGATCAGCTACTGCTCCAAAGCAGAGACCTCAAGTTCATTTTGCTGATGGGTTTGAGCATTTTGAAGCTCAAGGAAGAAGAAACCCCTCCAGAGGAAAAGTCACCTCTAGAGAAAAATTTTCAAGAAACAGCAAACCCAATCAATTTGAAACTGTATTTGCAAATGGTCCAAGTGGAAATCATTATGTTCCACTTCAGGGGGGGGGGGGGGGAGTTTAAATCAAAGCAAACATTTTCCTCAAAGATTTTCAAAATCACCTGAAAGAACTAAGTTGGTTAATCAAGAAAGTAAAAAACTCAAGAAACTAACCAACAAGCAAAGAAAGTTTAAAGAATATAGGGATAGAAAAATTGCTGCAAAAAGGAACACCAAAGATGAAAGGTCTAGTCAAACAAGTGCTCATTATGAGAACTTCAGTTTGGACAATGATGATCTGCTAAATGAAGCTCCAGTAGTTAATACTCTAGTACTCAAAGAGTACAAGTATAATGATGCTTTTGGCAGACCCAAGACCACTCAGGCTTGGGTCCCCCATAGAAATTAATCATTTCTGATATGTGCAGGTGCAAAATAAAGGCCAGAATAGCCTATGGGTAGTTGACAGTGGTTGCACTTGCCACATGACAGGGAATAAGCACATTCTGGAAAATACAAAAAGAATCAATGGAGGACCAGTTGTCTTTGGAAGCACAAAAGGCCATATCACAGCACAAGGTGATGTAACAAATGGACTGGTAAAATTTGATAGAGTCAATTTTGTTGATACATTGAATTTTAATTTGCTTAGTGTTTCACAAATGTGTGACAAGAACTTGAATTTAATGTTTAATGAGAGAGAGGCAATAGTTCTCAAACCTGGTGTTAAAATTCCTGATGAATTGATAATGCTTAAGGCACCTAGGAGAGATGGACTATACATTTTTGATATGTCAGTGGCTACACCTTCATGTGGCACTGCTTGCTTTGTATCCAAAGCCTCAGTTGACGAATCTGATCTTTGGCATAGGAGGTTAGGTCATGTGAACTACAAGAACATGAACAGAATTGTAAATTTAGGCTTGGTTAAGGGTCTTCCTAACAAGCACTTTATTTGTTCTGAAAACTGTGTGCCATGTCTCAAGGGCAAGCAACACAGAACCTCTTTTAAGCCAAAAGTTGAATCTTCAATTTCAAAACCTCTAGAGCTTTTGCACATGGACTTATTTGGTCCAACTAGAGTAATGAGTCTAGGAAAAAGGTCATACTGCTTTGTTATAATTGATGATTTTTCTAGATATACTTGGGTTTTCTTTCTCAAAACAAAAGATGAAACTGCTGAATTGTTGAAAACTCTTGTCATTAATTTAGAAAATCAATCCAATCTTAAAGTCAAAACAATCAGATGTGACAATGGCACAGAATTCAAAAATCATGTTCTGAATTCATTTTGTGAGGAAAAGGGAATTTTGAGGCAATTTAGTGCTCCTAGAACTCCACAGCAAAACGGTGTTGCTGAAAGGAGAAATAGGACATTGATTGAAGCTGCCAGGTCAATGTTGGCAGACTCTAAGCTCCCTGTGATATTTTGGGCTGAAGCAGTGAACACTGCTTGCTATGTCCAAAACAGGATCTTAATTGTCAAGGGAAAGAATAAAACACCTTATGAGCTTTGGAGAAAAAGGAAGCCAAACATTTATTTCTTTAAGCCATTTGGTTGTCCTGTCACTATTTTAATAACCAGTGAATCTTTGCCTAAGTTTGCTGAAAAAGCAGATGAAGGTTATTTTGTTGGCTACTCTGGTGTGTCAAAGGCATTTAGAGTATACAACAAGAGAACTAAAATTGTTGAGGAAACCATAAACGTATCTTTCAATGAAAAATCTGCCAACAATTTTAAGTCTCAGCCAAACTGGTTATTTGATATTGATGCACTAACCACTGCTTTCAACATAACTGTTGATAAGCCTGTGAACTCTCTAGTGCAGGAACAAAACTTTAACAGGTCTGCTGATGAGCATTGGAAGAAAAATCAAACTGTTAATGAGAAGTCAATCTTCTTCTCTTCAATGAGTTCTCAACCTATTTTCCCAAGAAATGACAAGAAACTGACTCAAATAAATCAAATTGAAGAAGAAATTGTTCCGCTTGAAGTTCAAGCTGAACATATTTCTCCGGTTCAAGTTCAACCGGAAAATCAAATTTCAGAAACTGAAGAGAATACTGAATCAGAGTCAAATGAAGCTGGAAACTCACATGATAACACATCAAATGAGCTCAATTTAGATCATCTGATCTACAATTCAGATACCAATTCTCTTGAATCAGTTGGAGTTTCAGATCCTATGTCACAATTTGAAAATGTTGAGCTTGATCACAGACTTCCTCAGCTCCACATACCCTCAAATGGAAGAAGCCATGAATTTCCTATGTTCATTGATAGAAGAATCAACAGAGATCATCCAGCGGGAAATATTATTGGAGAAGCTTCAGCTCCAGTGCTGACAAGAAGTAGATCTGCAAATGCATTTTTGTCTCAAGAAGTACCCAAGAAGGTAGCAGATGCCTTAGAAGACAACAGCTGGGTAGAGGCAATGCAAGAAGAACTATTTCAGATAAACAAGCAAAAGGTTTGGGAATTGGTAGATCTGCCTGATGGAGCAGAACCAATTGGAACAAAATGGGTGTTCAGAAACAAGAAAGATGACAGGGGAATTGTTATCAAGAATAAAGCAAGACTGGTTGTGCAAGGCTATGTACAGGACGAAGGCATTGATTATGATGAAGTTTTTGCACTAGTAGCCAGGTTGGAAGCAATCAGAATCTTCCTAGCCTATGCTGCATTTAAATACTTCCAAGTATATCAAATGGATGTGAAAAGTGCTTTTCTGTATGGCCTCCTGGAACAAGAAGTTTATGTCAATCAACCTCCTAGTTTTGAAGACCCTCACCATCCGAACAAGGTATGCAAGCTAATCAAAGCTTTGTATGGTCTCAAACAAGCCCCTAGAACCTGGTATGAAACTCTTTCTAATAACCTTCTAGTGAATGGCTACAAGAGAGGAGCAATTGACAAAACTCTTTTTGTTAAAACTGTTGGTAATGACATGCTAATGGTACAAATTTATGTTGATGATATTATTTTTGGTTCATCTAACACTTTGTTGTGCAAGGAGTTTGAAACTTTGATGCAGTCAAAATTTGAAATGAGCTCCATGGGAGAACTAACCTTCTTCCTAGGGCTTCAAGTAAAGCAAACTGTAGATGGAATCTTTCTGAATCAATCAAAGTACATCCAAGACATGCTGAAGAGATTTGACATGTTATCATGCTCAAGTGCCAAGACTCCAATCTCCACTTCCCAAAAGTTAACTAATGACTTAAGTGGAAAGCCAGTGGATGTGCACATGTATAGAGCAATGATAGGCTCTCTGATGTATCTCACAGCTAGTAGACCTGACATCATGTTCAGTGTTTGCTTATGTGCTAGATATCAATCTTCTCCAAAAGAGTCACACATGCTCGCTGTTAAGAGAATTTTCAAGTACCTAAAGGGGCAACCCAAACTGGGTTTGTGGTATCCCAAGAACTCTGACTTCTCTTTCAAAGCATACACAGACAGTGATTATGGAGGATGTGATATAGATAAGAAATCAACATCAGGAGGATGTCAATTTCTAGGAGAAAGGCTTGTCTCTTGGCAATGCAAGAAGCAAACATGTGTTTCTAATTCAACTGCAGAGGCTGAGTACATTGCTGCCTCAAGTTGTTGCAGCCAAGTCCTTTGGATCAAAAATCAGATGCTTGATTATGGAATCACATTCATGGAGACTCCTATTCTTGCAGACAACAACAGTGCCATTTCCATCATCAATAATCTAGTGAAGCACTCCAAGACCAAACACATTGACATAAGGTATCACTTTATTATAGACTGTGCTGAAAAGAATTTAATCAACTTATTTAAAGTTCACACTGATCATCAACTGGCAGATTTGTTTACAAAAGCTTTCGATGAGGCAAGATTTTTCTACCTCATCACACCCATTGGATGATGAACTTTGAATAAAATTTTTCACAACTTTAATAAAAGAAAGAGATGTGCTCAAAGAGTCCGTCTCTTGATACAAAAAGAAAAAGAAAAAGAAAATCTCTTGTGTTAATTGAAGAATATTTCAGTTCATAGTCAATAACTGTTGTTAAAACTATGAAAAATCGACACAAATTTTCAAAATTTATGTGTTTTGGATTTTCCGGTTCAAGTTCAGGTTCAACCTGAAAGAACAACTTTTGAAATTCACCGGGTGAACTTCAACCGGAAAAATACTTTAAATTTGACGTGGAAACTTATTTTTGAAAACAATTCTTCCAAGCGGAAAACTTGTCTGCTTGAAGTTCAAACGGAAGAAATTTAGTTTTTAAAAATAAAGGAGAAAATGGGTTCCGCTTGAACTTCTGGGTCAACAAAGTCAAGAAATCATTTAATTACCCGGAATGCACAATTTTCTAAGCGGATATTCATTTTAGCCATTGAATTTTTAACTGTTCAATTCCGAGGTTTCAGTAAATTAATTTTTGGATAAGGGCATGCTTTAACCAGTTGTACTGTATAACCCCTAAAGCACCTGTCCCATCCGTCAATGAACCGTCGATTTACAACCTCTCTCCTCCACGTCATCTCCGAAAAGGTAAAAAGCCCTAAATTACCGTCATTTTCCCCATTTCTCGCAACACAACTTAGAAATTACTCCCAAAACCCTCTCAAACCATCTCCGATTAACTCCCACAAAACCGTCGACATTCTCGAATTCCGTCAACAATGGCTCCGAAGGGAAAGACCAGTGGCAAGAAGCCAGTTGGTGACTCAAAATTTCCGGTAGAACACAACTTGATGGCATATCTTGAACCACCATCCAAGACTGATATCTACAATGGAATGATCGAGTTCATCAAAAGCTCTCACCTCCATCATGCGCTTACTGTCGAAGCCGAAATCTTTGAAGAGGTGATGGAAGACTTTTGGGTTCACGCTAGGGTTACCGACGAGGCTAGCGGAAGTGGTAAAATTGTGTCAACTGTCCAAGGGAAGGAAGTTGAAATTGATGAAGCAAAGGTTCGAAGGCTGTTGAAACTGAGGGATGAAGATGGTTACGGAGAGATAGATCAGAAAAGATATCTCCGTCTATTCAGAAACATTGGATATGGTGGCTCCCTGCACAGCAAAACTATCAAGAAGGGGCAGTTACCATACAAGTGGAGATTTCTTGCACACACACTTCTGGTGTGTCTATCTCCAAAGAAGGGAGGTTTTGATGAGCTCTCCGGTGAGCAAGCCTCTGCCTTCTACGCTGTGGTCAAGGGTGAGAACTTTAATTTTTCCAAACAAATTTTTCAAGCCCTAGAATCTAATGTTCATTCTGAATATGTTTACTTGTATCCCAGATTTTTGACCTATATTCTCAAAGAAGAGTACCCCCATATAGTATGGCTTGGTACAATTTTGCACCAAAAACTTCTGAATGAGAAAACATTTTCAAACCTTGCTTTAAACAAATCTCCATTTCTTGGAAGGGATACTGACCACTCCTTACCAATTCCAAGGCAATTTCCTGATGAACCTGCTACAGTAGAGGTTCAACCGGAAATTGTAGGAGTGACTGAGCTCCCTGCTCAAGATGACAGATCTGTAGACCTAACAGTTTCTGAATCCACATCTGTCCCAGCTTCCTCTTCACTAATAGTTTTTCAAACCAAAAAGAGGAAAGCTTCCACAAACACTTCCACTGCCACCTCCTCATCAAACTCACGTCCTGTCATTTTCAAGAGACAGAGAAAAGTGGTTACTAGGTCTCCTCCACCTAGCACCACCAACCAACCTGAAGTGTCAAACCCCGTTCAAGGCAAAAAGCCTAAACGGAAACTGGTAAATTTGGGATTCTCTCTTAGGGATGAACCTTCTGTTAAGGGGGAGTCATTAGAAGCAGATGTAGCTTCCCCATCTAAAAATCTTTCACCCCTACAACCCCTGTCACCTAGGAGTGACAGTGCTCTCAATCTTGGCTTAAATGAAGGTGTTATTAACTCACCTGCCACATTACATGAGAACATCCTGATAAGCCAGGACACTGTAGCACTGCAACCCCACTCCTCACCGGAGGTGAATCTCAGTGGTTCTGAAGAGATTCATGCAGAAAGGGCTGCTGCTACCCAAGTATCCCAACTGGAGCTTGGTGTCAGCAGTAACATCAATAAGACCCAATCTGCGGCAATCTTCTCTGAATCAGCACCCAGAAGTCCTTCATTGGAACCAAGGGTTGTTGAAACAGCAGAAGAGAATCCCAGGTGCCAAGAAGCCATGGGTACCAATGCTGATCAATCTAGGATTGATAGTTTGGTTATTTCCAAGGATACTGGCAAAAAGCCAGTTGAGGATAGTCTTACACCACCTAAATTGACGAAACTGTACCTTTCTCTGCAAGCACAGGTTGAAGCTCTTAACTCAACTGTTGCCAAATTGGTTCAAGCTGATCCTACTCCAACTGAAGCAGGTCCTTCAAACCCTACCAGAGATGCTGAAGAAGTTCTTGCAACTGATGAAGCTGATACTGTCAAATTGGGGGAGAAGTTACTGTCAAAACCTATTATCACTGAAATCGAAGAGGTAGAAAGGATACCGGCTGAAGTAAGAGCCACAGCTTGCCAAAAGATTGGTATAGAGCCTTTTTCTGTTGAAGAGAGTTGGGTGAATATGAAGTGCAGTCAACTGATTGCTATTTCTCCTTTTGAGGACCCCAACATCACCGAGCTTGTTCAGTCGTCCATGCTGATTGCTGGTGCTCTCCCTGAGCACATCAACATGATCACAACACTTCTGACAGATGTTATTTTTCCGGCTGAAAGAGCTAGTGATCATATTGTAGGTAACATTGCCTCCACCAGCAAGGCAGCAGCTGATATGGAAGAAAGTACTGCAACTGCAGCAGTTGGTACTATGACTAAAGGAGAAGGAGAGAGTTTGATTGGTGAAGATGAAGGAACTGAGATAAAGAACCTGAAGTCACCCAACCTCAGGTGGTGACTGATGGTCAATTACTGGTTCAAGCGGATGTTCAAGCGGAACTTCAACCGGAAGTTCAACCGGTAGTTCCAGGTGAAGGAGATCTGAATGTTCAACCGGAACAACAAATTCCAACCCAGGTGGATGTTCAAGGTCCTAGCTCCTCAATATTTGGGACTGTTGAAACACCTGTGGTTCAACCGGAAGAGCAAAGAAATGAAGAAGCTGAGGATGTGGCTAGATCACTGATAGCCTTAAGGAGTTCAGAGACAGTTCTAACTGAGGAGCCTGTTCAAGCTGATATAGCTAGAACCCTTCAATAGGTAACTCAAACTCCTGAAGCTGAGGCTATAGTGAAAATGGTTGAAGATGCCAGAAGGGTTGCTGAGGATGAGAGAATAGCCAGAGAGCTCCAAGAAGAATTTGATCTATACATGCAAAACAATGTGTTTGAAAACCTTCTTGAAGAAGCAAAGACCAGGTCTTTCAACTGAAGGTTAAAGGATTATGATTTGGATACAATGTCTGAAGCTAATAGGCAGAGGTTAATTGCTATTGCCTCCCAATTGCCTACCAAGCTGGTAAAGAATGATGAAAATTACCATCTGTTGAAAAAGATTAAGAGGGCTCTTGTGATTAGAAAGTTGAAGAAAGAGGAAGAGCTAGCTCAGATGCAGGTTAGAGGACTTTGCAGCTTGATTGACAAAGTATTTTATGAGCTAAAAGGAGAAATTGCTGCTGTCAATCCTAACCTGGTGATGCCTTCACCATCAGAGCTGGTCTCAGGTACAATAACTGCTAATGTTAAACCTGAAATTGATGATATTGCAGTTATACCACCTCCACCTTCATTTATATACAATCCAAACCTAATGCCTACAACAGCTTCATCCATTCTACAGTCACTTCCCATCATACCTTACAAACCTCCACATATCCCCAAGAAGCTTGCTGCTAAACTTGCCAATCCAAAGTTTAGATCAGACAACTTCACACCCATCACTCCCTTCAAGAAGAAGCCTCCACCAACTATGGACTTCTCTGACATCTTTCCACCCACTCCACCATCAAGCCCAACTCCTGAAACCAATGAACCACCTCCAAAAACCACCCTGCCTCCACTCACCATAAGAGAACCTTCTTCCACCACCACCAAACCTACTGAAACTCAACCAGGTCCCTCTTCATCCTCTGCCAAAGGCAAAAGGCCTATTGTGTAAGAATCTGCTGGTAATTCTGATGAAGAGAGGGAAATTAAGAAGAGAAAGTTGATGCATGCCAGAAATAAAAGAAATAAAAAACAAATGAGAAGAGGCCCTCCCAGCAAAAGAAGAATTGCTAGTTGGACAGTGGATGAAGCCACACTTGATTTCACTTTCACTATGGTCAGCGACATAACTCAGGTGGTAAATGCTCGCAAGGCAACTTCACAACTCACCCTGCAGCAAATGACTGACATCATTCTAAAGCTCAGAGAAATTATGAACCCTTCAAGAGCGGAGCACATGTTAAGGCTTTTAATTGAGCCTTCTGTGCTGGAATGTGGAATGCTCTATCGAAGCAATTTAGATGATGAATCAGCAGGAGAAGAAGAAGAGCCTACCAGTGAGATCAAATTTATCATTTAGGAAGAAGAGGAGAAGCTCTTCTATGTTCATAGAGCTGATGACACCTTTACAATCCATGAGTCCATTTCTGTTGAAGAAGAATGGAACGAAACGGACTGGGATTCAATTAAACATGTAAAGGTGACCAAAACAAACACCAAAGAGCTTTCTCAAAATCTTGATGCCAGCATCGGATCTTCTGACAAGTAGGTTGTGGAGAAGAAAATTTTTGGGTACAAGTCAGTTTTGAAGATAAACATTGAAGACAATGAATAATTTGACAGCATCAGCTTAGGGGGAGATTGTAAGGAAAAATAGAGCTTGGAAGATTTCCGGCTGAAATGCCAATTTTACTAGTTCCGGCTGAAGTTGAAGTTGAAGCGGAATTCACACTTCAAGCGGAACAGGTAGTTCAAGCGGAAAGAAGCAGTTTTGTTACTTAGCGAATATTCTGGGTGAACTCGATTATCCACCAGATAAAGAGTTCAACCTGACTTTTCCTGAGAAGTCTTTTCAGAAGTCCAATCCTGCAAAAGCTTCTCGTATGCTTCTAAATCTGATTCAAGCCGCTCTCCTAAAGTAGATTGTTGCTGCCAACACGCAAGTCATTCCGATTGTCGATGTTTATTCTTTTGGTAGTTTGTATTTGACTTTTATGTTTAGGGTCTAGATTAGATCGCATGAGATCAATGGCTGTCATTGATCTCATCAGCACTATATATAGCATGTAATCTCTTAGTTTAAAAACACGGTCATCACTTGTAATAGTGTAGCTTTGAGTTAATGCAAATAGTGCCGAATATTCGATATTTCGTTGTCTTTACTATTTTGCAAATCAAGCATTTACATTATACAAGAGCTTAATATCGCTTAAGTAAAGTGAAATATAACTTTAATTCCGCAGGGTTATATTTGCAAGTAAGGGGCTTAGTTTTAGTTTATTCATAACTAATAACGATCCTACAATAATAATAATAATAAAATAAAATAAAATAAAGGAACAGGAATTTCTTACTATTCCTTAGCCTTAATCATCTGTCTCCATGAAACCCTATCATCGACCATATCCTCAGAGATGTGCAAGTCAATCAGATCAAGCCTAATACGCTCATACCAAGTAAAAAAACGAAATCAAAGGTATACAAAATAATAAAGAAGAAAAAAAAAGATAGGCTACAAAAGAAAAAGCAATTAGAAGAATAGAAATAAAAAATAATTCTGAATGAGATATTTAAGATTTGAACTTAGTTTTATTAAATTTTTCTTTCCCCATTTCATCACCCAACTTATTTCTAAATTTAATTTTTTCTCAAGACATATATACATATTTAAAAACTATGTAAAATAAATAAAAGATTTTAAAATTTTCGGCCCCGAGAGATGGGTCGCTCACCTCGACCCTCCTATTGGTCAGTCCTGCCTTCCAATAGGAAATTTAATTTGTAATTATCTATCCCCGTCACCATTTTTACATATTCTTCGTTCTTCATTAACAAAGAGAACATGTATAACTAATCTCATATACATAAATACCCATCCACTTATCTGTCCAAAATATTTATTGTTTCAAATTTAATATTTTTTATATTCCTGAGTTTCTTTTATATTTCGAGTTTGATGTCATTTTCGTCCATGTGATTTGCCACTTTTTACTGCTTTTCTTCATATTCTAAAAACTCATCATTTTCGTTCATGTGGTTTTTAAATTTGTCATTTCACTCTAAATGACTAACTCCATCTATATTTTCTGTTAGCTTGAAGGGTATATTAGTCAATTATATAAAGAGAGACTGTTTATGTAGTTAGCATGATGGTTATGTAATTAGCATGATCAATAGAACTATTTTATATAATTTGTTAAAGAATTATATATGTAAAAATATAATAAACAATTAAAAAAAACCCTAAATTGGAAGCTTGAACAAGATCCATCATCACCTTCAAAAATCAATCGTGCGCCACCATCCTCCACGCCACCACCACCAACACCACCATTCTCCAATCCAAATTGGAAGCTTGAACCAAATCCACGATCCATCTTCTTCATATATCTCACCAAATCGGAAGCTTCGACTAGATCCATAACCCATTATCTTCATCTATTTGGCAATCGATTTGGGTTTATTAGGGTTTTGCAATCGATTTGTGTTTTTTACGGTTCTGCTCCACGAAATTTGAGTTTCTGGTTATCCTGTCACTTTGAAACGTCCTTTTATCACAGCCATGGCGACCACCACCATCCTCTATCAAGTCCTTGCTCACTATCGAGAAATTTCAGATCTGGAACTAAATCGGAGTTCCATTTTTATTGTCTCACTACTCTTTTCAGAACCCCTCAGTCAAATGCTAACATCTCCATCCCCACAAATCTATGTAATGTTTTCGGAAACCCCAGATTCAAGAACCCCTAAATCGAAACCCCCCCCCCCCCGATTCAAGATAACCACCTTTTAGTTTGGTTCGGCTGGTGTTATTAACGCCAACGAAGAGAGGAAGGGGAGGATGGGCGGCTGTAGGTGATGGGTTGGTGGTGGTTTGCGGTGGTTACAATGGAAGAGAGGGAGAGAGAGCGCTCGCTTTTTAGGTTTAGTTTTATTTATTTAATAAAACTACATAAAAAGCGAGAAACTCACCTAAATAGCCTTTGACTAGGGTTGATTTGACAAAATGACCTTTGAATTTTTACTTTTTCAAAATAGCCATTGACTATATTTTTAGCGTATGGATGGAGACCGGAGAGTATGGCGTACGTCAGAATTTGGTTATCTAAACAAAGTCACCGAAATTTCGCCGGAAAACTAATTGTTTCGCACAGAGCATAACTACAGGTCCGTCGGAATTGGGCCGGAAAGACGGTTTGCTCGGAGGATAAGTGTCTGGAGTGCGGTCAAGTTTCCGACGGTCTGTAACGGAATTTGTCCAGTGAGCCCGTCGCCAGGGAGGCAAAGCTCGATTACACAGCTGCCAGTGGTGTCACACGTGATACCGGTCCAATTACACAGGGACGGGCTGGAAACGTTCCATCGAAGCGTGTTTCCGGCGAGGTTTGAAAACGAGACTTGCAGTTAAAAAACAGAGGGAGTTTGCGAGAACTCCACAGGAAGCATCGTCACATTTTTTTCATCCCTGTTTATTATGGTTTTTTTTTATTTTAATATTTATAAATGTTTTTTTAGTGTTTGGGCTTACTAGTTTGTTCATATCATTGAGTTTAAGTTTCACTTAGACGAGAAAATCACCCAACGACATGGAGAAGATGAAGTAAAAAAAACACAATATTAAAAAAAATCTAGTTCATACGCCATCTATAAACTTTATACGCCATTTTTGTTTGCCCTTTTTAAAAGTTTACTTTTTCTTATTTTATTATTACTTTTTGGTGTATGGGTCAAGCGTGTGTTTGTCAGTCTGGCATACATGAAATTAAAATGGCGTTTGAACCATTAAAATAGCGTATGGTCTTGGCGTACGTTGGTCCGAAATGAACACGTAGTAAGTTCACATTTGTCTGCTATTTTGAAAAATTAAAAACTTGAAGGTCATTTTGTCAAATCAACCCTAATCAAAGGCCAATTAAGTGATTTTCTCATAAAAAGTCCTATACTTTACTAATTCACATTAGTATCTCTTTATAAATTAATCAAAATATCCTTCAAGTTAATTAACAGAGAAAATAGATAGAATTAGTTATCTGGAGTGAAATGACAAAAATCACAAACCACATGGATGATGACGTCTTTTAAGAATATGAAGGAAAGTGGCAACAAGTAACAACCCATAGGAACGAAAATGACATTTAACTTTTTATATTTCTGTTTTAAAATCGAAGTAATCGATGGGGTAACACCACATGAAACAAGATCTTTACTATCAATAACTTACAGAACGACTACAACTCAACATGAAGTACAAGGGAGGCGGGCAACAAGCTGCGCCGCCAGCCCCTTCTGAATAGCAAAGCCAAACCGAGTGAAAACCACATTCAAACCACTAGGAGTCGCCACATTCCCATGCATGACCTTCTGGACGCTGCTCAAAGTATCCACAGCTTCCGGGGCAAGGTAACCGAAGGTATCAAACGCAAAAGGCACGAACACATGTTGATTCGCCAGACACGCTTCCTCATGTTTGCGCACCTTCCCTGCAGCATTCGAGGCAGCCTGGCCAGCCCGAAAACCAGAGCCCTTGAACCCCACGAGAGGGGAAACCCCAGTAAGGTCGACACATGCGTGCTTCCTGTGCTGCCACCCAAAGACAAGGACGTCCGCCGGCCGAAGGGAGGAACGCCCTTCCGCTGGGTCCGACAAAAAATTAACCGGGGCTAACTTATTTGCAGATATCCCGGCTCTTCTGAAAATGTCAAATAAGACGTCCCGGACCAGGTCATGTCGGTATTTGAAACCGGGTAGCTCTTTGCAATGGACCGCGTGCTCCCCATAAGCGTCCAAGCATGCCTTGCTGCACACTGGACACCCCAGTCCATCAATGGGGAGGGCGATGAGAAAATCTTGAGCATGTGGTTGGCGAAGGCATTCCCACACCGCCTTTTCCCTGGCTGACATCCCGAAGGCAGCTTCCATCTCTCCCACGGCTTTACTAAAAAGGACATTCGCCAAAACATGTTGGGCTTTGGGTGGGACGGTGTCCTTGTTAGAGAAACCGCTAAGATCAAAGGCCGGAATAAAGTCACGGAAGCCAGCTAACGTGCTCGTGTACGCCGAGTCCATAGGGCCTACTCCACACTCCCGAAGGATATGGTCCCGGAGCTCCCAGGATTGGGCCCTCGAGGTCACGAAAGTGTACGAGGAGGCCTCGACAGGCGAGTAGACCCCAAGCCCACCCAGCTTGATAGGCAAGGAGGCAACCCGCCATTGGAGGTCCCCAAAGAAAGGCCCACCACACGCGACAATATCTTCAATTGTCGCGCGAAGATCGTTGTCAAAAGCCACTGCTGCCTGAGCCACATGAAGGGGAGGGCAGGTTCTGAGGCCGAAGGAAAGTTTAGCGATACCCATACACGAACGGAGCAGGAGAAGGGCACATTGGGGGTCCCCAAGTTTGGGGAGGAGGCGCATAAGATCAGCAGATGTATTGGTCCTCCTCAAAGCCAACTCTTGGATAAACCCCCCATCGTTGCTGACCGCTCCGCCTAAAAGCTTCACCCCTAAGGTCGGCCTGCTGATTCCAATAGGGAAAAGCTCCGAAGAGTCTTCCTGCCGTCGTAACTCGGTCAGAAGAGTTCGGTCTTCTTAATATTAAGGTCCAACCCTAACGGAGGACCCATAACCTTGATGATTTCGAGTGCCCTGACAACCTCTTCAACATCCCCAATGATCGTGCCATCATTGAGGTACCAAGCTTGTAGAAGGAGGCGGCAAGTGTCCCGGATGTGGTGGACAAGGGGGTGAAGAACAAGGGCAAACATGAGTGGGCCCAGCGGGTCCCCCTGCTGAACCCCCGTAGTGGCCCAAATATGATCGTCTCCCAAGTACAAGCGAGCCGGCTGCCCGTATAAGAAGTCCACCCAAGGAGAGATAGCCGGGCACCTCAGCCGAACCTCGCGTAGTAAGGACGAGCGGTCGACAAGGTTAAAGGCATTAGAGAAGTCCACGGTGAGCATGGCAAGGGACCCATCGATATGCCGGGCATCCAGGAGACGATTTACACTATGCAAGATAGCCTCGGCCCCGCTGGGAACACCGACCCCGAACTGGAAGTCTTGGATGTATTAAGTCATGTCCTTAGCAACCACTCTCATGACGATGGGTCTGGAGTCACAGCTGCGAATAAATAGATCGCAAAACAGAAAATGAACCATGTACCTCTGGAGGTGATGTTTGAAAATTGAGAGAACAGACAAAAAAAAAAAAAAAAACCCTAAAGAGCAATACACGGTAGTTCAAATTCAAACTTTTAGTTTAAATTTCGAAAGCTTTTGTTCTGGCCGTCAATTTTAGAGCTCATAGAATGCATTCAACTCTTCTACATAATGCCTTATAATTTGTACCTCTTAAAAATTTAATATTCTCACTTTCTCTCTCTGATCGCTATATTAAGATACTATAGATACTAGGAATGGTTAAGTTCTAGTTCTATAAAAATGAGCCAGTGAAAACTTGATTTAATCTAATACCTCAATATATATGTAACAATACGAAACTGACAAAGATTTCTAATTTTTTCCGGTAAGCACGTTACTTTATGGAAACAATGTTATTTTAATCTTATTTTAAGTGTAGCTTGTTACATGAGTTGCGAGTGAAAACTTAGTTTTGGTCAGGGTACGTGACCTTAAATGTTACAACTTCTTGATTTGCCCAAAGTGCATGAAATTTGCCCAAAGTGGGCGCACTAAAGGGCCACACCACAATCTTCATAAATCGAGAGCCCAGTAATCATGCTATTAGTTTTTCATATGATTGTTTCACATCAAGACGTTTTTAATTATAAGATTGACATCTTTTATGCATACTTTTTGTTGCTATTCCAGGTTCCAAGATAAATCTAAAAAGGAAACTACGTACGTTTTTCTTTCATCTAATAGCTATATCTAAACATAAAATCCTTTTCTGCTGTTTTAACAAAATGAGGTTATGTTTTTTCTTTATCGCAGTTATAGGAGGATTATTTGGATCTGCAATAATGTCATTGGTGATTATTTCCATATGTT
>JBCNJP010000017.1:88096408-88150408 GCA_039602395.1 Deinandra increscens subsp. villosa
GCATCCGCATGCTGAACTCATTTAATTAACTAGTAAACTAGGTTGGTAGTGGTAGACTGTCATATTTCAGCCTTTTCTTGCGGTAGAACAGACCACTTAAGAACTAGGTTATTAGGTTGACTAAGCAATAGGGGACTATGTCTATGTAGTACTAGCATTCAATTGGTTTTAACCAGATAGGTAGCTAATCAGCATCAAGAAGTAGTTATCTTCATCAATGTTTTCACGACCGGACCGGCCCGGCCGGTCCGACTGGTTTAACCAGGAACCGGTTTCCTCGCCAGTCCAGTTAGGTGCCTTTGAACCGCTTTCTTTTTAACAGGACGGTTTTTACGGTTTACCGGTTGGACCGGTAACCCGGTTCAATGGTCTGACCGGTAACCCGGTTCAATGGTCTGACCGGAATTTTACAAAGGAAGAAAGCGCCGAACTGGATCTATAAAGAAGAAGTGTCGATGATGAATCGAATAAGTGAGATCAACAAAAGTGAACGATGGTGAACTCTGAAAAATCCGTGTTCAGCGGAGTGGTGAACGGTGGTGACCGATTTTATGAGCAGCGGCGCCTTTACCAAAGTAGAGAGAGAAGCAATTGTTGACTTGTTGTTTAGAAGAGAAAGATCGACGGCAGTTCCTTTTATTTTATGTAGGGTTTTTTAAATTTTCTATTTTTACCCTTCATATATGATAGTTTTAGTGTTTTAACCCCTCATTTTCTTTATTTTACAATATGATTATGTCTAGTCTAGCCCATTATAGTTGATTATTTGTATAAATAAATTATTTAAAAGTTATTCGGTTCTTAAACCCGGTTCGACCAGTCCGACCGGTGAACCAATAAGATGATCGGTTCAATTTCTGGTCCGGTTCTGAAAACATTGATCTTCATCATATAAGAGTTCTATTTAATCAATTCCTAGCTTTAGTCAATCTAGTTAATTGGTAATTTAGTTAATTGTTTAGTCCAATTCGCAATTCCAAGCAAAAGCAACCAAAGAGGCAATTTAGGTTAATTCAGTAGTTAATAGTTAGTTATAGTCAGCTAGTTAGAATCCACATATTCCCTTGGTTCGATACAGGTTAGTTTACGGATTTGTATAACGGCTACGACATCAGTTATCATATGTTAGAGCATATTCCCATGCTACAATGTGTCTCGTGTAATGTATCTAAGTGAGCGTGTCATTGTGAGTCTAAGTGTAAACTTACCAAGGTGTACGTACCATATGGTACGCTGTACCAATTGGTACGCCCGTACCAATTGGTCCGTACCAATTGGTCCACTTCTGGCTCTTCACCCACACCTCCGAAAACAGTATCTTCTTGATTACAAGTCTCCACTTGCGACCTCCCTTGATCATTAGCAGCTCCTCCTGGGCGATAATCCAAAAAGGACTACGCAGTTTGCCGAAGAAACGACATTGATCAAAATACTCTGCCCGAATACCCTTAGGAAGTTCCCGAATTGATCAAAATACTCTACCCGGTGCTCGCTTGAAATAAATTGTTTTGGAAACATTGATTTACTAAAAATAAAAAATTCTGATCGTGAAAGTTGATTTTCGATACTGAAAATCCTTGATAAATGACCGATTATCGGTATGATGATTTGTTATATTTGATCTCCACGATGATCTAATGATTTAATGATTTTACGAGATCATTTTCATTGAGCATCCGGAATTGAGTCATCAACAACACCTTCAATGTCTCTCTATTTCATCCCAAGAGACACGCATACGTACTTCCGAAATATAAGTGTAAATATTGGAAGTGTTAAATATCCAGAAAGATTCCAAAATAAGAAGCATATCAACACACTTCCGAATAGCGCACATGCACAATGGAAGTTGTCAGTAAAATTAAGAAGAATATTATCTGCGAATAAAAGACCTAGTAAAGGCGGGAAGAATTTATGTGATGAGAAGACCTTTTTTTCTGTCGCAATGACTCTTGGACCTACACTTACAAATGAGATTTTGCAAAGCCAACAAAACTCGTCGCACATGCATTCTTCTCTCCAATGCACATGATCTAGTCCTTAGCCATTTTTCTCCAAAATAGCATAAGGAATGGGGGACTTGATGACCGGTTCTTCAAAGTTATTGAAGACTGATAACCTGCCTATTAGATAATTTTGAAAAATTGTTTCTTCGAATTGAAGCACGATGCGTGTTGCACTCTTTTTCCCTTGGTCCTGGTTTTTTCCCACGGGTTTTTTCCGGACAAGGTTTTTAATGAGGCCACAAATCAAAAACACATGTGGATTTAAAAGGTTGGCTAACAAACCTTCATGGCAGCCGGAAATGTGACACATCCTTGATTTCTAGTCCATTATCATTGTGTAAATAATTAATGGACTAGGGGGACTTGATGAGGATGGGTCAAAATCAGATGCACTTGGACTTGGAAGTGCACATAAAGGATCAGCAGATGCTGATGAGCGAAGCCCATACGGAAGTGCAAGTGATACAACTCCGATAACGCAAGCGCAAGTGTCAAGAGGCAGTTACAGCTAAGAGACTATAAATAGGCATTTATAGGCTCATAATGGGGGATCCCAGATTTTACACCTTTAACTAGGTGTTTTTACTTAGATCTCTTGTATTAATCCTTTTCACTTGTAACCTTGATTCGATGGATGAAATATAACGTGATCTCGCTCTTTCCTCTCCAATTCTCTTAATCTCTCTCTAATCATTCAAGGATCGAATCTTACCTCTACGGTGGGATTTTATTCTTCATCACTTAGTATGTGATAACTTCTGGTCATATCATCTCCACTAAGTGTGTGTTTCTAAGTGTGTTCTAGAGAAAGAAACCAAAGCTTTGTAATTGTTCTCTTTGTGAAATCAATAAAACAAAGCTTATTTACATTCTCGTGCACTAGATCGAGCGGTTCATCCAGTAGTAAGATCGTTACTGTGTTTTACAAGTGGTATCAGAGCAAATCCAGGTTGCTCTGCTGGTTTGAATTGATCAAAATTGGATTTTTCTAGTGAGAGAAAGTGGGGTTCTTTGGTTTTTCATCAAATTTCTCCAATTCCGAGTGTTTCCGAGGTAAAAATGATTTCTGAGTGTTCCTAGTGAGTTTTCGCACCTCTCTGAAGCAAATTCAAGTCCAAATTGTCAAAACTCACGAAAATCCGCCGATTTCAGCGTTGGTACGCTCGAAGAACAGTTGGTCCGCTGTTGGTCCGCCAGGCAATCTTCAAATTTGGTCCGCGGCAGTTTCAGCGGACCATTTGGTCCGCTCCGTACCATTTGGTCCGCTGGGTACATTTGGTCCGCTGGCAGTTTCTTAAAAGTGTCATAACTTTTGCATCGTAAATCACTACGAGAGCCATAAGTACTCAAATCGATCGTCTCGACGAGCTCTACATTGTTCGTTCAAAGTTGATTTTCAAAATCAAATTCTAACATCTCCGTTTTCGAGTTTGAAGTTTTGTTATCCAATTTCACAATTTTCAAAATGTATGCAATTTATGCATTTATTGAGAGACATAGTCAGAATGTGCCGAAGTTGTTAAATCTTGAAGATTATCATGGTTGGGCAACAAATTTTAGAGCATATATTGTTGACTTGGATAAACGGTTATGGTTACCGATTTCAAATGAATATCGGTATCCAACAACTTTTGGTGGTCAGTGTAAGATGAGATGGAATTTTTCAATTGAAGAAAAGGAATCATACGATCAAAATGAAAAGGCCAAAGCACTTGTTCGGTTAGCTTTGCCTATAACTCTTAGAAATCAAGTCAGAGATTACGGAAACGTAAAGCTAATATGGGATTTTGTAAAGAAATAGTGTGAAGAACATATGTCTATAATTACTCAGAAAACGGTTGACAAGAAGTTTAAAGGTAAAATTGAAGAATTAGAGAAGAAAGAAGCGAAGTTATCTAAAGAGAATAGTGCTCTGAGAAAGGAATTGGAGGAATGGAAAAATAAAATTCATGATGGTTACGAAGCAAAAATTCAACAGAGTGCATCTTCCTCGTGTACAACGTGTACTGCTTTTGTTAAAATTAAGGAAGATTGGTTTAAAGAAAAAGAAGTGTTAATTGAAGAATGCAATAAAGCTAAAGCTAATGAAAAGGAAGCTGTTGAAGATTTTGATGCTTTATTTGCAAAATGTTATCCTCTTCAACAGAAATATGTAAATGTTAATAAAATTGCTGTTGAAGCTGCTGATAGAATAATCCAACTTCAGGAGGAACTCACAAAGTTGCGTGATGAAAAAGGTGAGGTTCAAAGTCAAAATAACATTTTGAAACAAGATGTTGCGTATTATAAGAAACAGGTAGAGAAGGTTACTGGAGAAGTTCTTGCTGGATGTGATAGAATGTATAGTCAAAAGCTTAAGTATAACGAGTTGTCTGAGCAATTTATTGCTTCTCAAAAGGAGTTACTTGAAGCTAATACAAAGGTTTCTGAGATAAAGATTGAAATGCTTGATCTTCAACGAAAACTTGAGAATTGCAATACATCAAGTGTGTTTCAGAATTATCTGTATCATATGGAACGAGATGGCAAACCAAGTAAAGATGTTGATAATCATGAAGTTCCTGCTCAAGTGATTGATCTGAAAAAGCCATCTAATGATGATTTAACTCAGAAGCTACAAGATTATCCTGAAGGAGATGGTGTTAAATCTGGAAAAACAAAGAAGTCAAAATCTAAGAAGAATATAAAGAAGGTTGATTATTGCAAAGGATTGAAGTTTGATTCCAAGTCTACATTTCTTGATAAAGAAAAGATTTTTGAAGGAAATCCAGGTCATGTGAAGATTCCCGAATTTTCTGATATTGTGATTGACAAATCTTTACTAAATAAGGACGTTGGTGTTAAAGCTATCAAAGATGAATTTTCTCGTCTAGCTTCACATGGGCATTCTTTGAAAGAACATCCTAAGCAGAAGAATGGTGGTTTGGGATATGAAGGAAAAGAAGTTCCGATTAATGATTCCAACAAGAAGATGTTGAAAGATGAGCAGAAAAAGAAACAGAAGGTGTCTACAGAGAAGAAGCCTCAGTTTTGGAAGAAGAAAGTATCTCCACCATGTGCAGATGAAAAGATTTCTTCTGAAGAGTATTCTTGCATATCTGATGCTACACCACAAGGCGGTAAAAATTCAGATTCATTTTATTATGCTAAATCGAACAAGTTTTATCATCAAGATAAATTCTTTGGTTATGGAGATGATTCCGGTTTTTATGATTCTCCAAAATGTTTTCCAAAATTTCAGAAACCAAAGCAAATTAAACCTGTGATTTCAAAAGTTTATGATGGATGGTCAACTAATCAGTTTGGAAAACCGATTTCAAACACTAAAACTAATCATCGTCTGTGTTATGTTTGTCGTGAGAAGGGTCATTATGCAAATAAATGCCCTACGACAACTAACAATTCATCATTAAATGCCAAAGTTACAAAGTATGTTGATCCTGATGGCATTATTTTTAGTGAGCCAATACCCAATTCTAAATTTTCATGGAAACAGAAGCTTAACTCAGAAAAGTTGGGTAGTAGTTCTGATTGTCACTCATCAGTTGACAGTGGTTCACCAGAAAGTTTAAAACCAAAACAGGAATGGAGACCAAAGGTTGTCTTAACATCCAACACCGATTTTGTTGAAGACACTGGACGACCTATCATAAATGGGGATGAGGGTTGGGGTTTTACGAATTTATTATTTTCTAGTGTGTGCAGGTATTTCAAGAAGACCTATTAGTGATTGGAAGATTGCTGACAGTGGAATACTTGTGGTTGATTTAAGTTAAAATGCATCGTTTCTATCTTTGAAACACAGATTTTTACAAAAACCATTTTCAAAAATGTGTCAAGTGTTGATCGATCATTTTCATTTTTGTTTTTCATTTTCTTTCGTTCATATTTTTAGGGGGAGAAAATTTGAAAATTTGAAAATTTGAAAATAGTGTTTGTTTTGAATTTTAGGGGGAGAAATTGGAAAATATAAAAAACATGAAAAGTTGAAAAATTGATAAAAACATGAAAAGTTGAGAAATTGATCCGACAAAAGAGAGAAATGATGGTACATCAACATATACGTTTATCTGCCATGGATAAATTAAGTCTAAAGGCTGTAGGTTCTCGTGTAATCTGTGAATGTGCATGACTAATCTGATATCTGCAAGTAAGATATAAACATAAAGCTTGCCTGATAATCTTTGGTTGTTTGCTTCTTGATGTATGCTATGTGATGATTCCAAAAATAGAATAAAGAGATATCCTGATGAATGCATGTTTTCATTTTGAAAGATTTAAACTTGTTTGATTTTCTTTATTTTATCAAACGATCGGACTTTCTCTGCTTATCGAAAGATCGACCTGATTGTTGTTCGTTTGACGTTCTGCTTTATTTTCTTTGGTGTTTCGTATAATCCATCGGACTTTCTCTGCGTATACGGAAGTATCGACCTGATTGTTGTTGGATTATACAACTTCAACTTGTTTTGCTTTCTTATTTTCTCAAATACTTGGGCTTTCTCTGCGTGTCCTCAAGACCGACCTGATTGCTAGGTATTTGAGGTTCTGCTTTATTTTTGCATGACTCATCAAGGATGATTAAATTTCTAAGAAAGTTGGTTCTATATGATAAATATGATGATTTGCCAGTATTTCTGATAGAGTGGAGGCCGAGTTATCAGTGCATGATAAAATTACCTTAAGCATATCTGAAAACGATAAAAAATGATTGGTGCATGCTGAAATAAACATAAATGTTGTATTTGCAATTATCTTGGCTTGCATGCTGATTAAGGCCGAAATTGAAATGTGCTAGATACGTTATGTCTGATATGATCTCGCGTTGTGATCTTTCTCGCAAAATACCAAAAATAGAGTCTGATTCCGTATTGCATTTTAGTTCTCATTTAATAAAATCCAAAAAGATTTTTGGTGTGTTTTAGTATAAACTTCATAAAAGCCAAAAAGATTTTCTTTCTTTTTTGTTTTCGATCGATCGACACAAGATACGAAAAATATTTTTAAATCTTTATCTTGGATTCTCGAAGAGAAGTTTTGCGCCAAAATTAACTTATGTTGGTTTGAAAAAGGAAAACCGCGTTTCTGTCTTCTGAAATTGCAGGTTGCGTGTTGTCAAGACTCAAGCATGGTGAAAGGGGGAGTATGAAGTATTTTTCACAAGTGGATCTTGAAGTTAAAAAATTTATTCAATAATGATCCAGTCATGCAAGCTCTATTGCTAACAAGAAATTTCAAGTTGAAGATCAGATGCATCAATGCTGAAGATTAAAGACTAAAGTTTAGTTAGCATAGCTACATTACACGTTAAGGGGGAGTTTGTTAGAGCATATTCCCATGCTACAATGTGTCTCGTGTAATGTATCTAAGTGAGCGTGTCATTGTGAGTCTAAGTGTAAACTTACCAAGGTGTACGTACCATATGGTACGTTGTACCAATTGGTACGCCCGTACCAATTGGTCCGGAACTTGGTACGCCAGTGGTAACTTGATCACTATAAATAGGTTGACTTGCTTAGTATGTGATAACTTCTGGTCATATCATCTCCACTAAGTGTGTGTTTCTAAGTGTGTTCTAGAGAGAGAAACCAAAGCTATGTAATTGTTCTCTTTGTGAAATCAATAAAACAAAGCTTATTTACATTCTCGTGCACTAGATCGATCGGTTCATCCAGTAGTAAGATCGTTACTGTGTTTTACATCATATATACACATCACATTATATTTAATATAATTGCATACCACAGATAAGCAATTAGAAGCAACGCCATCGGATAACACGTAATATCAACTAACAATTAACAATTGAATATATTTTCATAAATTATGTATGTATACCAGCCCGAAAACATTTAAAATATTAAAGCATTTGAAAGTGGTCTCGTAAGACTTACTATATTAAAATAGGGCTTGTAGAAACTCACATTATGTATTTATTCGTGTACTTGGATGATATCTCCGCCATGGTCCACAATTTAACCTAATCGCGTATCAAATTGCATTAATGTAAAGCTATTTATTATTAACACCTCCAAGCTTCATTTCTATGATTTATTATCATAATAACATCTAATTATTAAGGTTAACCATTTTATAGGTCAAAATAACCAAAATGTCCATATAGGCAAAATACCCTTTTACTGATAATATGAAGACGCACATTCCTATAAGTAAACTCTCACCCGGGATCGCCCATTAAGGTATGCCAGGTTCCAGTTAGGATTTATGCGATACCCTCGCTTGCCAGTAACCCAAGTGTACAGGCGCTTACGCTTTCGCTCCGCACGAACTTCTAAGTATCTGAATAACTCGGTATATTTAATACTTTATTATTCATCAATTTTAAACTCATATATACTTTTTATATATATAAACATGTTCTAATATCAAAAACCAAGTCCCAATCCCTCCCGGATTGTTTAATATTATCAAAACCCTAATTTCACATATTTCTCATTTAATTACCAAAAATCTTTATTTTATGAAATAAACTTATGATATTATCCATTATCATATTTTATAATGTTCCTTAAAATATCAAACCTTAATTCAATACCGTTTACTCAAATTTGGCAGAACAACATCATGAAAACCCTAATTTTGACCCGATTTCAAAATAAATACCAAACCTTATCTAATCATGGAATTAACTTAGGGCTTTATTAAACACATTATTTTAGGATTATCTACAAAAATTCAAACCCTAATTCCCACCCGATTATTCAATTTTAGCAAAACAAGTTCAAGAACCCTAATTTTCATATATTTTTAGAAACCTGACAAAACAACAATATTATAAAAAAAATGAAAGAGTTTATTGTAGATCGTACCTGAGGATGCTTAAATGCAGAATTTTAGGTCTTGATTCCTCCTGGATTGCTCCAATTAGGCCAACGAAGTTTCTTATTCGGAATTGGGTTTTTGGGTTAGAAGTCAGTGAATTGGCGAGTAAATCCGTCAATTCAAAGCTTGAATTTATAGGTGCAGATGCGAAATATGTTTCCTACATGTCCTATGGTGACTAAGCTTCAATTTTGACACGATAGGAAGGTCAATTGGTCAAGAAACACAGCCTGTAAGTCAAAATAAGCATTGCTGTTCGAATTTTGGCCATAATTGGGCTGCGATATGCGACGGGTCTCTTGGTTACCTTCGCGATACACGTTACACTTTGGGGTGTTGACATTTTTAGTCCTTTTAGCTTTTTAATTGTGAAAAACACAATACGGATCAAGCTAGTGCATTATTACGTTCGGATTCAAGCACACAAGGTAAATAAACTTCCGTATATAGATCACAGCTTGTTTACAGAGAGAAACACAGAGTACTCAGGTTACACTTTGAAAACACACACTTAAGAAGCTCAAACCTCACTCACACTCTCTGAATCAAACTCAAACCTATATATAGGGACTGATCCGGCGGACCAACTTACTAGCGTATCAAGTGGTCCGGCGTACCACTTGATCCGCCACTGATTCGCTGGATCTTACAAAACATAAACATATAACTTTACATACTCAAACCAACAAGACCTAGCACTAGACAACATAAAATGCTCTAACAAACTCCCCCTTGTCTTGTGCTAGTCTTCAGAAGCTCTTGACTCTGTCTTCTTCCAATCCCGTCTTCGATTATTACCAGCATGAATTCCACCATCAAAACAAACTTTTATCACCTTCTGAAATTGCATTGCTTGATCAATACATTCAGGCTTGTAGAGGATCTTGTTAGAATGAAGCTTTTCAACATCATTCTTTGACAAATTTATCAATGACATCGGATCATAAATTCTCACAACCCTGTTGTCTTCTTTAATCACAATAACAGCTTCTCCAGTCACTTCATCATAATACCACCACCTCAATGTTTTGATGAAGTCCTGTTCCAGCCTTTTCAAAGGTATCTTCTTTAGCTGAATCGGCTTCTTATATTTCAGAATTACCCTTGGTCTGCCTGTAATAGGATGAATCTCTGTCGGATGTTCAGAATAGGTTGGTCTTTGAGGAGTCAAAAACCTGAACCTTCCTTGACATTCTTCGATTAACTTTTCTTTGAACACAGCAGCCAAAACATTTCCTCCAGGATTCAAAAAATGACTTCTCGACAAATCCCTCACATCACATACAGGTAATGTGTTGAACCTGGAAGCATTCCTTAGATATACAATCCCAAACTCCCTTTTTATAGCATAGCAGTTAAGCTCAGAATCAAACATCCAACTGATAATTCTTCCAGAAGCTTGTCTTCCTTTTCTATCAAAGGATCTCTTCTGATCAACAGTCGTCTTTGAAGTTTGTTTAACTTGAACTGGAAATTTCTTAGCTCTTTGTTCTGTTAACCAGGCTTCAAATAATAGCTTCTTTTCCTCCTCTTCAGACATATTCACATTCTCAGATACTTCAGGTTGTTCTGATGGTTTCTCTGTTTCAGCCTTATCCTCACTGTCTTTTCCAAAGAAATTAAAACCTTCAGAATCATCATTATCAGCAAAATTTCCATACATTGTTGGATCATCAGGATATTCTTCTGCCGTCACGTCTTCTACCTCCACATGTTCATCTTCAAAAACTACCTCTTCTTCTGAATTATCCTCCTGATATGGCTCAGCAACTGGCACTTTTTCAACATCATCCACATTTAAAGCAAAAATAGCTGCCAGCTGCTCTTTTGTGAAGGGATTAACCAACTCTCCCTCTTTCATTTCGACCCTCGATATCGGAGTTACATCATATATTTCTTTGTCTGTAGACTCCCCCTGAGATGTTGTACCAGCAGCAGCAGCCGATGAAGTTCCTGCTGTATCAGTACCAGCACCAGCACCACTAGCACCACCATCAGGATTATCAGGATCATCATTTAAAAATTTCATTACATCCTCTTCTTCCCTGCATGTTTCTTCAGGATTTGGCCTCTTCTCCCCCTGAGCAGCTAAAGCTGTAAGCACTTGCTTAAGCTGCTCACCCATAGACAGAGACAATTGCTTTAACTGAGCAATTTCCCGATCTTTGGCCTCATCTTGAGCTTTTAACCGAGCAAGTTCCTTTGTATGTGAATTATCTCTAGCAACCAATTCTTTACACAGATTTTTCAAGCCAGAGATCTCTTCAGCCTGCACTTTGTTTGTGTGTTCTACTCTTTCAAAACGAGCTTGAAACAAAGCAAGCTTCAGATCAACAGAAGAGATTGTAGAAGTAGTTGAAGATGTGGAGGCAGAACCAGTATTCGACGGTCGTTTGATGGTTAACTTGATTGGATGTGATTGGGAACTCTGAACACCAGCTGGTTTGGTAGTTGGTTGGACTGGAATAGAAGACGACGAAGACAATTTCTGCTTCTTGCTAGGAGGACTCTGCCCAGATTTTCTGGCATCTGCAAGAAACGAACCAGGCTTTACTCCTTTATATCCGACGGCCACACTTTTCACACGTTTGCTAGAAGCAACTGCAGGAGCTTTGCCTTTATCAACAGGTTTTGTCTTAACCACAGGCTCCTCCATACTCGGAGTATAAGATGGATCATTATCAGTATCTTCAGCCTGTTTTGTTCTATTCTCAAACACAGAGGTATCTTGATTATGAGCTTTTAGATAAGCAATATGAGCCCTAGACCCTCTCCTTACAGGAACTTCTCTTGTGTTGTGCAGAATGGTAACATATTCACCAGAATCTGATTCAGTTTCTGATGAACTACCAATAACATCATCACCCTCATCCGGAATATTCACTCTTTCAGATTCATTGACAGCTTCAGTAGTTACTTGCTCTGGAATTTGTTCTTGAACTACAGGTTGTTGTACCACAGGTTCTTGTACAACAGGTTCTTGATGTATAGGTTGATCACCATCATCATCTTCTGCAACTTCAGTTGGAAATCCGTGATCATTGTAATGTAGTTCATCATCTGAACTGTCATCATGTTTAGCAGCACCATTATCTGGAGCTACATAAGCCGGGTTAGCAAGATGACCAATCAATCTCTTATTCGGTGGAGGAATGGCATTTCCCTTTCTTTTGTAGTACACAGGGATCTTGCCAACAGCTACTCTATTCATATGCTTCATCTCTATAATAGCAGCAGTGTTCTTTGGAAGGTTTGGATGCATATCATTCAAAATCATTTGTAGAAATCTAGTGATACATGATACTGCGCACTTGTTTCACCAAGATATTTTCTCTCATGTAATTGAAGACCCACCCAGAAAAATTGAACTCTCTGTTTAACACCAAAGCACTAAAGAAAGATAACACCTTCAAATCAAATTCTTCTTGGCCTCTTGTTCGATTTCCAAAACACTTAATGATCACATGCATCAAATACTTATAAGGAGGACTCAGATTTGCCTTAAGATACCATGGAACATATAGTTGTCCATCATACTTAATCCTTTTCAGTAACGCCACCAGATCTTCTTCAGGAAATTCAGTCGGATAAGTAGCCTGATCATTGAATCTCAACACTCTTCTTACATCAGCTTCAGAAATCACCACATCTGTTTCTAGAATCTTTGCACGTATCACAGATGGAGTCACTGAACAGTCAACTTGTGCAGAATTCCAAAACATTACTAACAAGTCTTTATACGGTGGACATTCATGAGTTGCAGCATAAAAAATTCTTGATCGTCTGACGAAGTCAAAAATATTGAGAAAATGCGGTCTCCACTTTTCTGCAACATCCAAATAAGCACAAACGTTTTGTTCTCCAATTGACTTAAAATCAGCCATTTCTGTTCATATCATCAAAACAAAATGTCATTAAAATCAATCAATATAATCAAAACGCTCAATGACAATCGCTGATATTGTATAAATCGCTCAAACAACTAACTTTGAAAAAAACATTTTGAGCGGATCAACCCCGGATCAGAAATACACATCCGGATCATCTGGTCCGGCGGACCAGTTGCGGATCATATTTCTCAGCAAGCCACTTGATCCGGCGGATCACTTGATCCGGCGGATCACAATTGTTGACTGCGGATCAGATTAGTCACCGGATCAACTCCGTATCAATTTGAAAATCTGGTCCGGCGGATCAGTTGATCCGGCGGACGAACAGTTATCGAACAGTCACTTTAAACTTTTGGCAACAATCAAGTGTTTGTTTTGGAATCACACAACACAGGTTCATTCTAGACTACATTACGCCTCTAATCATGTGCTTTAAGACCATTGACATTGGTTAAAACAGATTATACAATCATCAAGTGGGGTTTTTCAAAAACCGAGAGTTTAAATCTCAAATTTAACCCAAAATAAACAACCATTGCAGAGATCAAAACCATCAACCTGTGCGTAATTCAACAACCTACCTGTAGCATCAAAAATTTCGGACAGAGCTTCGGTAACGAATGAGATATCAAGAAATTTCTTAAATGAAGTGGTTTAAGGGTTTCTGTGGTGAATGTGTTTGATCCGCGAGTAATGAGCTCTCGCGGATCAGATTGGTATTTATACCAGTTTTTGATCCGCCGGCGGATCAGTTGATCCGCCGGATCAGAAAAAATGACCACTTTGCCCTTTTTTTTATCAAATTTCTCATTTTTCATTAAAACAATCAATTTCTTCAATTTCAAACATGATAATCTGATTTAGCATCGATTATGGTTCATCAAACAACAGATTGTCGATTCTGAAATTCAGTTGATCCAAAATAAAGCAGAAAGAAAATCTTTTTGAATTTTAACAAGTTTATATCAAAACACACTAAAATCTTTTTGATTTTTCGAACTTATGCTAAAACACACCTAAAATCTTTTTGATTTTTCTAATATAAGCAGAAAACGTAAATCAACAGAAAACAAGAAATCAAACAAAAAAATACCAATAACTTATATTTTTGTGAGAAAGATCGCAACATGAGATCATATCAGTGAGATGCACTTAACACACTTCAATTTCGACCTAATAAGCATGCAAATCAAGTTGTCCATGAATACAACACATAATGTTTATTTCAGCCAATTCAAATCAATTTTTACAGCTTTCTGATATGCGTTAAGTATTTTTTTATCAAGTACAGAAATCATGGCACCCACAGACTCAAGTAATTGATAATCTGATTTATTCTATTTTTGATTTTTCACTGATTCACCACAGAATCTATTTACAGAGACAATTGGTTCAAAGTGTTTCATGCAAAAAGAAAGCAGAACCCTAAACAAACAACAATCAGGTCGGCTGGCAAGCACGCAGAGAAAGTCCGATTGTTTAGGAAACTAAGAAATAGAAAATAAAGCAGAAAGCGTATAATCCAACAACAATCAGGTCGATCTTTCGATACGCAGAGAAAGTCCGATGGATTATACTAAACACCAAGAAAATAAAGCAGAACGTCAAACGAACAACAATCAGGTCGATCTTTCGATACGCAGAGAAAGTCCGATCGTTTGACAAAATAAAGAAAATAAAACAAGTTTAAATCTTTGCAAAATAACGCATGCATACACTAAGACCATCTCTTATTCTCTTTTTGGATTTTCCACATAAGCTCAGCATTAAACAAAAACAAGAATCATGGTTCGCCACAGATTTCAGACAGGCATTATCTTTATATCATATTCACATGTATCAGATATGAATGGCACATTCAATGAAACAAACAAGTATCTACAGCCTTTCAATCTAGTCTATCCATGGTCAGTAACATTCACTGATGTACTATCATTTCTCACGAGGTTGGATCACATTTCTCAGATTTTTAATTTTCCAATTTTTTTTATACTTTTGCATTTTTCAATTTTTTTATGCTTTTTCATTTCTAGAACACAAAACAACACACTATTTTTGTATTTTTCATATATCTCCCCCTAAAAAGCAAAAATAATAGCAGAAAAAGAAAACGAAAAGCAAAAACGATCAACTGAATCGAATCATGTTACATTTAACTTAGTAATTCCATTGATTTTCAACAAAAATTGGAATCGAGTTTTATCAAAAGCTTTTGTAAACAAATCAGCTCGCTGAAAATCCGTGTGGATTTTCTGCAAATCAATTAGTTTCTTTTCAAAGCAATCACGGATAAAGTGATATCGGATCTCAATGTGTTTAGTCTTTGAATGCTGAACTGGGTTTTTAGTTATAGATATGGCAGCCGAATTATCAATAAAGATCGGAGTTGTAAGAAAATTCAAACCGTAGTCGCGCAATTGTTGTTGTATCCACAAGACTTGTGAACAGCAGCTAGAAGCAGCTACATATTCCGCCTCTGCAGTGGACGTTGCAACCGAATTCTGCTTTTTGCATTGCCATGACACCAATCTTTCTCCCAAAAACTGACATCCTGCGGTTGTAGATTTGAAATTGATTTTGCATCCACCGTAGTCAGAATCAGAATAAGCTGATAACTCGAACTTATTATCATTAGGATACCAGATCCCCAGATCCGGATTACCCTTCAAATAAGCAAAAATCCTCTTTACTGCCATCAAGTGAGAAGCCTTTGGAGTAGCCTGATACCTAGCACACATGCACACAGCAAACATTATATCAGGACGAGATGCAGTTAAGTAAATAAGCGAACCAATCATAGCCCTAAACAATGTGGGATCAATAGATTCACCAGTCTCATCTGGTGCTAAACCATGTGAAACCTGGATTGGTGTACTAGGAACCCGAACATCGCCAATCTTGAACCTTGCCAAAATATCGGACACATATTTGGTTTGGTGTAAGAATATTCCTTTGGCCGATTGATGAACTTGAAGACCTAAGAAAAACCCCATCTCGCCCATAGAACTCATTTCAAACTTAGTTTGCATCACACGTTCAAAATCCTTGCATAACGCGTCATTTGTGCTTCCAAAAATGATATCGTCCACATAAACTTGGACAAGCAGCAAATCCTTTCCAAACTTCTTCGAAAACAGAGTACAATCCACCTTTCCACGCCGAAACCGTTTTCCAGCAGGTGTGTAGATAAAGTTTCATACCAAGCTCTCGGGGCTTGACGCAATCCATATAATGCCTTATCTAACTTGTACACTTTGTTTGGATAATCGGGATCATAAAAACCAGGCGGCTGCTTCACATACACTTCCTCACGAATCAACCCATTAAGAAATGCACTCTTGACATCCATTTGATATACTTTGAATCCATGATATGCCGCGAAAGCTAAAAAGATTCTGATAGCCTCAATCCGTGCCACAGGAGCATAAACTTCATTGAAATCAACACCTTCAATCTGTGAGAAACCCTGAACCACCAATCGAGCCTTGTTCCGAACAATTATGCCTCTATCATCTTTCTTGCATTTAAATACCCATTTAGTACCACATGGTTCTTTGGAATTAGCGGGTAAGTCCACGAGATGCCATACACCCAATTTCTGAAATTGTTGCAACTCTTCTTGCATAGCCTCAACCCAAGAAGCATCTTCCAACGCCTGATTCACATTGGTTGGTTCAACTTGAGACAGAAAACAAGAATGAAACACGTCATTCTGAACTCCTGAATCCCTGATTTCAGCAATCAAAGCATCAACGGAATCTGCTAATTGATTACGTGTGGGAACTCCAGAACTCGGATCACCAATGATATTTTCTTGAGGATGAATAGTGTGTATCCTCAAAGTAGTTGAATCAGCAACAGGAATATCATCCGCCAATTGATTAGGTAAACTTACATCTGCTTCTTCTGTTCCTGACATATCATTTAACGGCAACGAAACTGGTACCGAAGAACTTGTACTTGGTAACGATATTGGATCGTCAACAGGTGTTGACTCAGCTTCATGATACGAACTTGTATCATCATCGTCAGACGAACTCATCGTTTCCAAACTAGAAACATCCTGACTAGACGAAGAAGTAACCGATGAAGTAGGAAGCTTAGGAATCCAGGAACCGGAACCAGGAGTAGACAAAGTATACATGATAGCAGCAGATAAAATGTCAGACTCATCTTCTTTAGCAGAACTCGTTTGTGCAGCCGAGAACGATTCAACAAAAGAATTATAATCAAAAGCTCGAGAATCAACCGATTTAGGTTGTATAAAAGTATGCCGATGACAATCCACATTCAAATGATTCTCAATGGTCTTGGAAGATGAAAAATAAACTCTTTTCATTGGATGATGATATCCAACAAAAATACCTTCAACAGCTTTAGCATCAAACTTCCCACCTCCCTTGAGAACCGTGCATGAACAACCAAATGGTTCCAAGAAATTCAAATTCGGCTTTCTACCTCGGAGCAATTCATAACTCGTCTTGTTAAATCTTTTAACAATCAGAACACGATTGAGAACATAACATGCAGTATGAACAGCTTCAGACCAAAACGTAATTGGTAATTGTGCATCCGCTAGCATCGTTCGAGCAGTTTCAATCAATGTTCTATTCTTTCGCTCAGCCACCCCATTCTGTTGTGGAGTATACGGCGCACTGAATTCATGATAAATTCCCAACGAACCACAAAAATCCTTCATCTTGGCATTGTTGAATTCAGAACCATTGTCAGTACGAATTCGACAAACTTTATGCTTGTACAATGATTCAAACTTAGACAACATGTTCCGAATGGAATCTGGAGTATCAGCCTTGGACGCCAAAGAAGCTACCCATGAAAATCTTGAAAAATCATCCGTAATCACTAAGCAGTAATAACTACCCTCAATACTACGAACATTCATAGGACCAAACAGATCCATATGAAGCAGTTCCAAGGGAGTGACAATGGAATTCGAACGCTTAGACGGATGAGACTTCTTTTTCTGTTTGCCTTTCTTACATGAGACACACACATCATTTATAGAAAATCTGTTCTTGGAAACGCCTTCTACCAACGAATGATTGACCAAGTAATTCATCTTTCGGTAATTGATGTGACCCATGCGCCTATGCCACAGAATTGATTCCTTTTCAGTAGCTTTGGAGATAAAACACGTAGCAGATACAGCAGATGAAGTCTGATTCATGTTTAACACATATAAATCCCGAAATCTTGGAGCTCGCATCACAATCCAGTCTTCAGGAATTCGAATGCCAGGTTTCAAAATCAAGCATTCTGAACTTGTAAAAGCAGCTGTGTACTGCTTATCACAAATTTGAGATACGCTTAACAAGTTGTGCTGCAACTCTTGCACAAATTGGACTTTTTCAAAAGTAATCTTCTCGTTCCCCATCTTTCCTTCACCGGTTATTTTCCCACCTTTATTGCCAGCAAAAGTAACATTTCCTCCGTGAATTGGTTTGACTTCAGACAACAAGGAAATATTACCCGTCATGTGCCTGGATGCTCCACTATCAACGACCCAAAAGTTGTTAACAGCTGGCTTTCGAGCACCCTGCACATAGTAGCAAGCAATTAGTGAGTATCTGGACCCAAGCATTCAGCTTTGGGTCGACCGGTATCTTCTGAAAAATCCTCAGTGGCTTTTGAAGTCATTTTAGGCAGCCACTTTTGCCTAACAGATGGAATAGATGAATCAGCAGTAGAGTCTGAAGTAGAATTATTACCAAAAACTTTATAAGATTTATTGAAAAATTTTTTCCTTTTGAAATGTTGTTTGGTAACAATCTGTTCACCATCCATCTTGGTCTTTGTATCAGATTTCGAATCTGAATTTGTTTGCATATATGCTGAAGCCCTTTTTCTAGCTAAAACAGGACACCGACTACGAATATGTCCTATTTCATAACAACAATAACATCTCCTGGGATCAACAACACCCTGAGAAACACCACCCTTACCTTGTTTAGAAACACTGGTTTTAAACCTTCTCCCGTTGGAGTTTGGCAAAGGTTTAAACAGAGGACCAATGTATCCATGTTCATTATAAAACCCATAGTCATCAACACCACACTTATCAGCATACCCTTTAGGTTTAACCTTTGTGTTCTTGTTTTGTTCAAATTTTCCAAAATCATCATAAAAGTTGTAATCATCACAAAAACCAAACGCTTCATAATCAAAACTATTAGTTTCTGATGAATACTGACCATCAGAGTTGTAAAAACTCTTTGGTGAGTAAGATGATTGTTTTGGTTTAACCTTAAACTTTTGATCAGTTGATGACTTTGGTTTTTCAGAAAGCCTTTGAGCTTTGGAGGATGATGCTTGATCATTTGAACCGGACGACACATCAGACAACACAACAAACTGTTCGTCTACCACATCTGACTTAACCACCTCAGAAGGATTTACATACCACACTTTGGCAACTCGTGATGGATCAACACAAATTAAAGGAAAATCTAAATCAGAAAATACTGACTCACTTCCTTTCAAACTATACATTCTCAATTTCTGAGACGTATCACCATCAACAGTTAATGTCGACCTCCGGATCAACCTTAGTCCTCCGGACCAAAATTCAACTCGCGGATGAACTGATACGCTACCGGATCAGAATTTGATCCGCCGGATCAAAATCACCTAGCGGATTAACTGATACGCTGCGGATCAATTGATACGCTGCTACCTGATACGCTGGAACTGCCGCGTATCAACCAATAACTGCCACGGATCAAGTGTTGAAGATTGCTTAGCGGATCAAATTCAGCGGATCACTGAATTTATGAATTTACACGGGCGGATCAGAATACTCGAGCAGCGGATCACCAGCGGACCACCCGCGGACCAGTAAAAACATGCATAATTTTTGATATTTTTTGATTTTTAATGCATGAATTCAACGTACAACTAAGCGAAAATGAACTAGAAGCAATCTGAACGAAGAAAACTTGCTGAATTGACGATAAACTGAGAAGAATTGATCAAAATCTTACCAAACTTGAACTTTCTCTCTCTAAAACCCAAAACCGAACAGTAACTCGCAGCAACTGAGCAATCCTGCTCTGATACCACTTGAAAAACACAATACGGATCAAGCTAGTGCATTATTACGTTCGGATTCAAGCACACAAGGTAAATAAACTTCCGTATATAGATCACAGCTTGTTTACAGAGAGAAACACAGAGTACTCAGGTTACACTTTGAAAACACACACTTAAGAAGCTCAAACCTCACTCACACTCTCTGAATCAAACTCAAACCTATATATAGGGACTGATCCGGCGGACCAACTTACTAGCGTATCAAGTGGTCCGGCGTACCACTTGATCCGCCACTGATCCGCTGGATCTTACAAAACATAAACATATAACTTTACATACTCAAACCAACAAGACCTAGCACTAGACAACATAAAATGCTCTAACAAATTGCATTTTTAACCCTATAGACTTCTACCAAATTGTTATTTTATGCTCTAAAACACTTAGGGGTATATTTCTCATAGTTTCTAGGGTTTGGAATACATACGATAATATACATATATAGATATATATATATATGTGTATGTATATATATATTTATATATTTACATAAATTACGCTTTTGACCCTTTTTCTTCCCCGTTAACTATTAAGTGCGCATTTTTCACGTACATATATATTTATTAAATATATATACACTAATATTTTATCATGATGATTTAAACACGTATATTTATATTTTAAACACGTATTCATGTATTTTTATCATTATTTGAGTGTGCTATCTTTTAAATGCGTATTCATGACGTAATTATTCACCGAACTATTATAATATTTATTTCACATGTATTCATATATAAACACGATCTCTTAAACACATATTCATATAATCACGTCTTTCTAGTATATATATATACATATATATACATATATATATATAGTCACGTATTTATCATTTTATGGAAATTTTAAGATGTTAGACAAGAAATATATTTTTTTCTGTGCATTAACAAAGAAAAATACCACTACAGATGATTATCTATATTGAATAGTATTCAAAATTAAGCCTTTGTAACCATAGCAATTCTAGTTTCCAACACCAAAACTTCAAATACATGATTTCAAATACGAAATGTTTAATGACATCTTCCAAATTCATATACACATACAACTAAAGAAATCAAAAGATAGCCCATCTTTTCCTCTAAGTCTGTAACCCTAAGAATCGACATAGAAATCAAGTAAAAATCATATACACATACCACTATAGAAATCAAAATCGAGATAACCATATACACATACCGGTTCAGATGATAATCAATTTTGAATAATATTCAGAACTGAAAACTAATATTTCTTGGGACAAAATAGGGTTATGGGAATCTAAATCCAGATAACCATGATTTTATAAATTAAAAAACCCTATAAATCTAAACCAAGAGATATAAATCAATCGATGACTACATTAACCAAAACATAATCAATAGGAGATGGAGAATAGAGCTGAGATTGAGAATCATCGGTCACAGAATGGAGCTGAGATGAGATTTTGTGAATGTGGAGTGATGGAGAATGGAGATTAGGTACGTACGTCGTAATAATGTGGAGTAATGGAGCTAAGATTAGAATGGAGATTAGGGTTTTCTACGAGATTAGAAGTGAGAATCAATTTTGTGCGAGCGAAAGATGAAAACATCAGGAGACAGAGAGAGATGACACACAATTTAAAAGAAACTGTACTCTGTGTTTTTTCTTTTATCACACTGAAACAATGGCACACAAAAAAGGTGTGTCATCTACTTTTCAGATTTTAAATGATATGATTGTTTTTTTATGACACATGATGAAACAAAAAGTCCCGCTCGAACGATTATTAAAGTGATTATAAACAAAGTTTAGAATGAATTGGAGATTTATATGAGAGATGGGTAAAAGAGGGATTTTATTAGAACATATCACACGCGATTACACATAGTAAAAGTGTAAAATGTCAACATCCCTAACTCAGCTAATTAATTGCCTATTTATAGAGGTTAAGCGTCTTTGAATCCACTCGCGCCCATCCAGCCCTTGCTCCGCAAGTGCCACTCGCATGCCCATATAACACCCTTACTGCTTGTGCCATAATACCTGTAATATCTGACTAGGATGGGACTTAATTATGGCGGTGTCAGATGGGAAACACATTCGACACCTATATAGTATCATCAAGTCCCCCTAGTCTATTAACTGTAATTTTGTCAAATCAAGTTAATAGACTGCAGAGCCTTTCCGATGTTCAACCATCGCTATTCTTATAAACCTTGTACGATACAACCCACTTACATTATTACCTGTCAATCATGTCAGTTTTTTCCATCAGAATTTTCCTTTTTACTATTTTGTTAAAACCGTTTTACCCCTGTATATATAGAAAACTGCTTTAGTTTAATCACTTCATAACCATACCTTCTCCTTCAAAAATTTCTATAAAAAACCTTGACCGCCATTACTCTCGATCTTTAAGCTCGTCCAACAATATTCAACAGGTCAGTTCTTTTCCTTTCCCCTTTTTGTTCTTATGGCGTCATCTTCCACTAAATCATCAAAGCATGATATGCATTTACACTTTTCTACCGTCACTTCAGAAACCCTAACTGAGTTTCTCGAAGAATATCATATCCCATTATCACTCCACCCTTTTATTCCTGAGAAGAAAAGGGCCATTCACCCCCTTCCCAAAGGCAAAATTGGGCTATATCTGGATACCATAAGATCAGCCAATTACCGAATCCCCTTTTCACCCTTTTTGATCCAGACCCTAAGATTCTTCGAAGTTCATATTTCCCAATGCAACCCTCTCGGTCTCGCTACTTTAAATCACTTTGAAATTTCATGTCGTGCTTTGAATTTAACCCCAAGTTTGTTGTTGTTTCGCACGTTCTACCGTATAACCATGTCTGGAGACTGGTATACGTTTGAAAAAAGACGATCTCTAAATCCCTTGCATGATAAGAAATTACCCAAGAACCGATATTGAAAACAAAACTTCATTTTTTAGACCATACTTGTTTTACTCAAGAAATCAAATGGAGGAAGAAAGAAGATATTGTTCGTGATGAGCCTCTGAAAAAAGAAGAGATTAATTCAGACCACTTCACCCTTCTTAGCAAATTTATTCATCCGATTAGGAAGTACCCTGAAGAAATCTTAATTGTCGCCCAAATTAGCCAACACACCCCTTATTCACACTTGCGTCCTATCCTTCTTGTAGACGGAGTGGGTGAGTTTCATCCCCATGTATCAGCTTTCCCTTTTTGTTGCTATCTATTTGAGAAACAATCGTAAGAATTAATTTGTTACCTGTTTTGTTTTTCAGAGATGAATTTGGCTAACGTGCTAAAGCTGAAAAGTTTTTCTTCTGTTCAACTCGGAAGCGCTAATCCCTCGAGCAATATTTCTGCTCTTGTCACAAGTTCACATGTTACCGAAGTTGTTGCAACATCCACCCCACCGTCAACACCTCAAGATGAAGTTAACTTAACTTCTTCTCCAATGCTTACACCTAAAGCACTTCCTGTTCAACCTTTGCATATCAAACGAAAGAAGCATGCAGCCAAACCCACTCAAAATCCCGTCCCAGAAACTGAAAACACAAAAGAACAAGGAAATCCCCTAGAATTCAAAAGACATCCACCATTTCCTCCACCATAGAGGTACTATCCGATCATTTGGAAGGAGAAATATCGGAGAACCCTGACCTTTCCGACCATGAATCCCCTATTACTTATAATCTCAGTCCTCCCAGCCTTTCTCACCTTGTTTCAGATAGCTTCAATGTGAATGACTACTTCACCAATTCTCCCTTTGAACCTTCCGAATCCCTTTCCTTTTCGATTGCAACTGACAAAGGCAAACAAGTCTCCTTCTTGAGTGAAACACCCCCTGCAAACCCATCGTCTACCCAAGTACACATCCCCATCTCTACTTTTCCTCAGTTATCATCTTCCTTTCGCCCATTTACCAGTCCCCTTGCTGACTAGTTAAAAAAAGAAATGAAGGAAATATCTTCAAGAACTGCTTCACAGGAGCACCTGGATGAACTATTTATCCCCTCCTGGATCTTGACCAATCGAGACAGTTTTTCTGACCCCATGATTGCAAGGAGCCTATTTTTCCATCAAAGCACTCCCCATGATACCAAGGCCCTCCAAGAAACCCCTACTATTGACTTTGCAAACAGGGTTATCATGAGCTATGCCAAGAATCAGAATTTGATACCTGAACTCTACTGTCGTTGGATTAATGTTGAAGCAAAAACTGAGAAAGTCTTTCCTCCTGCTGATCCGTCTACCAGAACCTTGTCCCTTCCAGGTCCACCAGCCAATGTTGCCTCTCTTAAGATGGAGATTTCAAAACTCTCGCAAGAGAAAACTGCTGCTCAGCACTCCATGAAAGTTGTTCAGGAAGACAATCAAACTTTGCAGAAATCTTTAACCGATTTAAAAGCCACTACCGGTGCTACCATCGATCAACTGGAAGCTGAGAACACTTCTAAAACTCAAATGATTCATAACTCTTTGGATGGTAATTGTACCTTACAGCACATCCATTTTATTAACGCATTTTATTAATTTTTATTCTTTCTTGTCACCTATAGAGCTGAAACAACTTAAGGCAAAGGAAGTGAACTACCAAGACCAGTTGAAAGATTTGCAGGAGAAGCTTAACAAAATCCATGAAGAATTTGCCCAAAAGGAAAGGAACATTTCTGATGAGAAGACAATGCTTCATCACACATGCGAAGCTTTAATACAACAAAAAGTGTGGCTACTTACCTCTGGTATTAAAAGCTTGGCGCGGAACATCCTTTCCAGCCCACCTCTTCACAATGCAATTGGAAACATGATCAATGCCACCAATGCATGTGGCTTTAATGAGGGTATAAGGGCTGGCTCACACTTTTTGTTAGGAAGCGCAAATGATGCAGAGAAGGTTTCGGGTTTCGACTCTACCGCTGACAACTCTTTTGCCTCAGCTAATCAAGCCTTTCACGAACTATCCTTCCCCATACTCGAGTCACTTGCTGAACTAGCTGAAGCCCCCTTGGATACCATCCAAGTGACTCTAGGTGACGTTCCAGATACTTCCGTGGGTAAGTGATCATTCACCTTTTTCATGTTTCAGTTAAGAACAAACGAATCTTTCTTTTGGTGCTGTAATCAGGGTATGTACCCTTAACAATTTTACTTTCTTTTGGTTTGGAAGGGTTCATGTCGGCCCTTCCCTTGTTTGCATGGATGTTATTAGTTATATAACTACTGTTTGTTTTCCACTCAACCTTTCCTAACAAATTTGCTAGTATGGTTTGTAGCTTTCAATTGCTTTTAGAACTTGGTTTAATTTTTCCTTTTTATTTTTTTAAAAGGATACTTATAACCTAAGTCCATTTATGGTTAGATGTATTTCACAACTTCATCACATAAGCTAACAGCTTCTTAGGAAAGATATCTTCCTGAATTATGCTCAATTGAGCATCGGCATGGATGTATATTACAACTTAGCTGCTTTTTGAACTTAAACGTTTTAGTTCAGGTTTAGTTTGTTTAAAACTTTAACCTTTGCGATTCTATAAAATCATTCTTTCATCCCTTGTGCTTGCTTTGCCTACAATATTCATATCATAATTGCATATTCATACACTTCATACTATGACATACTTAAAAAAAAAAACAACTAAACCAAAGTACATTTATGACTTACAGAAAACAATAAACCAAAATGCTTGAACTTCCTCCACCTTTACATATAGTATTTCCGAAGATGAATCCCATTCCAAGTCCTTGGCACTTTACTCCCATCACTGTTTCCTAGCACATATGACCCCTTATCCAACACTTCCAGAATTTGGTAAGGACCCTCCCAATGTGGAGACAACTTTCCACTTGGTAACATCCTACTTGCCTCATTATTCCTTAACACCAAATCGCCCTCCTTAAACTGAAACTCTTAACATTTTTATCATAATACCTAGCCATACTTTTCTTATACTTTGCTTTCCGAATAGCAGCTATCTCCCTTCGCTCCTCCCAAACATATAAATTTTCCCTTAGCCTTTCATCATTGTCGCTGATCTCCATCATCCTTCTTGTCAGAACTCCTACCTCTACTGGGATAATTGCCTCTGTACCATAAGTGAGACTAAAAGGAGTCTCCCCGTTACTTGTTTTTGGCATTGTTCGCAATGACCAGAGGACATGCGACAATTCATCAATCCATCCACCACCTATCTTATCCAACCGGGCCTTTATCCCTTACACTATACTCCTATTCATCCTTTCAACCTGTCCGTTTGCCTGAGGATGAGCCACTGAAGTAAATGTTTGTACAATAGATAACTCCTCACACCATGCTCGTAAGGGATTATCCGCTAATTGTTTACCATTATCCGACACAATATGCAAAAGCAATCCAAAACGACATATAATATGCTCCCATACGAACTTTTTGACTTGCTGACCAGTGATTGATGCCAATGGCTTGGCTTCTACCCATTTCGTGAAGTAGTCTACTGCTACTATCAAAAACTTTACTCTTCCCTTTGCTTTAGAAAAAGGAACCACAATATTAATGCCCCATTTTTGAAAAGGCCACGCCGATACTACTAGAACCATATAATGTTTTGCTTTTAAACTTACAGGTGCATGTCGTTGACACTCATCACATTTCACCAGTTCATTCGTCATAGTCTTGTTCATCCCTGGCCAGTAATAACCTAGCCCCACCAAATTAGTTACAACCAACCGCGCACCCATATGACTTCCACAAATTCCTTGATGCACTTCCTGCGTTACATACACTGCCTCCTCCAAAGTTAAGCACCGCAACAATGGTCCCAAAAAGGTTTTCCGATATAAAGTACCATCCTGAAATTGATACTGAAATGAATTTACATACAATTTCCTGGCCTCGTCTTTTCCTTGTGTAACACATTATCTCGAAGGTATAACAAGATAGGATCCATCCATGTCCCTTGCGACAATTGCACATCCAATACAGAAGAAATTTAAACAGACGGCTGCTCCAAAACTTCCACCCAGATCTCTTTTGCCAAATGTTTGAATGTTTTCGATGCCAACTTACTTAACACATCCGCCTTCTTATTTTGGGACCTTGGGACATACATTACTTCACAACTTTGAAACTCCTTTATATACTCTTTAGCACGAGTTAAGTATAAAACCATAGTGGCTCCTTTTGCTTCATAATCGCCATTATCTGGTTAGCCACAAGCAAATAATCTACATGTGCTAACACCCTCTTAGCTCCCAATTGCTTCGCAAGACGCAACCCTGCTTTCACAGAAACTTTCCCTATAAATCACAAAAGCCAAAACAATTTATATAGAAGAAAAAAGGTTACATTTTTTTTAGAATTAATCAAAACCTGTCAGAAAATGCCTCATACTCCGCTTCATTATTAGAAGTAGCAAAAATTAAATTTTAATGCGTCTGTCAATTCATCACCTTCCGGACTTATTAACATCAAACCTGCTAACCAACATACCTTTTTATCCACATGTATATTTAGGCAAAGAAATACATGTAAAAGTAACAAACATAACATACCTGCCCCGGACCCGTCACTTCCAGAAGAACCATCGTGTACAATTTCCACAAAGGCATAACCTCCTTATTTTCCATACAAAAACTTCCCTCCTCACCTTGCGGTATTTCCGCCAAAAAGTCTGCCACCACTTGTCCTTTTACAGCCACTCGAGTTTTAAACATTATATCATACTGCCCTAACTCAATGGCCCACTTCACTAACCAACCTGACATTTCTGGCCTCCTCAATATCTGATTGATAGGAAAAGAAGTAAATACTTCCACACAATGAGCTTGAAAATACTTCCTCAAACGCCTTGTCGCAACTACCAATGCTAAAACCAACCTTTCTAAAGGAGGATACCGTACCTCATAATCTTTTAACAGCTTACTGACATAATAAATAGGCACTTGATTTTTAACACTTTCTACAAAAAGTACTGCACTTACAGCCCCAATCGAAGCGGAGATGTACATCTGAAGCCCTTCCCCCACTATCGGGGCTGTCAAAGTCGGAAGTGTTATTAACACATCCTTTAGTTTAGAAATCGCATCCTTTGCCTCTTGCTTCCAACAGAACTCTTGCCTTCCCGAACTTTCCTTTAGTATTTTCATAAAAGGTAACGAAATATATGCCGCCTTAGCCAAAAACCTATGTAAAGCAACCATCCTTCCATTCAGAATTTGTACTATCTTTACAGAACTCGAAGACTTCATTCGTATAATTGCCTCGACCTTATCACGACTTGCTTGTATACCCTCTTTAGAAACAAGCACTCCTAAAAAATTTCCTGATTCCATCCCAAAAGAACACTTCTTTGGATTTAACTTCAAATTGATAAAACACAACCGATCGAATGTATCCCTTATATCACACAGCATTGCTTCCTCGGTTTTACTTTTAATAACTACGTCATCCACATAAGCCTCAAGGTTCCTTCCCACTTAAGGTTGGAAAGTTTTATCCATCAACCGCTGGTACGTAGCATCCGCATTTTTTAGCCCAAAAGGCATCTTTTTATAGTAATAAGTACCTTCACGTGTATAAAAGTTGTTTTATCCTCATCCTCTACTACCATTTGAATTTGATGATAACCCTTATATGCATCCAAAAAGCACTTCCAATTATACCCTGCCGAAGTGTCAACCTTGGAATCTATTTCAGGTAGAGGATAACAATCCTTTGGGCAAGCATTATTTAAATCCTTAAAATCTATACACATCCGCCAAGACCTATCCTGTGACATCCGAGAATTCCAAGGTTAACTTCCGTTAGACAAACTCCGTTAGTTACGTTATAAGTGTTAACTTAGTAACTAATGCATAACTAGGCCGAATACGTCCACGACCTTTGGTTGATCACCGAACCCGCCCATATGTGTTATGTGTTCATTTATTGATGTCATTATGTGCAACGAGATTTAAACGCATGATTTAATATTATGAATAGCATGACGAATTGTAAATCCTTGATTATGTGAAAATTTGCCCTATTTTGGTAACCAGCGAAACTACCGAGCGAAACTACAGATTCGCCCGGTAGCTAGCTAAACTGATTGACCTGCACGAGTTCAGGGCCAGTTTCGCTTGGCCAGCGAAACTGCCAGCGAAACTAGCCTCTGATATAAATAATCTTAATAAACCCTAGTTCTCCTATTTGCCTCATTTACACAAAAACACACACACTCTTCTCTGGAGATCTGGTCAGCTGAAAACCATCAAGAAAACCAAGATCTCAGCCTCAAGACAACATCCATTCGATTCCTTGATCGAATTGTGAGTCCCAAAACCTTCCTTTATGCCATTTCTATGTGTTTTCTATGTGTTTCTTCATAAAGCATGCTTAAGCCTTCATGATATTGTTAGATCTTCTGTAGGAATGCTTAGGAATGCTAGATCTATCATAAAGTTTGCAACTTTACGTTTGAAATCCAACCATGATAGAGATTTATGCTATTTAGGTCACTTTAGGGTTTTAAATGCATTTTGGTGATTTGATGATGAAAATGCATGAATAAGGTGTTAAAACTTGTTGTTTGATGTTGGTAAATGCCTATGTATGCTAAACAATGAATTGCATGAAGTATGGAAGCTGTTAGGTTGATTTTTAGGCTGATCCGTATGTTTTTCGCGACCAGCGAAACTGTTAAGTTCTTTGAGCGAAACTCTACAGCGAAACTGTATAGATCTCCTTCCAGCGACACTATGCAGCGAAACTACAGTGTCGCCGGGTAAACCAACCAGACCAGCTCGAGCGAATCTACCGAGCGAAATTCCCTGAACGAAAGTTCAAACCAGTTTCGGGCGAAACTAAGCTAGCGAAACTGTGCCAACAGTTTCGAGCGAAACTAGCCTAGCGAAACTGTGTCATCGGGTATTGCCTAGCGAAAGTGCTGCCCGTGCACACAGCGAAACTGCCTAGCGAATCTATGCTAGCGAAACTGTGACCAAATCCAAACTTGTGCAAATTGCTTGAATGTTATGCCATGACTTACATGATTATGCCATGATGATACATGCTTTGACTTCTGATGTATATGTGAACCCTTTTTTATGCTCAAGCATCGGTATCGTGTGTCTGTATGTCGAGTCATAGTTCCAACGTGCTATGTTATGGGCCATAGTGACGTTAAGTAAAGATTAGACACAAAACTAATACTTAAGACCTAAACGTGTTCATAGGTCTTCGTTAAGCAAACTTGGATTATTAAGCAAGTGTAGCAGTGCAACCAAAGGTGAGTGTCACTAACCCAGTTACCGTGAACCCGTTTTGGGTCACACCGAATAACTAAAAGTAAAACAATGCTGACAAACTCGAGAGTGCTAGGCACCTCCCTGATGAACGTGAAAACTTGGAGTGCTCGGCACCCACTTGATGAACTTGAAGTGCTTTATGGGAGGCACTTGTGAATTACTTAAACAACTATTTCTGAAACGAAACTGAAAACACTCTTGAGATTCATGAGAATCCAGTAAACCTTTTTAATATGGCTAGTGTAGGTTAAAGTCTAAACCACATGATATCACATGATTTCTAAGGATGCCTTGAAAACTTAAAAGTCCTCAACTAAATTGTACCATTAATTGTAAAGCGAGGGGATGTTGGGTAGATCTACTGGAGTTTGACAAACTCCGCCCCGTGGCACGGGGAGTGCACGGAGGTACAATATCAGCCTATCTGACCGTGATCCCGAGAGGACACGGGGGAGGCAAAACCGCGATGACGTAGGTCCGCAGAACTGATGGCACGGCCACTACAATAATTTATGGTCAGCTTTGGTACAAACTTCCTTAGTGCATGGAACAACGGATTAGCTACCCGCGATATCGGTTGAGCACTTTAACTATACAAGACTAGTACATACCCGATAACGTAGGTTACGGACAATACTTTTACTGAACCATAATAATATGATTTTGATTATCACAAGCATTGCTTTTCACAAATAAATTGCAAGTAAGAATTCGTTATACGATTATGATTTATGAGACCGGGCCGCTGCATGACAAGCCCACTGTGAACTCACCAACCGTTAGGTGAAAAAGCACGAGACGATCTTACTACTGCATGATTCAGTAATCGGATAGCAACAAGAAGTAAATAAAGCTTTGCTTTATTGATTCACTTAGAGATTACAAGTAGAGAGAGAAACACACTCAGTTTACACACAGTTAAGAGGTTACAAATGACAGCACTGACTAACTCTCTCTAACACGAACTATTTATAGTTACTTAGTCATAAGCCAGCGGATCACCAGCAGACCATCTGGTCCACCGTATCAACTGGTCCGGCGGATCATGTGATCCGGCCAGATGACTAACTAACTCACACAGATGCTCTAGATAAGATACAATACACGAGACACACGTTAGCATAGGAATATGCTCTAACAAACTCCCCCTTAACGTGTAGTGTATCTATATTCTAACTCAACTTCAGTCTTCAATCTTCAGCATGACTGCATTTGATCTTCAACTTGAAATCTTGTCAGACTTAGAGCTTGCATGGCTGGATCAATTTTGAAAAATCTTTGAACTTCAAGATCCATATAACATACTCCCCCTTTCACCATGCTTGAGTCTACTCACTCAGATAACCTGCAATTTCAGAAGACAGAAACGCGGTTTTCCTTTTCTTTTGAAAATTAATTTAATCTCGGCGCAAAACTTCTCTTCGAGAATCCAAGATATAGTTTTGAAATTTTGAATTTTGTATCAAGTACCGATCGGTCGAAAACAAATAAGAAACAAAATCTTTTTGGCTTTTTGAAACTTTATATCAAAACACACCGAAAATCTTTTTGAATTTTTAGATATGAAACATAAATGCAATACAGATATGAAATACTGAATTACACACTATTTTTGCCTTTTGCGAGAAAGATCACAACTTGGGATCATATTGATCATAACATGCTGAACTATACTTCAATTTCAATTACTTCAGCACACAAGTCATGTCGATTACTGGTATAATTTGTCCATCTTAAACTCAGGCACAATCATACTCATAACATCTGGATATGTTATTGAATTGATTAGATTTTCCTTGACCAGTGTACCCCACACTATCAGGCATACTCAGATATGTTTTTGCTTTTCTTATGTCACACTTTGTGAAGTCATTTGTGATTTAATCACATAATGATTGTAATTATGATTCAGTCAACTGTGTTCCATGCAAAAAGAAATAAGAACGTTAAATCATCTACCTTAAGGTCGATCTTTCGATACGCAGATAAGGCCTCGGATTTAACAAAATAAGAAAATAAAACAAGCTGAAATTGTATAACCCAACAACAATCAGGTCGGTACTCCCGTACACGCAGAGAAAGTCCGATGAGTTATACGAAACACCAAAGAAAATAAAGCAGAACGTCAAACGAACAACAATCAGGTCGGTCTTTCGACACGCAGAGAAAGTCCGATCGTTTGACAAAATAAAGAAAATCAAACAAGTTTAAATCTTTGCAAAATGAACACATGTATACACAGTGACTTCTCATTTTCTTTCTCACATATCTTTTCTTGATATATCATGAAATATGCATCAAGATGTTGTCCACTTGGTCAAGCATTAGTATTTAGAGTCTATCACATCTGAATACTTTCTGATTTAATGCCGAGCCTACCAAGTATATCGAACAATGATCTTATGGCTTTTTCATCTATTTTATCCATGAGACAGACACGTAAGCCAATGTACCATCATTTCCCAATCATGTCGGATACAATTTCTCATTTTTTCAATGTTTTTGTATTTTTCTGTTTTTTCGATGTTTTTGTATTTTTCAATTTCTCCCCCTTAGAATGAAAACTCTATTTTTGGATTTTCATTTTAATCAAAAAACACAAACACACTATTTTTTCTTTCTGATTTTTCAATTTTTCTCCCCCTAAACTACATACGAAATGTAAAAGAAAGAAAATTGACCAATCGATACTGATACCTGTCAGGTTTAGCTTTCAGAAAATTTCAGTGTGGAAAATGATATCACATGTAATTTAAATTAAGAAACGCAGAATACTCCTCCATCAGCAACTTTGCAATCACCAACGAGTCTTCTAGGAATACCTGCACACTGGTTATAAAGATTAGTACTCAAATGACCCGAAGCACACAGCTTCTGGTCGACCAGTGTCTTCCACAAAATCATTTGCAGCTTTGCTGACCACCTTAGGTCGCCACTGCATTTTGACCTTTTCTGTTTTTACTGAGACATCATCCTGTGATGAACCTTCAACACTTGAATCGAATTTAAAAAATTGTTTCTTTTTAGACTTAGTGTTAGACGGTGTGGACTCAGTAAAAATTCTGCCTGATTCATCGATAAATGTGGCAGATTTGTTTGAAAAAGATCTTTTACCAGTTTCAGGACAATCCTGTGCCATATGTCCCGTGCGGCGACATTGATAGCACAAACGATAAGATCGTTTAGATTGTGGTTTGCCCTGAACTGATGAACACCTCTCAACGGGCTCAGAATTATCAGAAATATCATCAAAAATTTGAAATCGATTAGAATGTACCCATTTTGAAGTAGGACTTCGAGGTGTAGAATTTGATCCAGATGAAGATGAAACTTGCACTGATTGAACTTCACCAGAAGAACTTGTAGATGAAACCTTCTTTTGGATCTTTCCACCGAATCCCTTTTCCATTGTAGACATGAAGACTTGAGCCAAATAATAAATTTGTTCCAAGCTTGTGTCTTTCTTTACTTTCAGATCTTTCTTGGGCATATTTTTCTTGATATTCCGTGCACCCTTCTGACAATCACTACCCAAACCACAACGTTTGTAACCCGGTAGCTTAGTTAAATCAATCGAAGAACTTGAAGGACCTGCTTTAGCAACCTGATTGAAAGAAGCTTTAATATCCTTCAACTTGTTTGCTTCCACCAACTTAGCAGCAGCCGTTTCTTCACTCATTTTCTTCTTGTCTTCCTCACTATGTTTGTCGTTAGAACCAACACTCGTATCTCCCATAAACCCACGAGAAACAAATTTTAATGGAGATACACCAACCACATTTTTCTCTTTCTCTTCTGTCTTCTTTGATATCTGGGACTTCTTCAAATCAGACTTCTTTGCAACAAATTCAGAATAATCACCCGTTATACCAGAACCTTGAATATCAGCAAGAACATCAGATTCAATAACTGGATGCGGAATCTGGTTATATTCCTCGCTTCCAAAAACCTTCTTGAAATTCTCATCTTTACATAAGTAACTGGTAAACGAATGTGAATTCTTCAAATTATTCAACTGCCTCTTAAGATCCAACACTTCAACATTCAGATCAGATATTTTCTTTTGAGCTTCACCCAAAGCTGTTTCTGATTCAATTAATTGCTCTGAAGCTGTATTAAACCGAAACTTTTCCTGTCGCATCTGATCATGAGCATCACATACTTCTTGAGTAATTTTCTTGACACGGCCTTCATGAAGCTCAATATTTCGTTTCAACAACTGATTTTCATGTGTAAAAGTCGTAACTTTATCAAGTAAAATGGAATGTTCCTTTTGACGATCACTTTCTTTTGCATTAACTTCATCAAACTCTTTCTGAAGATCATCATACAATTGCTGAAGAGAATCCAATTTTATTTTGGATTTGCTAAACAAAGCATCAAAATCTTCAATGGCATCTTTTGCTTCACTCTCCCATTTCTCAACACTTTTAACCAACTCCTCATTCTCAGTTTTCAACTTCAGAAGTTGTTCCTTATCTTGTGCAACTATGTCATCCATATTGCTCTTAAGCTTGACAATCTCTTCCATCAACTCATCCTTTTCATTTATTAATTTCTCATTTATTTTGCAAATCCCATCAGAATTCTCAACTTTCTTCTTGAAACTTTCTAATTCTGTTTCTTTCAGTGTTCTCTCAACCATTAATCCTTCCTTTTCTTGAACCAACTCACGAATTTTTCTATCCTTTTCAGCACAAAATTCACAAGTTGACTCATACCCACTAACTTCAGAATCACTTGTTTCAGATGTAGTGATCTCAGATGTATACTCACTTGATTCAACTTCAATATTTGCCATTAAGGCCACATGTTGACCATTGATATAACAACATTCGTCTGAGTCGGCACACGTATTGTGAATAGCAGTTAAAGCAATAGGTGATTTGTCAAGTTGTTTTGACCATTCATCAAATTCTTTATCTACTTGTGCTTGAGCCATCATAGCTTTTGCGTCAGGTTTATCAGATTTACTCTTATCAGATGATGATTGAGAACACTCACAAGCAAAATGTCCAACCTTGGAACAATTGTAACACTTTACTTTAGATTTATCCAAACCCAATTTTCTATTTCCTGGAACAAAAGAATTCTTTCCATGTTTCTTGATAAATCGTCTTCCTTTTTCAACCATCATTGCAAATTGCCAATGCAAATCTAATTCAGTTAATTGATCATCATCCAGCTGTTCTAACTCAGTTCCACTTAAACCAGCATCACTAACTTGACCAAAAATCGATCCAGACGATGAAGATATAAAAGCAGATAATAATGCAGCCAATTCTTCAGTTGATTGAGCAGGATGAGAATTGTTTGATGATTTATCTGGAAAGGTAAAACGACATCCTGGAGAATAACCCGAATTTTCAGTATGTCCAGCAAGAAAAGCTGTTACCGGTGGATTACTGCTAGAAATAGCATGTGACTTTGCCTTTGCATGAACAGTAGCATTATTTTCCCCAAAGTATAATTCAGGATTTTGAACTGTAGGATGTGTAGATTTCTTCACCAGCAATTCCATCTCACGAGCTTGTAATTTGCTCGTTATTTGATTGAATGTCCAAGTTGAATAATTTGGATCATTTGTCAACATCATCACATAATTTTCCCATTTTTCTGGTAACGCTTCCAGAATTTTCTCTTTCAATTCATCACTATCTTTCTTGACTCCTACAACATCAAGTTCATTTATCAAATGGGAAAACCGAGCAATCAAATTTGGAATTTTCTCATTCTCACAGTGCCTAAATTATCAAATTCTTTCTTCAAAACTTTCTTTCGAGTATTTTTGTATTGATCATTACCCGTACATCTCTCTTCAATAGCATCCCACAACTCCTTAGCCGTTGTATATTGCTTAAATTGATGCATTAGCTCTTTTGGCAAGGCCATTGTAAGATAACTATATGTTTTCTTTTCTCGAGCAAACAATTTCCGTTCATCAGCATCGAAACTACTAATCATCTTTGGTTTGTTGGGACTTATCATCGGATATTCATATTCTTTTTCAATTGGAATCCAACTTTCAATATCTTGCGAATAAATGTAAGATTCAAACCGACTTCTCCAATTGTGATAATCTTCAATCCTTAGCAATTTAGGAACCTTTTGAGTTGTTCCTATCTCGTTATCATAGTTCAACATGGCTTGCATTGAGGTTTGAGCAGCAGTCATTGCATAAAAATCACCCATTTTGAAATTTCAATATCAAACACGAAAACTAAAAACTGAAAAACGAGCGTCTTCCAAGCGGATTTTGGGGTTCAAAACTTGACGGTACTAGCTGTAGGCTGGTACAAGTCCTAGATCTCGGAAAGACGAACGTTTTGGCTGGTATTGGGTTCCGTAACTCCAAACGGTTTGCAAGTTACGTCAGTTTTAGTGAAGGTCACTATTCTGCCAGCGGACCAACACAAATTGGCGGATCAAAATACTACCAGCGGACCAGTTCCGGATCAAATTAACAAGGCGGATCAGATATGTACTAGCGGATCAGATTCCGGATCAGATTTTGTCCGGCGGATCAAATTTCTTACGGCGGATCAGATTTTGATACGGCGGATCAAAACTGGTACGGCGGACTAGAATTTTCAGCGGATCACACTGGTACGCTGCATCTGTCGCGGATCAGACTGATGAAGATTGCTGGGCGGATCAAACGGCGGATCAAATGTTCCACCGGCGGACCAACTTCAAACGAAGCTGAAATCGGCTGATTTTCACAGATTCGACAAATGAAGCTAGAAACTGGATCAGTATGATGCGAAAACACTCCAGGAACATCCAGAAATCATTTTTATCCTCGGAATCACTCAGAATTATGAAAAATTGATGAAAAACGTAGAAAACCCAAACTTTCTCTCTCTAGAATTTCGAAAACTTACCAAATCACAGCAGTAGAGCAACCTGGAATGCTCTGATACCACTTGAAAAAGCACGAGACGATCTTACTACTGCATGATTCAGTAATCGGATAGCAACAAGAAGTAAATAAAGCTTTGCTTTATTGATTCACTTAGAGATTACAAGTAGGGAGAGAAACACACTCAGTTTACACACAGTTAAGAGGTTACAAATGACAGCACTGACTAACTCTCTCTAACACGAACTATTTATAGTTACTTAGTCATAAGCCAGCGGATCACCAGCAGACCATCTGGTCCACCGTATCAACTGGTCCGGCGGATCATGTGATCCGGCCAGATGACTAACTAACTCACACAGATGCTCTAGATAAGATACAATACACGAGACACACGTTAGCATAGGAATATGCTCTAACATTAGGTTGACACTTGCGTGGTTTAAACTTTTGCAGATCGCTAAAGGAGTATCCGGAGCGGGTTGGCATGGCACATGAAGACTTTTATTTTAATTAAACTAATTGGGAATTTAATACACTGATTTGTAAAGCACGTGGTTAGTGCTAAGACGATATTTTGTTCCGCTGCGTAACTTTTGAAACTGTTTGAAATGAATGTTTTGGACTAACTCTGATTCGTTTAGTATTTGTAACTAATGGTTGTGGTCCTGGTTTGGTCGCACCCCTTAACGGTTATGGAGGAGTACTGTCCCCGTGACCAAGTGAAGAAGCTAGAGGGTGAATTCTTGAATCTGAAGATGGTTGGGTCTGAAGTTGAGCAATATACTGCGCGTTACCATGAGTACGCGGTCTTGTGCCCCACAATGGTCGATGCTGAGTTCAAACGCATTGAGCGTTATCTGGAAGGCCTCGCGCCTCAAATCAAGAGTTTGGTGACCGCCAGCAACCCCGCAACCGTGCAGCAAGCCATTCGTTTGGCTCACAAGCTTACTGATCAGGAGGTCGAGAAGGGTACTCTACCTGCGAAAGCCACTGAGAAGACTGCCCTTAGTGGCAAGAGAAAAGCTGATGATGAGGCTCCTGAAAACTCAATGAACAATCAGAGTGTAGGAAACAGCACTGGGAGATCCTATAACTCCCAAGGTCAAAGCAAGAGGTCTGGAAACAACAGTGGAAACTACCGCCAGGGTGGCAATGGGCAAAACAACTACAAAGGTAACCTGCCTTTTTGTAACAAGTGTGGGAAACATCATGCTGGTGTTTGTAGAAAGAATCTGAACTGCAAAAGGTGTGGAAAGAAAGGCCACGAAGCAAAAGACTGTTGGGCAACTCTACCTGAACAGCAAAACCGCCAAAGGCAAAACAACAACAACAATCATGGCAACAACTATGGGAACAACCGCAACGGGCAAGGAAACAATCAGAACAACAACAATGGTGGAGCCCGTGGCTGTTTTGAATGTGGTGCTCAAGGCCACATTAAGAGGGACTGCCCGCAGTTGAGAAGACAGGGTAACGGTAACCAAGGAAACAACGGTGGGAATGGTAATGGTGGAGGTAATGGCAACGGGAATGGTAACAACGGGAATGGTGGAAATGGCAGGGGAAGGGCTTTTGTTATGGGTCAAGGTGAAGCTCGCAATGATGCCAACGTGATTAACGGTAAATTCATCCTTAATGGTTTCTTTGCTACTGTATTGTTTGATTCTGGTGCTGAGAAAAGCTTTATTTCCACTAAATTTGCTAAGTTGATTAATGCTAAACCTATTGCCCTAGACGCTAAGTATGTGGTAGAGCTAGCAAATGGTAAACTTCATGATACGACTCAGATAGTTAAGGACTGTAAGTTAGAACTAGCTGGCTATACGTTAGGAATCGATCTTATGCCTTTCCCGATTGGTAGTTTTGATGTTATAGTAGGAATGGATTGGTTATCTGAGAATCGAGCTGAAATCTTATGTAAAGAAAAAGTGGTTCGTATTCCACTCGAAGGAGGTAAAGTGTTAACAGTTCAAGGTGAGAAAGGTGGAACAGTAACCGGTATTATTTCGTTTCTCAAAGCTCAAAAGTGCCTTCGTAAAGGTCACTTCGCGATTCTTGCAAACGTCACCGATTCGACACTTCCCGAGCGCAGAATCGACGACTACCCGATAGTCCGCGACTTCCAAGATGTATTTCCTGAAGATCTGCCTGGTTTGCCTCCATTTCGACAAGTAGAGTTTGGAATCGATTTAGTTCCTAGAGCGTCTCCGATTGCACGCGCACCTTACCGTTTGGCGGTAAGCGAACTCAACGAACTCTCCTCACAACTTCAAGAGCTACTCGACAAAGGGTTTATTCGTCCAAGTTCGTCTCCATGGGGAGCACCGGTGTTGTTTGTTAAGAAGAAAGATGGAACGTTCCGTATGTGTATTGACTATAGAGAGCTTAACAAGGTTACGATCAAGAATCGGTATCCACTTCCTCGAATCGACGATCTCTTCGACCAGCTGCAAGGTTCAAGCTACTTCTCAAAGATTGATCTACGGTCTGGATATCACCAACTTCGTGTTCGAGATGAGGATGTCCCCAAGACTGCTTTTAGAACTCGGTATGGTCACTACGAGTTTCTAGTTATCCCGTTTGGGCTAACTAATGCACCTGCTGTGTTTATGGATCTGATGAATCGAGTGTGCAAGCCGTACCTCGATAAGTTTATGATAGTCTTCATCGATGATATTTTGATCTACTCCAAGACAAAGGAAGAACACGAGGAGCACCTGCGACTTATCTTGGAATTGCTCCGCAAGGAACAGCTTTACGCCAAGTTTTCGAAATGCGATTTTTGGATTCGCGAAGTCCAGTTTCTTGGACACATTGTCGATCAAAATGGAATTCATGTCGACCCAGCTAAAGTGGAAGCTATCAAGAATTGGCCTACTCCAAGAGCGCCGACCGAAATCCGACAATTTTTGGGACTTGCCGGATACTATCGAAGATTCATCAAGGGTTTCTCGCAATTGGCTCAACCCTTAACGGCTTTAACGCACAAAGGAGTGCAATACAGATGGGGTGAAAAAGAAGAACGCGCGTTTCAAACACTTAAAGATATGTTATGCTCAGCTCCAATTCTCGCGTTACCCGATGGGATTGACGACTTTGTGGTTTACTGTGATGCATCAATCCAAGGACTCGGTTGTGTGTTGATGCAACGGGACAAAGTGATTGCCTATGGGTCCAGGCAACTGAAGGACACTGAGAAGAATTATACAACGCATGATTTGGAACTGGGAGCCGTTATTCATGCACTCAAGATTTGGAGACATTACCTCTACGGAACAAAGTGCATAATATTTACCGATCACAAAAGCTTACAGCACATCTTTAATCAGAAGGATCTCAACATGCGACAACGACGGTGGGTCGAGTTACTGAATGATTATGACCTAGCAATCAAATATCACCCAGGAAAAGCCAATGTTGTGGCTGATGCATTAAGTCGGAAGGAGTATGAAAAGCCTCGACAAGTACGAGCGCTGCAACTTACCATTCACACGGGATTGCCGGATCGGATCCGCGATGCCCAACGAGAAGCTTTGAAAGAAGAAAACTTCGCAGCTGAAGCACTGCGTGGTGTAGATGGTAACTCCGAAGTTAGGTCCGACGGACTCAGGTATTATAATGATAGAATTTGGGTTCCCTTACTTGGAAATCTTCGTGAGCTCGTGATGGACGAGGCTCACAAGTCAAGGTATTCGGTGCACCCTGGATCGGATAAAATGTACCAAGATTTGAAGAACTTGTATTGGTGGCCGAATATGAAAGCCGACATCGCGCGATATGTGGCTAAGTGTTTAACGTGCTCAAGAGTCAAGATCGAGTACCAAAAGCCTTCTGGATTATTACAGCAGCCAAAGATCCCAAAATGGAAATGGGAGGATATCTCCATGGATTTTGTAACAGGATTACCTCATCGATCGAATCGACCGGATGCGATTTGGGTTATCATTGATCGACTAACCAAATCTGCACACTTTATCCCGATGAAAGAAAGTGACAACATGGATAAGTTAACAAAGCTGTATATTGACCGGATTGTGGCACGTCATGGAGTGCCTAAGACTATTATCTCTGATCGAGATCCTCGGTTTACTTCGCGACTATGGCAATCTATGCAAGAAGCACTGGGAACCAGACTGGATATGAGTACAGCTTATCACCCGCAGACCGATGGTCAGACGGAAAGAACTATTCAGACTCTAGAAGACATGCTCCGAGCTTGCGTTCTCGATTTCGGTAAAGACTGGGAGGCTCATCTTCCGTTGGTGGAGTTCTCCTACAACAACAGTTATCATTCAAGTATCGGTGCTGCACCCTTTGAAGCTCTTTATGGCAGAAAATGCAGATCGCCCGTGTGTTGGGCTGAAACGGGTGAGAAAGGACTCACTGGGCCGGAAATTATTCATGATACAACTGAACGAATCATTCAAATCAGAAAGCGGATAGCTGCGGCACGAGACAGACAAAAGAGCTATGCCGACAAACGCCGTAAGCCTTTGAAGTTCGAGGTAGGCGACAAGGTACTGTTGAAGGTATCCCCCTGGAAAGGTGTGATACGCTTCGGAAAGCGTGGAAAGTTGAATCCTCGCTATATCGGTCCTTTTGAAATCATTGGGGAAGTAGGCCCGGTGGCCTACCGATTACAACTCCCTGCTGAACTCGATGGAGTTCACAACGTGTTTCACGTTTCTAACCTAAAGAAATGTCTGGCTGAAGACACCGAAATAATTCCTTTGGAGGAATTGGAAATTGATGAACATTTGAGATTTATTGAGAAACCGGTAGAAATCATGGGACGCGAGGAGAAAGCCCTCAAACGTAGCAAGATTCCGATCGTCAAGGTTCGATGGAACTCAAAGCGTGGACCTGAATATACTTGGGAACGAGAGGATCAGATGAAGAAAAAGTATCCTCACCTGTTCGAGCAAACGTCCACGGAAAACTCAAGGTATGATTTAATTTTGGGGACCAAAATTCCTTTAACAGGAGGAGGATGTGACGACCCTAAAACTTTTGCTTCCTTTCCCCAGCAAAGATAGCAACGACGACAGCTGATGCTGCGAACGCTACGACGCAAGAATAATTTTCGGGACGAAAATTCCAATTACAAGGGGATGATGTGACATCCGAGAATTCCAAGGTTAACTTCCGTTAGACAAACTCCGTTAGTTACGTTATAAGTGTTAACTTAGTAACTAATGCATAACTAGGCCGAATACGTCCACGACCTTTGGTTGATCACCGAACCCGCCCATATGTGTTATGTGTTCATTTATTGATGTCATTATGTGCAACGAGATTTAAACGCATGATTTAATATTATGAATAGCATGACGAATTGTAAATCCTTGATTATGTGAAAATTTGCCCTATTTTGGTAACCAGCGAAACTACCGAGCGAAACTACAGATTCGCCCGGTAGCTAGCTAAACTGATTGACCTGCACGAGTTCAGGGCCAGTTTCGCTTGGCCAGCGAAACTGCCAGCGAAACTAGCCTCTGATATAAATAATCTCAATAAACCCTAGTTCTCCTATTTGCCTCATTTACACAAAAACACACACACTCTTCTCTGGAGATCTGGTCAGCTGAAAACCATCAAGAAAACCAAGATCTCAGCCTCAAGACAACATCCATTCGATTCCTTGATCGAATCGTGAGTCCCAAAACCTTCCTTTATGCCATTTCTATGTGTTTTCTATGTGTTTCTTCATAAAGCATGCTTAAGCCTTCATGATATTGTTAGATCTTCTGTAGGAATGCTTAGGAATGCTAGATCTATCATAAAGTTTGCAACTTTACGTTTGAAATCCAACCATGATAGAGATTTATGCTATTTAGGTCACTTTAGGGTTTTAAATGCATTTTGGTGATTTGATGATGAAAATGCATGAATAAGGTGTTAAAACTTGTTGTTTGATGTTGGTAAATGCCTATGTATGCTAAACAATGAATTGCATGAAGTATGGAAGCTGTTAGGTTGATTTTTAGGCTGATCCGTATGTTTTTCGCGACCAGCGAAACTGTTAAGTTCTTTGGGCGAAACTATACAGCGAAACTGTATAGATCTCCTTCCAGCGACACTATGCAGCGAAACTGCAGTGTCGCCGGGTAAACCAACCAGACCAGCTCGAGCGAATCTACCGAGCGAAATTCCCTGAACGAAAGTTCAAACCAGTTTCGGGCGAAACTAAGCTAGCGAAACTGTGCCAACAGTTTCGAGCGAAACTAGCCTAGCGAAACTGTGTCATCGGGTATTTCCTAGCGAAAGTGCTGCCCGTGCACACAGCGAAACTGCCTAGCGAATCTATGCTAGCGAAACTGTGACCAAATCCAAACTTGTGCAAATTGCTTGAATGTTATGCCATGACTTACATGATTATGCCATGATGATACATGATTTGACTTCTGATGTATATGTGAACCCTTGTTTATGATCAACCATCGGTATCGTGTGTCTGTATGTCGAGTCATAGTTCCAACGTGCTATGTTATGGGCCATAGTGACGTTAAGTAAAGATTAGACACAAAACTAATACTTAAGACCTAAACGTGTTCATAGGTCTTCGTTAAGCAAACTTGGATTATTAAGCAAGTGTAGCAGTGCAACCAAAGGTGAGTGTCACTAACCCAGTTACCGTGAACCCGTTTTGGGTCACACCAAATAACTAAAAGTAAAACAATGCTGACAAACTCGAGAGTGCTAGGCACCTCCCTGATGAACGTGAAAACTTGGAGTGCTCGGCACCCACTTGATGAACTTGAAGTGCTTTATGGGAGGCACTTGTGAATTACTTAAACAACTATTTCTGAAACGAAACTGAAAACACTTTTGAGATTCATGAGAATCCAGTAAACCTTTTTAATATGGCTAGTGTAGGTTAAAGTCTAAACCACATGATATCACATGATTTCTAAGGATGCCTTGAAAACTTAAAAGTCCTCAACTAAATTGTACCATTAATTGTAAAGCGAGGGGATGTTGGGTAGATCTACTGGAGTTTGACAAACTCCGCCCCGTGGCACGGGGAGTGCACGGAGGTACAATATCAGCCTATCTGACCGTGATCCCGAGAGGACACGGGGGAGGCAAAACCGCGATGACGTAGGTCCGCAGAACTGATGGCACGGCCACTACAATAATTTATGGTCAGCTTTGGTACAAACTTCCTTAGTGCATGGAACAACGGATTAGCTACCCGCGATATCGGTTGAGCACTTTAACTATACAAGACTAGTACATACCCGATAACGTAGGTTACGGACAATACTTTTACTGAACCATAATAATATGATTTTGATTATCACAAGCATTGCTTTTCACAAATAAATTGCAAGTAAGAATTCGTTATACGATTATGATTTATGAGACCGGGCCGCTGCATGACAAGCCTACTGTGAACTCACCAACCGTTAGGTTGACACTTGCGTGGTTTAAACTTTTGCAGATCGCTAAAGGAGTATCCGGAGCGGGTTGGCATGGCACATGAAGACTTTTATTTTAATTAAACTAATTGGTAATTTAATACACTGATTTGTAAAGCACGTGGTTAGTGCTAAGATGATATTTTGTTCCGCTGCGTAACTTTTGAAACTGTTTGAAATGAATGTTTTGGACTAACTCTGATTCGTTTAGTATTTGTAACTAATGGTTGTGGTCCTGGTTTGGTCGCACCCCTTAACGGTATAAACTCCGTTAGTGGTAATTTTGGGGGTGTGACATATCCCCCCCCCCCTTTTTTTTTTACCAAAACCGGATTCGCCAACCATGCAGGATACTGAACCTCTCGCAAGATGCCTACCTCTACCAGCTTATCTACTTCCTATTTCACAACAGCTGCTCTCTCAGCATCCATTCCCCTTTTATGTTGATGATACGGGTTTTTATTCGTGAAATTGCTTGAGCGTATGGATCTTCTACTTAGACGTAATGAAATCAATGTAAACGAGTAAAACACCAAGAGTAAATACAAATGAGCTTTGTATTAACCACATAGACCACAAAGTACACTAAGATATGATATGACTATCAACACTCAGACTACATCTGAATACAACACAAAACACACTATTTATAGAGCTAAATCTAGACTGGCCGAACCCCAGGTTCGGACACAGGTTCGGACCTGTCCGAACTCCAGGTTCGCTGGGAGTTCGGACCACAGCTCATAAGCACACCTTCGTCTTATATTCGATACTTCACATGACGATCAGGACCATGTATCAACAAACTCCCCCTCGACATGTGCAGTATCATCCCTCCATTAAAACTTGTATCTTGTATCTTCAATCAAACTCTTCCTCGATCTTGACGATGAGTTCAATCTTGAATACTTGATATTGCATTGTGTGTAATCTTTTTATCAACAAACTTCAGAAGACTTGAAGTGATGATGTTCTCTTTCCACATAGAAACCTGCCAACATAAATAATCTTGGCGCAAAACGTCTCTTAGATACTCCAAGATATTTTGATTTTGAATGTTGATTTTGTATTTCGTGTTGATCAATAAAAAACAAACAAGAAACACAATCTTTTTGGCTTTTAGAGACTTTATATCAAAATACACCAAAAATCTTTTTGGTATTTTCTGATAAGAAAAGAAAACGCATTACAGAAATAGACATTATTTTTGTCTTTTGCGAGAAAGATCACAACTTGGGATCATATTGGACATAACATGCTGAGCTACACTTCAATTTTGATTATTGAAGCACACAAACCATGCCGATTGCAGATATAATTTTTCCAACTTTAAACTCTGGCACAATCATACTCATAACATCTGGATATGTTAAGATATTGATTAGTTTTGCATTGACCAGTGTACCCCACACTAACAGACATACTCAGATATGCTTTTGCTTATCACATTTTATGATTTCATTTGTGATTTTAATCACATAATGATTGTAACCATGATATAGTCAACTGTGTTCCATGCAAAAAGAAATAAGAACGTTAAATCGTCTACCTTAAGGTCGATCTTTCGATACGCAGATAAGGCCTCGGATTTAACAAAAAAAGAAAATAAAACAAGTTTAAATTGTATAACTCAACAACAATCAGGTCGGTTCTCCCGTACACGCAGAGAAAGTCCGATGAGTTATACGAAACACCAAAGAAAATAAAGCAGAACATCAAACGAACAACGATCAGGTCGATCTTTCGATACGCAGAGAAAGTCCGATCATTTGACAAAATAAAGAAAATCAAACAAGTGTAAATCTTTGCAAAATGAACACATGTATACACAGTGACTTCTCATTTTATTTTTCACATATCTTTTTCTTGATATATCATGAGATATGCATCAAGGTGTTGTCCACTAAGTCAAGCATCAGATTTAGTGTATATCACATTTGTATACTTTCTGATTTGCCGAGCCTACCTTACACATCGATCAAATGGTCTTATGGCTTTTTCACTTAATTTATCCATGAGCCAGACGATGTCAGCCAATGTACCATCATTTCCCAAACATGTCGGATACAATTTCTCATTTTTCAATGTTTTTGGCTTTTTGCATTTTTCAATGTTTTTGTCTTTTTCAAATTTCTCCCCCTAAAAATGACAACTCTATTTATAGATTTTTATTTTTACGATTTGAAAAACAACATACTATTTTTGTATTTTAGCAAAAACAAACTCCCCCTCAGAATGAGACGGAGTGAAAAACCAAGAAAAATTGATCAACCAACACAAATACTCTCAGTTTAGCATTTTGAAAAAACAAAATTTGATTTTGAAAGTCAATTTAATTAGGACAGATATTTCACAGTCAGTAATTCATCAATCACCGAAAGGTCTTCCTGAAACACCTGCTTGACACCAAATAAATCATTAGTTGCTCTAGGATCGACCCGATTCAACAGCGTCGGGTCGCCCGGTGTCTTCCACATAGTCCTTGTTGGCCTTGGAAACAACTTTCGGTTTCCACATTTGTAAAATGTTTAATTTTTTCTCAGAACCAGAATCAGATTCAACTGTCGTACTCGGTTTAGACCAAGACGATTTACGAGTTGATTTAACCTTTGGAGACCATGGTTCATAAAAAATTTGACCTGTGTTATCCACATATTTGGCGGTTTTGTGGATATATGCAGTCGTCGGACAATCAGCAGCTAGATGTCCCTGTTGACGACATACATAACAAAGTCGTTCTCTAAAAATGCTTGAGAATTTTTTTGATTTTAAAAAACCAGATAAATGTTCAGAACTAAAATTATCAAAGAAACCATCAGAAGTATCATACCTAGGAGATGGACTCCTTGAAGATGACGATCTTCCAGAAGAATAAGAAAATTCTTTCTGAGATGGTGATTTCTTTGTAACCTTTACTTTAGAAACCTTCTCAGTCTTCACTGGTTTCTTAGCTTGAATAGGTCCGTCCTTCACTTTGTAATCCAAACCTTTGTGTTAAGATCCTTGATTCTTTGAAGAATTTGAAGAAGAACTTGAAGCTTCTCGTGACTTAGCGTCACTAGTGAATTTAGCTTTGATATCTTTCAGCTTGTTCTTCTCAATTAACCCTTTTTCTTCTTCGGTTGCAGATGAAGAACTTGATACAACCTTATCAAGAACTTTTTCATTCTCCAACATGACAGATTCGAAAAAAAAAATTTGGAGCGACACCCTAAGGCTTCTCCTTCTTCTTAGATTTGGACTTGTTCTTCTTGGGTGGAGTAACAAATTTTGAGTAATCATTTAATTCAACTTTTGGATCAATTTGAGCAGAAGTAACTTCAATCAAATCCACTGGTTGAGGAACCGAGTGAACAACCTCCTTCTGAGAACTTTCTGAACTCTGATCCTGTTTGTATAAGAAGTTTAGCAATGTCGGAGACAAATTGCAATTCTTCACTTGTCTTTTTAGCTCTAAAATTTCCAATTTCAAATCATTGATCTTTTGTTGAGCCTCAAACACCTCTTTCTGTGACTTGATTAACTTTTCATTGAGATCATCATATTCATAAGTTTGTAACTTTCGAATCTCACATTCTGCATATAATTCTTCAAGAACATTTTCTCTCTTTTGCTTATAAATCTCAACATCCTTAGATAAGACTTCATTCTTGTCTCTATAAAGAACATTCTTGAAGCATAGAAATCTTATTTTGAAGCTTTTCAACAGTAACAGCAGTCTTAGCAATAAGAGCAGTAGCTTCCTCATACTTTTGCTAAACCGGATAGCTTTTCTCAAACAAATTCTCAAAATCTTGAGCTGCATCTAAAGCTTCGGCTTTAGCTTTTTCACATTCTTCAGCCAATTGAGCCTTTTCCTTCAAAATATCTTCTTGAACATGAACCAATGCATAATACTTCTTTTGAAAATCTTCTAACTCTTTCTTGAGCACCACAATCTCTTCAGTTGATAGTTGACAACGTTCTTCAAAACTGGCAACCGTCTGAAGCAATTTCTTACATTTAAGACATTCAAACTCGTCAACTTTTGAACTATTAGAAACTTTGGGCAAATCATCTTGAACCAAAGATGCACTCGAATACGAATCAGAATCAGTCAAAAAACTTTCATCATCAGCATGACGAGCAGTCAAAGCAACAGTAATTGGAACATGATTTTTTGTAACTTCTGAATCTGCATTCCATGCAAATTCATTTGAATGCAAAAATATATTGGTCCAATCATGAGCAAAAGTAACAGATTTCTTCTCAACCTTTTCAGCTTCAGTTGATGGATGAAAAACTAAATGTGCATGTTGACCAGTCTTCAATTTACTTTCCGCATAACTTGGACATTCTCGAGCAAAATGACCATAAACTGAACACTTATAACATTTCACCTTTGATTTATCCAAACCAATCTTCCCTTCCTGATTCAGTCTCTTCTTACCAGTTCTATTGAGAATTTTCTTTGTTCTTCGAACCAACATAGCATATTGCCATTTCAGATCCATTTCCTCCAAATGATCATAATCAATTTGATCATAATCTTCATTTGCTAATTCAGCATTATTCACAGCACCAGTGATAACACCAAAATATGAAGATACTAATGCTGACATCAAAGCGTTATAATCATCGATAGTTTGAACAGACAATGCACTTTGAATTGAAGAACTAGGACTCGAAATGTACAACCAGCAGAAGAATAACTTGGAATTTCAGATTTACCTGCAATAAATGTTGTAGGAGGTGCCGAACTAAGAATATTCGATTTCCCAGCATTCAAAGTTGAATCATTATTACCATAATACACTGCAGGATCTTGAACTTGCTCAGGAAGTGACTTGTTCACCGTTAACTCCATATCCCTTGCTTGGATTCGTTGAATCAGATCATTTAAAGACATTTTTGAATAATCTTTATCATGAGAAACCATCATCACATAATTCTCCCATTTCTCTGGTAGGGGCTTCCATGATCTTGTCTTTCTTATCAGCTTCATCTTTTGTAAGATTCACCAATTTCATTTCACTCATTAAATGAGCAAACCGTGTGATCAAATTTGGAATCGATTCATTGTGATAATGTTTGAAACTATCAAATTCCTTCTTCAGCACCTTTTGTCGACTTTTCTTGTATTGGTCATTACCTTCACATCTCTTTTCTAAAGCATCCCACAAACTCTTTGCCGTGTAGTTAATTGAAAATTGATGTAATAATTATGTCGGCAATGCCATCGTTAAAGTACCATATGCTTTCTTTTCAGCTTGATATGCTTTCTTTTGTTCACCGGAAAGCTTCCTTTGAAGAATTGGTTCCCTATCTTCACCCTTACGATAGACATATTGATCAGAATATGATAACCACATATCAATATCATTTGCCGAAATATACGCTTCAAACCGTGTAACCCAACTATGTTAATCTACCAATTTGAGCAATTTAGGAACTTTCTGACTTGTTCCGATTTCGTTATCATAATTGATCATCGATTGCATCGTAGCTTGAACCGAATTTTGAATAGCCGCGAACGCTTGAAAATCGGACATTTTGAGAAAACTGGTTACTGTTCACTCCGAACTTCCTCCGAACTCTTTCCGAACTTCCTCCGAACGTACCCCGAACCTAGTCCGAGATTAAAACTCACCGAACTTCGTCCGAACCTAACATTCGGACACTTAAACAACACCTAGACCGAATGAGCGCCGAACTATCACCGAACCCAGTCCGAACATGGACTGATCTCTCACCGATTCCATATAACGACCGAACGTCGTCCGAACCTCAAGTTCGGAGCGGTTACACCGAACGTGTCCGAACCTCAAGTTCAGAGCGGTTACACCGAACGTGTCCGAACCTCATACGAGACAAACTTCACTCGACACCATTTTCTCGATTTTCAGTGTTTTCGACTGGAATTTTCGACAGGAATTCAGATAAACTCAAATGAACAATCTAGAAATGGATTTTTGACGAGAAGCACACTTAAGATGATCAAACGAACTCAAAAATGATACTCATTTTCGTAAAAACGTGAATTTGAACTCAAAACTCCGGAAAACAATGATTTCCGACTAGTAGAGCAAACCAAATGCTCTGATACCACTTGAAATTGCTTGAGCGTATGGATATTCTACTTAGACGTAATGAAATCAATGTAAACGAGTAAAACACCAAGAGTAAATACAAATGAGCTTTGTATTAACCACATAGACCACAAAGTACACAGAGATATGATTTGACTATCAACACTCAGACTACCTCTTAATACAACACAAAACACACTATTTATAGAGCTAAATCTCGACTGGCCGAACCCCAGGTTCGGACACAGGTTCGGACCTGTCCGAACTCCAGGTTCGCTGGGAGTTCGGACCACAGCTCATAAGCACACCTTCATCTTGTATTCGATACTTCACATGACGATCAGGACCATGTATCAACAATTCGGGAATACGTTTAAACAATGCGCAGAGAAATCTCGTGGGACACCAGCCATATCCGATGGTTCGCAAGCAAAAACATATGCACTTCCTCTCAACAATTCAAATAATCTCTTCCTTATATCCCCCTTTACTGTTGATCCCACCTGTATTTTTTTATCCGCAAATTTTTTGTTAACCACCCACTTATCAGACAAAAATTCATCCATACTATCCGATTTACTTTCCTTCCCTGAGGTAACATCACTATCCTTTGCACTTCGCACATCTATTATACTTGTATATTCATCAGAAACAAGCGTCACCACTCCCAAGGACGTAGGGAACTGCAACATGCCATGTACCATCGAAATTACCGCTCCCAACTTTCGCAAAGCTAGCCCCCCTAAAATCACATTATGCACCGCTGTTGCTCTTACCACCAGAAATGTTATTTCCATCGACCTAAAACAACTTCCTTGACCTAGGGTGACCGGAAATGTAATTTTTCCTATTGGCCTTACAACCTCTCCAGCAAAACCAATCAAAGGAGTTCTAGATACCATTAACTGGCTCTTCACACTTGCATCCAAATTTCTGAAACATGATTCATACATAATCTCCATAGCACTTCCGCAATCAACATATACCCTTCAAATCTCATAACCCGCAATTTGAGCAGTGACAAGTACTGGCTCATCTGTCACTATATCTTGCCTTATTGGTGGAAAAGTAATTTCCTGACACATCGACCCACGCATTTCCAAAACCTTTCCCCTTACATTTCTACCCAACTGAGCATCCCTCTGCCTAAGTACCATGTATATTACCGGTATTGCCTTATCATCCTGTTTCCCTCCTTGTATTACTTTGACCAAATGCCCCAACTTCCCAGATCGCACGACCTTGTCAATTTCTCTTTTTAAAACAAACCAACTGTCAGTTGTGTGCCCCTTATCACGGTGATATGCACAGTACTTATCAAAATTTTTATTCGAAGAAAGGCGTTGCCTCGCAGGAACCAGAAGATCTACCTTTTCTGTTGATATTCCTCCCGACGGAAGGGCGTCAAACCATATCCGAGCTATACTTGTGAACGTTTGCAGAAACATATGGCACCACGTTTCTTCTAACCAACCTTCTAACTGAGTCGTCGTATAAAACTCGAACACGTGATCATCCGGATCGACCATACCCCCATATTTACTAACTGTAGACGACATTTTTATTTTTTTTTGGAAAAGTAGCCTCAACGATCCAAGCGGCAAATTTAGACTGTGAAGTCATAGAAGTTGGCTTATATGGAACTACCAGATATGTCAATCATTCTCAAACGAAGTTATTGGCAAACACAATATACTCAATTATCTAATTACAACAATTAATCATAGATAATCATAATCATCAATATTTCCTTATAACAATATACCAGAACGACCTTAGCAAGTTATAAACATGAAATTATCATATTCCATACCTTGAGACCGATTTCCTCCTAAAAACTTTTTGACAGGAATATAACCATCTTGAAAGCACTCCGCATCATCCTTCTGAGCATCTACCGGCTTCGCCTTACTTGACTCCTCCAAAAGCAACACACCTGAATCCTTTTTGGCCAACAATTGACCGCCAATTAGGTCTCGGTTTGATTAGTACGACCAACAAAGAGCTTACCAGAATCCTGCTGCCTTTTCAATGAACGTAACAATTCCCGATTCCGATACAGAAATTCCTGATCAAATTCATTAGTACTATTGAGACTAACAGAAACATCTTTACTTCTCGCCGTCGTTCGTGCATACTTATCCAAATGACTAGCTGAAAATGAAAATTTAGATTTCGGAGTTGGTAGAATCACCGAACTTCGATCCTACAACAGAAAATGAAGGAACGACGCTTTTCAACTGAAATTCTGCTTCATTCTCAGAATCACTCAACTCATTAGCATGAACAACATCGTCGGCGTCCTTAAACTGATTAACTTTCTCCAATTGCGACTCCATTCAAATCACCAAATTAACACGAATCCACTAACGGATGACGCCAATGATGAAACAAAAAGTCCCGCTCGAACGATTATTAAAGTGATTATAAACAAAGTTTAGAACGAATTGGAGATTTATATGAGAGATGGGTAAAAGCGGGATTTTATTAGAACATATCACATGCGATTACACATAGTAAAAGTGTAAAATGTCAACATCTCTAACTCGGCTAATTAATTGCCTATTTATAGAGGTTAAGCGTCTTTGAATCCACTCGCGCCCATCCAGCCCTTGCTCCGCAAGTGCCACCCGCATGCCCATATAACACCCTTACTGCTTGTGCCATAATACCTGCAATATCTGACTAGGATGAGACTTAATTATAGCAGCGTCGGATGAGAAACACATCTGACACTTATATAGTATCATCAACACACACTGTTTGCATGTCATAAAATCAGTGTGTGTCATAATTTACATGTCATTACATTTTTTATAGTAGTGTGTAACAGGTCAAGGTTTAGTTTTTATCAGATTGAAACTTGGTAACTATGGAGACATTGACTGGGAAGAGACACATCTACAAAATTCAGTCTTGTACAAGATTCCCTGTTTATCTATGAACCCATCGTTTGGTACAATAATCCCCAACAAGAAATGCTTTTAACATATTCACACGTTTGTTTAATAAAAGGGGAAAGAGTTCATTATCAAATTCCTCAAGTCCCATAGAAGATGTTGGTGATGCAAATGGGGCGAGATATGTCTTAGTAATTTTTTCAAAGTATTATTTGGTAGAATATGTTAAATGATTGGATTTAATAATTAAAGGTTTATTAATTAAAGGTTTATTAAACAAGTAAAATGGGTAAGTTTTATTGACCGGTTAATAACGTTAAGTTATTGATTTCAACTATCAAGGTTTTTTTTTAATGGCTTATTTTTTTTTATTTTGTCACTAATGGGCTTTGAAGCCTTCCAAATGGAAATGTTATGACTTATCCAACACCAAGATGTCATTGGAGCAAATGCCCCTTGGTAACTATCAAGGTTTTAGTTGGGTTTTCCTAACTTTTGGTAAACCAGTTGTTTGTTGAACTATAGTAGTTATTTTTTAGATTTATGGTGCATAAGAGGATAAAACAAATTTTCATTAGAGGATAAAACAAATTTTCATTAATATGCAAAGTCAAAAGTACAATTATGCAGGGGAAGTAATTTTATAGTTTTTTCCGAACGTAATGCATGTCTTCGCT
>JBCNJP010000017.1:88150908-88226705 GCA_039602395.1 Deinandra increscens subsp. villosa
TTTTAAAATTTTTGTGTTCTAGTGCCGTGAGAAGCTTGCTTCTACATAGATTTTTCTAAGTTTTGCAGATTAATGAGATAGACTTTGAAGATCGACACAACACTTGAAGATCTTGCCACGACAACTAAATCAGGTGAACCCGTTCCTTTTCTCAATTTAGTTTTATAAAAATGATTAATTTTTGTGTGTTTGCATGTTAGTTTAGTTTAGTTAGGTCATGTGTATATTTTTGCCTTTGTTGCTTGAATAAGTGGGTTGTGTGATTGGTGCGAAAATGATTAACTCCTGAAAAAGAGTTGTTGCATATGTGGAAAATGATAGAAAAATTGGTAGGTTGCTGCTTATACATGAACTGGATCTCTAGGGCAGAAAATGCATCTAACTTGTGATATGTTGGTAGCCTCAACCTAAGACTTATGAACACCAATGTGCGTGCAATGACCTTAATTGAAATATATGTGTTTAGTTTCCCATCCCAGTATGTATGGTTTAAAAAACTGAGTCCCAGCAAAAACGGGTTGCGAGTGGTATTTATACCCAGTATTCCTTTCTCACACACCATGCATCTGCTTTTATGACACCACCACCTAATAAAATTGGTAGTTAAAAAAAATGAAAAGAAAAAAAAGTTGTGGAAAAAAAAGTTGTGAAAAAAAAAGATGAAAAAAAGGAAAAACAAAAAAGAAAGAAGAAAAAACAAAAAAAAAAGCAAAAAAAAAAGAAAAAAAAAGAAAAAAGATTGAGAAAATAATGGGAGGTAAGTCCCGGATATCACGTAGAAGGAAAATAATTTGACTTAATCTCTATTGTGTCATAATGGTGGTGTATGGTCTCCTCAAGTGTGGGTTAGTGAATCCTCAAGAAACCATGAGGTTGGGTAGGTTTTGCTATGTATGCTTGGGCGTGGGGAACGGTTAAACATACTGGTAATTTTGTATATTTTTAAGCACAATGCATTGTTTGGGATTAGAGGGGTTGAGTTTAAAGTGGATCAATATATTGGCAATCACAGTTAATGTAGATTCGTGTTTCTGCTTGAAATGAATTGCGATAAGATTAGTCTACCGATTATGATTCCATTGCATCTCTTTTTCGGGACGAAAAGGTTTAAGTTGGGGAATGTGATGAGAGGTAGAGCGAGAGCGTTTAAATGTGATTAAAACTTTATTTTTATGTGTTTTAGCATATGGAATATGGGTACTTTGAGTTTGTGATTGATTTCATGTCACGCATGCATAAAGGAAGCATTTTGGATGATTTATGGGAGCTAAACGGATGTTCAAAAGTTAGGATTGAAGCTCGGAACGAAGTTTGGAAGCAATTGGGAAAAATTTAAAACAGGGCGCCCCCTGAGGCCATCAGGGCGCCCAGGGCGCCCTCCACTGTGTGTAAATGGGCAAAGCAGGGGCGCCAATCAGAAGCTCAACCTCTAGATTTTTCAGACAGAGCGCACAGGGCGCCCTCCTCGACGCAATTCCAGATTTTTTCCTTTTTTGTTGGTATTTAAGCCATACTTTTAGGTTTTCGAAAGGACTTTTGATTCCAGCCGTTTTTTGGGTTTTAGAAGGCGATTTTGGCACTCAGAACACTTCCGGATTACCAGGTTTTCATGTTTCAATTCTTTGTTTCGATTAGAGATTTTGTTTGGATCATGAATATGAGTAGCTAAACCACCCGTGATTCTCTCCGGGTGTAGAGTTTATTGATTGAAGGATTGTTTCTTGATTGTTTAACATTCTAGGATTGTTTTAGTTGGTAATTCAAGTCTGGTTTTCAAATTGTAAAGAATTCACACGTCATAGCCTTTAACTATGAATGGATTTATTGATGTGCACGCTCTGACCAATTAAGTTAGTTCTCACATTTTCACAAGATTAAACCTTCGCACAGTCCCCCTTACGGACTTCCTAGTAATCAATCGAGTGCAATCTAGATTTCATAACTTGAACCCGGAGAGGATCATCTTTTCTCCATAAGTTTTCAAACCTAATTTCAGTTCAAATTTACATTTTTCAGCAATTGCTAAGTTTAGTCTTTTTAAAATTAATCCAAACCAAAGAATCAACTTTTTCACTTCGTAGTTTCTAATCTAGTTAGAAATACAATCAATTGGACAACATCACCAACCACAAACTCTTCGTGGTTCGACACCCTGCTTACCCTATCTAATAAGGTAATTAGGATCACAATTCTTCTATCTTTGATCGGTACCTTCGACGCCGATCAAATTTTGGCGCCGTTGCCGGGGAGCTAGTGCGCTTAGTGTTGTTTGTTTTGTTTGATTTTTTTTCTTATTTGAATGCTTTAAAAAAACCAAAAATATTTTTTTTCTTTTCGTTTATATTTTTTATTTGTTCGTCTTTACCTCCGGTATTCTAGCTTGTTGTGCAGGTTGACTTACTTACAGCATGAATGAACGTGATAAATGTCATAACTGCGGGAGTTACTTTCACGATGTTTTTCATTGCCTAACTTTGCCATGTTTTATTAAAATTGTCGAGGATGAAGATGCTAAGAGCCCATCATATTACCAGTATCATGTACCACCTTCATCCTACTGACAAGGATACTTCCAGTCAGGTTACCAAGGGGGCTATCATGGATACTCACACCATAATTCTTCCCAAGATTACTAATCGGATTCAGTGCCCATTTCCCCATCAGATACAAGAGCAGCTTGACACCCAATATGACGAATCGATATATCAATATGAGGAGGATGAAAAGATTGCTAGATTCAACTCGACATTATCTAGGATCGACAAGTTGTTATCGTTATCTGGTCATCTCAGATCAAGAAAAAATTGAATGCTTGAGTTTGAAGTGTGAGGTGCTGTCAATGAAGATTCATAAAGAAGAGGCTATCACACCGTTATCTGATGACTTATATTCTGAAGTCGGGGAAGAGGTTGTGGAGGTCAATATCACACCGATGATTCCCTCAATTGCTGAAGTGTTGAAGGTGAAGCAGACTGTTAGGGGTGATGAAGAGGAAGAAGAACAAAAGACAAGTCTTCCTGAAGAATCAAAGACCGAGGTAATCCCAAAGAATAAAGTTGGGGAAGATGACTCAAGACCGCGAAGTAGAAAGGTGGGGTTACAAGACATTGGGCAATTTATCAAGCAATGGCCCTGCAACATCTCATTGTGTTCACTGAACATGCCACAAATCATCAAGCAAATCTAGATGTGGCATGTTAGCTACCGAGCGTACATTGGGAACTCAGTAGGAAAGTGTGCGCTAAGACCACCTTGAGCTTCAAATCAGGTACGGTCTGGCTGAGGACCTTAAAGTTAGCGCTTCCGGGAGGCAACCCAATAACTTTGTGGGTGTGTTAACTAGAAACCCTCACGAGACTTCACTCGTCCACTCGGGCTACCGAGGGGTTTAAAAGGCTTGTTGCATACGCTAAATGCTACCGAGATTCCTACGAAAGTGAGTTTAGGTTTTTTATTTCATTTGTTTTTTTTTTCAAATTAATTATTTTTAATTGAATTAGAACTTAAGTGTTGCATTGGGGACAATGCAATGCTTTAAGTTGGGGAAGGGGTTTACTAGTTTTTGTTTCAACTCGTGGTTTTTAAGTCTCGTTTAATTTTTGAAAAAAAAATGCAAAATTTTAAAATTATTATGTTCTAGTGCCGTGAGAAGCTTGCTTCTACATAGATTTTTCTAAGTTTTGCAGATTAATGAGATAGACTTTGAAGATCGACACAACACTTGAAGATCTTGCCACGACAACTAAATCAGGTGAACCCGTTCCTTTTCTCAATTTAGTTTTATAAAAATGATTAATTTTTGTGTGTTTGCATGTTAGTTTAGTTTAGTTAGGTCATGTGTATATTTTTGCCTTTTGTTGCTTGAATAAGTGGGTTGTGTGATTGGTGCGAAAATGATTAACTCCTGAAAAAGAGTTGTTGCATATGTGGAAAATGATAGAAAAAGTGGTAGGTTACTGGATCTCTAGGGCAGAAAATGCATCTAACTTGTGATATGTTGGTAGGCTCGACCTAAGCTTATGAACACCAATGTGCGTGCAATGATCTTAATTGAAATATATGTGTTTAGTTTCCCATCCCAATATGTATGGTTTAAAAAACTGAGTCCCAGCAAAAACGGGTTGCGAGTGGTATTTATACCCAGTATTCCTTTCTCACACACCATGCATCTGCTTTTATGACACACCACCACCTAATAAAATTGTTAGTTCAAAAAAAATGAAAAGAAAAAAAAGTTGTGGAAAAAAAAGTTGTGAAAAAAAAAAGATGAAAAAAAGGAAAAAAAAAGAAAGAAGAAAAAAACAAAAAAAAGCAAAAAAAAAAAAAAAAAAAGAAAAAAGATTGAGAAAATAATGGGAGGTAAGTCCCGGATATCACGTAGAAGGAAAATAATTTGACTTAATCTCTATTGTGTCATAATGGTGGTGTATGGTCTCCTCAAGTGTGGGTTAGTGAATCCTCAAGAAACCATGAGGTTGGGTAGGTTTTGCTATGTATGCTTGGGCGTGGGGAACGGTTAAACATACTGGTAATTTTGTATATTTTTAAGCACAATGCATTGTTTGGGATTAGAGGGGTTGAGTTTAAAGTGGATCAATATATTGGCAATCACAGTTAATGTAGAGTCGTGTTCCTGCTTGAAATGAATTGCGATAAGATTAGTCTACCAATTATGATTCCATTGCATCTCTTTTTTGGGACGAAAAGGTTTAAGTTGGGGAATGTGATGAGAGGTAGAACGAGAGCGTTTAAATGTGATTAATACTTTATTTTTATGTGTTTTAGCATATGGAATATGGGTACTTTGAGTTTGTGATTGATTTCATGTCACGCATGCATAAAGGAAGCATTTTGGATGATTTATGGTAGCTAAACGGATGTTCAAAAGTTAGGATTGAAGCTCAGAATGAAGTTTGGAAGCAATTGGGAAAAGTTCAAAACAGGGCGCACCCTGAGGCCATCAGGGCGCCCAGGGCACCCTCCACTGTGTGTAAATGGGCAAAGCAGGGGCGCCAATCAGAAGCTCAACCTCCAGATTTTTCAGACAGAGCGCACAGGGTGCCCTCCTCGACGCAATTCCGGATTTTTTTTCCTTTTTTGTTGGTATTTAAGCCATACTTTTAGGTTTTCGAAAGGACTTTTGATTCCAGCCGTTTTTTGGGTTTTAGAAGGCGATTTTGGCACTCAGAACACTTCCGGATTACCAGGTTTTCATGTTTCAATTCTTTGTTTCGATTAGAGATTTTGTTTGGATCATGAATATGAGTAGCTAAACCACCAGTGATTCTCTCCGGGTGTAGAGTTTATTGATTGAAGGATTGTTTCTTGATTGTTTAACATTCTAGGATTGTTTTAGTTGGTAATTCAAGTCTGGTTTTCTCATTGTAAAGAATTCACACGTCATAGCCTTTAACTATGAATGGATTTGTTGATGTGCACGCTCTGACCAATTAAGTTAGTTCTCACATTTTCACAAGATTAAACCTTCACACAGTCCCCCTTAAGGACTTCCTAGTAATCAATCGAGTGCAATCTAGATTTCATAACTTGAACCCGGAGAGGATCATCTTTTCTCCATAAGTTTTCAAACCTAATTTCAGTTCAAATTTACATTTTTCAGCAATTGCTAAGTTTAGTCTTTTCAAAATTAATCCAAACCAAAGAATCAACTTTTTCACTTCGTAGTTTTTAATCTAGTTAGAAATACAATCAATTGGACAACATCACCAACCACAAACTCTTCGTGGTTCGACACCCTGCTTACCCTATCTAATAAAGGTAATTAGGATCACAATTCTTCTATCTTTGATCGGTACCTTCGACGCCGATCAGGTAACCTACCTTGGTCTCGTCGTGATATGTGATCAGCTAATTGACCAACTTTCCTTTCCAACGCGTCCACCGACTTGTTCCGAATCCTAGTCTCCTACTTGAATTCCTGCAACTCCTTAAGAGTGTCTTCATGCTTCTTGTACATTCCCTTTATGGCTTCCATCATGGCGGTAAGCTGCGCACTAATTCCAGAATCTTGATTTGGCTATTGCTGCTGAGTGTTCCTTTTTTGCTGATTCCATCTTGGTTGTATGTGTTCCGTTGGTAGCTCCCTTGGTTGTACTCGGCTTTTCGGCCTTGATATTGTGTTTGAGCTCCACCCTGCACATTAGAACCTTGAAAGTCAGGATTCAATTGATTACTAGAATTACCATACCTGAAATTGGGATGATTGCGAAGGCCCGGATGATAAGTGTTGGAGTTCATATTCACTTGAATGAAATTCACGTCTTAGGTATAGATTACTGGAATCTGTCCACTCGATTTTACCTCTTCGGGTGCTCCGCCCAACTTCAATTGGGCCACCTGCTTCTCAAAAAAGAGATTTTGCTGTCGGAGCTTCTCGATTCTTTCCCCTGCCTCATAATCTATAGCTTTCACCGATGAGGATCTCGATCTTCTAGTATTCTGAGCAAGTCTCTTCAAGTCGCACTCAACCGATCCACATGCCCCCAATCCACAGCTTCAGAATTGGTCAGAAAAGTACCATTGCTAATGGAATTTAAATCCCGTATGTCTTCCGTAAGTAGGCTATCATAAAACGACTTGATTAGGTCCCATTTTTGTATCCCATGATGCGGACACTTTCTCAACAAATCCTTGAACCTATTGAACGCTTCGTGAAACGGTTCTCCTGAGTACTCTTCTATAAAAGCTTATTGAATTTTCTCCCATGTATATAATATACTCCCCGCGGGTAAACTGTCAAACCATCTCCTTGCCCGGTCTTTTAATATGTACTCGAAAAGCATCAACTTGACATCCTCTGCTGTGAACCCATGTGCTCCAATGGTAATGTGAGTTGACTCGAATGAGTGAATGTGGGGATAGGGTTCTTCGGTTCATTTCCCATAAAATTCCGGAAGATGCCCTAAGTATTGCGGGCGGACTTCAAATGCTTTTATGTTAGCTCCAATTGGGTTAGCCACTGCCGATAAACTTGGAACTAAAACCGGCTTGAAATAACTTGCAACACCTTGAACCGGTGCGTTCACCACAATCCTTGGAACTCCTCCTTCCATTTGTATATGAGCTGCCCCATTGTCTGGTTGATTGAATTGTGTAACTCCTCTCGGTGGTTGATCTTGTTGAACATTTAGTGCCCCATTTTGGGGTGGAGCTCGTGCCTGGTTCCTTGAAGCTTCATTCTGTGCATCCGCTCCAAAACCATACCCATCATCTTCATTGGGATCATACCAATCTTGATCCCACTGCTCCTCTTATCTTTGCCAGTCATGTTGAACCCCAAAACCGTCAGGTGGGTATCTGTATCCTTGTTGCTCATAGAGAGGGGTCCTCCTAAACTAGGGCGGGTTAACATTTCGGAATGGAGGTGGTTACTGTCGTGGAATGGGTTGCCGGCCTTGGTAACGAAGGTCTCCCTCATCATGATAGGATGATTTAGGAGACAAAGAGGGGAGGGACCCGTGACCATGTACGCGGAATGGTAGTGCTTGAAGTGGAGGTGGTACTGGTTGGGTTTGGTTATCGGGATTTTGAACTGGTGGAATGTTTGGGTTTACGGGTTCATTTTGGGGTTGTCGGTTTTGAGGAACCTCTTGATTCTGGTTCTCCATGTTTCTCCAACTTCTTTGCTCTGCTCGGTTTTGCCAAGCTGCTCTTTCATTCTCTGGATTGTAGATCAAAGGCCGAAGTTTTGCGGGAATGCCGTATGCATGCAAATTCACCTAAAACCTGTGAAATTGGTCACAAACGAGCAAACCAATTACGTAGCACTGCTCTAGGGGATGAAAATAATGCAATAAAACATGAAAAATGCAAACTTGGATGGTCAAAAAATCACAAACTTTCTGTCAAAAGGGAGCAAGGCGCACCACCCAAAACTGATGCAATCCCAGGCGTACTGCCCCAAGGGGAAAATTGACAAAAGTTGTTATTTTTTTAATTTTTTTTAATTGCAGGAATTAACAATGAAAATTAGAAACACTATTTTTGGGTTTTTTTTTTGAATTTTTTGAAAAATAAACGAAAAATTCAAATTAACTAAAAAGCACACTAATTCCTCAGCAACCACACCAATTTGATAAGGGATGTCGTAACCGTTATACAAATCCCTAAACTAACCTGTAGTATGGCAAGCTAAAGGGTTATCGAACCAAGGGAATATGTGGATTCTAACTAGCTGACTATAACTAACTATTAACTACTGAATTAACTTAAATTGCCTCTTTGGCTGTTTTTGCTTGGAACTGAGAATTGGACTAAACAATTACCTAAATTAACTAAAGCTAGGAATTGATTAAACGAAACTCTTATATGATGAAGATAACTACTTCTGGATCATGATCAGCTACATATCTGGTTAAAACCTATTCAATGCTAGTACTACATAAACATAGTCCCCCATTGCTTAGTCAACCTAATAACATAGTTCTTAAGTGGGCTGCTTTATTCCTACCACAAGGAAAGACTGGAATATGACAGTCTACCACTACCAATCTAGTATACTAGTTAATTAAATGAGTTCAGCATAGGGATGCTCGACAGTTTCAAGGAAAACCAGAACAACTAGCATACGATCAGTTAGAGACAGAAAGATCACATGATCATTCACCAAAAGAAATTATAATGAAATTAGTCGGACGTGGCTAATGATGAAAACATGATTGTAATTAAAGATTGCATAAAGAACAATTACCGAATGATAAAAATCTTCAAAGAATCTCTAAACAAGTCTGGAAATTCGTAATCCTAAAGCTCTGGTCGACCAAAAAGTGGAAGTAGAACCACATAACTTAACACGAAAGTTTAAATAAGAAAACCCTAATTTTTTCTGCCGACTCAACTGGGGTGTACCGCCCTAAACGGGTACATATCAAGGCGTACCGCCCTGATTCTTCAATCCGGAAACCTTCCTTATATTCAGGGCTTGCCGCCCTGATCTTCATCACTCCTAGGCGTACCACCTAGGCCTAGAAATCAAGAACTTCTTCATTTTCTTCTTTTTTCCTTGCTCGTTTCCCGACCTCGGTACCGAACAGCTTCAATATTCTTCATAATTCCTCAGAATTCGACACTTAAGCTCCATGTACCTTGTAACACAAAACATCAGGAAATGTAATGCAATCCAACCCATATTTTTAATAAAAGTAGACAATTAATAAAATTAAAGCACGACACTTTAAACTGACATCAATATACTTTCTTTGAAATTAAATAGGCAAGTGATGACGGAGTTATTAGTAAACATTATAGTGAATATGTATTTATACACGAGAACATGTGATACATTTGCTGGATTCTTATGTGGTGAATACGCCGCTGGTACATCCTATATATATACATAATAATATTAGTTACCCGGTATATTGGAAGGGTGGTGGATACGCCGCTGGTACATCATATATATATATACTGCAACGGTAAATTGGGGAATGTCCGTTTGTTGCAATATATGAATGTCTTATCGTTGTTTACTAATAAACCTAAAGCATTTGGATATTTAACTAGGGGTAGGTAGTGTACATGATTTGGGATTAAGTCATTAAGACGAGTAAATGACCTAATAGAGTTAAGCATGTGCTGCTATTGAAAAAAGAAGGGTCGCTGCTTTCCCATAGTGGTGGCTTAGGGAACAATGTACGGACGAAGCTGCAGTTGGTCATTGTAACAACTATCTTACGGAAAGGTGGGATGATAATTGCAGTAGCGGGCGAACCTTTCCTAGAAGATAAAAGAATGAAGTGCCCCTCCTTTCCCATAGTGGTGGATGGGATGAGCATTTTGCACCCGGTACCCGTACCGGTACCCGTACCGTACCGGTATCCGTACCGTACCGGTCCCGTACCCGTACCGTACCGGTCCCGTACCCGTACCCCTACCGACACATAGGGTATCGGGACCCTGTTGGGCTATATTTAATTAAGGCATGAACATTAGTTAGTGGGCTAGTTTATTGTTTTGGGCTTATTAGATTATTGGGCTTATTATAGTTTACTATTGGGCCATGTGGGCTTCTTGCTAGTTTACGATTTCCATTAGGGCTTGTATGAGGTACTATATAAACCTCACTTGTTTATGATTTTGGCTAAGCTTTTCAATACATCAAAACAGTTTACGATTTCTGTTGTTCTTTCTTGTTTACGATCAGCTTCAACAAGTTAGAGTTTCTCATTCAAGATTCAATCTTTCTTTTAGATTGAATCTATTTCTTCTACTTGTTTCTTGAATCAATCGCATTTGAGGATTCCGCACTCATTTGTGATTAGATATCGTGTTGACGGTTTGATCTCGGACCAACAATTGGTATCAGAGCTAAGAATCTTAGATTCGAGGCTCTCACGATATAGATTCAAGCAGTTTTCTGGGTTTTAGTTCGTGTTTTTGAAGATTTCAAGGTTTTCTGGGTGATTACGATTTCTGCTGCTGCTGTTCTTCACGTTCACGATCGTTTTCTGGGAGTTTACGAGTTCATCGGTTGAAGATCTGCTGTGTTCTCGTGTTTACGACTTCAAGAAACCATTTTTATCGTGTTTACGACTCGGAAAGACGTGTTTACGACTGTACTTTCATCGGAAACGGAGTTTACGACATTCTTTCATCGGAAACGGAGTTTACGACATTTTTTCATCGGGAACAGGTGTTTACGACTCGGGGATCGTAATCGTGATATCGTAATCGTGTTTACGATATTTTGAGGCGGTTAAGTGTTTGCGATTTTGGGTTTAATCGGAAACAGGCGTTCACGATCGTAATCAGCTATTTACGATCGTAATCAAGTATTTTTTTATCGTAATCTCAGTTTTGAACGTTTGGACTTTAGTTTTAGGTTCCCTAAGCTTACGTAATGGATTTCGAACCAAGTATGTATCAGAAGTTGGATTTTGAGATTGGATCCATCACTCGCCCACCTAGACTCACCTCGGCGGATAACTTTTTGGAATGGAAATATCGATTTGAAAATCACTTGAAGAGTGTTGACCTAAGACTCTGGAGGGCAGTTATTCATGGACCATTCACACCTACTCACGCAGAAGGAGTTAATGCAGGGAAGGTCAAGACAGAAGATGAGTATGACGATGATGATTGGGAAAGATGCAACAAAGCAGAAAGAGCATTTGCCATCATGACTATGGCATTAACACCAGATATTGCTCAAGGTTTCAAACACTGCAAGACCGCTAAGGAACTCTGGAACGCTTTGGTTGTGGCTTATGAAGGAAATCCTGACATAAAGGCAAGCCGCAAGCAAATGCTGAAGCAAAAGTTTAATCTGTTCAACCATGTTCAAGGTGAATCCTTTGAGGCTCAGGTGCAGAGGTTTGTGTCTCTGATGGCTGAAATGTCCAGCTATAATGTTGAACCAGACAAGGAAGACAAGAATCTGAAATTGTTGAATAGTTTGCCCAAATCTTGGAACACCAATATCTCTATCATCAAGGACAACAACAGACTGAGTGAACTATCTCTTGATGAGCTAATCAACAAACTCAAGTCCAAGCTAATTGATGACAAGCAGAGAGAGTTGAACCATATAAGCTCTCTTAGTTTGGCGGGGAAACTAAATCAAGCTCTGTTGTCACAAGATGTGGAGGCTAAGCATGAAGTGAAGTCAACTGGAAATGGATCAAGCTCAGTCGCAAAGTCAACTGCTTTTGTGGCTCAACCTCAAGGAAGTTCAAGTGGAAGTGTCAACCCTGATGATACGAATGATCCCAATTTTGCTCTTGGTATGGGTTTTATGAACAGCTACCATGCTCTCATGGCCGGAACTCTTGTGCCTACTGATATGTTGTCTGGTGAGCTGAACCAGATAAATCCTGAAGATGTTGAGATGTTGGATGTCTCATGGCAGATGGCTATGGCAGTCTTCAGAGCAAAGAAATTCATGGCAAAGACAGGGAGAAACGTCTGGAAAGATCAAGACAAGATAAGGATGGGGTTTGACAAAAGCAAGCTGAGGTGCTACAATTGTGATGAATACGGGCATTTTGCTAGGGAGTGCACTAAGCCTAAGAAAGAGAAGGTCGAAGAGAAGAATGCTGCTGAGGTCAAAGGTAAGGTTGAAGCAAAGGCTCTGGTTGTTCAGGAAGGAGGCGGTTATGATTGGACTCCTCAATTGAAAGAGTTTAGTATGTCTCATGCAATGATTGCTGCCATGGAAAGGGATGAAGATGAAGAGCATGCTTTTGTGGTTACTGATGAAACTCCTGTGGAAGATAAGGAAGCCTTCGTTGCTGAAGCTGAAAACCTCAAGGTATGTTCTGATCCCACTTGTGCTCGTATAATTCCTGGTCTTAGACAAATCTGTAAAAATTACCAAATAGAATTGTTTGAGATCAAGTGTGAAAGGAGTTCATTTAAGGGTAGATGGCAGAAAAATGAGGAGAAGGTTAAAGCACAAAAGCTAGACATAGTAAAATATCAAAAATTGGCAACTGAGAAAACTCTCCTGTATGACAATGCTAAGTTAGAAATAGCTGAGCTTAGGAATCAGGTAGATGAGATTACACATAAGTACAATGAGTTGCAGGTCAAATTTGATATGAATCAAACGAAAAGCAAAAGAATGTTTGAGGCTAGAAAATCGTTGAACTCCTGTATAACTGATGTTAGGATGGGAAAGGACAAGGGTGGAATAGGAATTAGCTTCCCAGACGCAAGTAAGAACAATATTCTTCAAGATAACTCTAGAGATATCATAGGAATAATCTTTGAGGAGGACCAGATAGACAGATCTGAATCAGGAACACATGAGATAGGACCTCCCTTAGATAGTGTTCTGGTAGGAGTGACACCCTTGACCCCTCAGGAAATAGAGAATGAGAAACACATGTCTTATGGGTTGGGTAATCAGGATAAAATTGTAACTGACACTTGTGAATCAAGTACTTCCCAGGAGTCATTAAACAATGATGTTGGACCTGCTGATAGTTTTGTTTCATGTGCAGATGAAGTAGGTATTGAAGATATATCTGGGAAGGATGCAGAATGTTTGAGAGTTAAACAGTGTCATGTGTCAAGTAGTGTAGTTTCTGATTTGCCTAAAGATGATGTACTAGCATCAGTGTCTGAATTGAATGAGTCTAGGTCTATGAAATTAGTTGTGTCAAAGTCCTTAAAACATGTTTCAAATTCTAGTAATGAAATTCATGGTTTTAAAATGCGTGTGCCTAACACTAAAGTAGGACGTGAGACCAAACCCAAAGATTTTGTGGCTTATCCTCAGGTTGTGTCTGCTTTTAATAGGACAAACAAATCTAAATCAGAACAATTTTGTCTGATCACACAACCTGAAAGGGATACAAAACATGTGATACACAAGTGGGATGATAAGCCAGAGTGGAAATCATCGTACCCAAGACGTTCATATTTGTGTAGCCATGTAAATGGGCCTAGACCTATGAATTGTTTTCAATGTGGGAAGCCAGGACATTTTGCTGCAAATTGCTTAAATAGACCTTATCAACCATACTGTCCGCACAACCCACGGACCAGTATGTTGCAGAAAATGATGGCAGGAGAAAACAAAAACCAAAAACAACAAGCTTTGTCTAAGGGGAAGCAGATTTTAGAACCAATGAAGACTGAACAGTCTAAGGTTTTGAACACAAAAGCTCCGATGACAAAGCATGTTGAAGAAAAGTGGAATGTGACTAGACCTTCAAACTCTTCTTACAAACCTAAGGGAGTTTATCAAAGAAAAGACAAAATGAAAACAAAACCTTTTGAGAAACAAGTGCCTAAAGTCAACCTTGTTGCTAAACCTAAGGGCAAAGCAGTTATTGAAAAACCAAAAGTGGTCACTCAAACAAAACAGATGGTTTATACTAAATTGAAACTTGAGTGGACACCTATTGTTAAGTCAAAAGGTAAAAAGGTCACATCTCCATCAAAGAAACCAGTCACCAGCAAAGAACTCAGCTAGCAGTTCTAACTCTCAGAAACAACCTACTTGGAAACCTAAAGTCAATGCTCAAATTTTGAGTGAACCTGAATCTAAAGCAGGAATGTCTTTCAAATTGGTTAACTACATTGACTCCAAAGGAGTGCCCAGATCAGTTATGACCTGGGTACCTGACTCTAACTGATTTCCGATTTTGTAGGGACAGCCAAGTAGATCTATCAACAATCTCTGGTACGTTGATAGCGGTTGCTCCCGACACATGACCGGAGACTTATCCCTATTGGAAGAGGTACAAGACTTCAATGGCGGAGGAGTATCTTTTGCAGGTGGGGTAGGTGGTAGAATCAGTAAGAAAGGGGTTGTGAAGAGTGGAAGCTTGACTTTTTCTGACGTACACTATGTAGAGGAACTGTCTCACAGTTTGCTCAGTGTATCGCAAATGTGTGATAAAGACTTTTCAGTCCTGTTCATCAAGAAGGAATGCATAATCCTCAAGCCAGGCTTCGAAATTCCAGAGGAGTGCATCTTAATGCGTACTCCAAGAAGAGGAAATTCCTATCAGATGAATTTGGGCAAACCTCCAACCACTGAAGAAGCCTGTCTTATCTCAAAGCAGAATGAGAATTTAGCGTTATTATGGCATCGTCGCCTGGGGCATGCCAATATGAAGAATCTGTCTAAGCTGGCTAAAGGAGAGCACGTTAGAAATTTACCAATCAAAGATTTCTCGTCTGTGGAGAAATGTGTGGCTTGTGCTAAGGGGAAGCAGCACAAGTTGCCACACCGTCCAAAGGTTGTAAACTCTGTCTCTTCTGTTCTTCAACTCTTACATATGGATCTTTTTGGTCCCATGCAGGTACAAAGCATCAGCAAGTTTTCTTATTGTCTCGTAATAGTGGATGACTATTCGCGTTATACTTGGGTCTTCTTTTTATCAAACAAGTACGAAACTCCGACCCTTGTAAAACAGTTCGTCACACTTTTAGAAAACCAGCTGAACAAGAGAGTGAAGGGGATAAGAACTGACAATGGAACAGAATTCAAGAATGCAGAGTTGAACATGTTTTGTGGTGAGAAGGGTATTGAAAGGCAGTTCAGTGCTCCCTATACACCACAACAGAATGGAGTTGCAGAAAGAAGGAATAGGACACTCATTGAGGCAGCGAGAACAATGATGTGTGAAGCAAAACTACCAATCTTCTTTTGGGCAGAAGCGGTGAATACAGCTTGTTATGTGCAAAATAGAGTACTTCTGAACAAGCGACACGAGAAGACTCCATATCAGATTGTTTATGGAGAAAAGCCAAGGGTGGGGTACTTCAAGACCTTCGGATGTCCATGCACGGTGCTAATTCAGTCCGATGTAGGGAAATTCGAAGCCAAAGCTGATGAGTGCTATTTTGTCGGTTACTCAGCAAATAGTGCTTATCGCGTGTACAACAAAACCACCAAATTGATTATTGAGACCTTTGATGTGGATTGGATGGAGGATAATCCAACTGATGCGGGTACTGGACCAGATTGGGTCTTTGACTACGGATCACTGTTTGAAGGTTTCAACTTCTCCAATGTTTTCCACAATCTGGGAGAAGAAGAAGATATCATTGCTCCTAGTCCTGAAGTGAGGCCACATGTGGAAAGAGCATCGGCAGAGACTTCACGAAATTCTAATGCAAATGTTCCAGAATGTTCAGGAACACGCGATGCTCCAGTGGATGCTCAAGGCCCAGGTATGTCTGATAATATTATTAATACTAACCTGCCTGTTACTGCTTCAGTGCCTGATGTTCAAGAGAGTAGAATAAACAGAGATCATCCACTCAGTAACGTGGTTGGGCCAGTGACAGCAGGAGTCACAACGAGAAGCCGCACGGGAAACATTAACTTCTGCATGTTCTCCTGTTTCATTTCCCAGATTGAGCCTCCAAATGTGATGGTTGCTCTCAAAGATCCAAATTGGATGGAGGCCATGCACAATGAATTGAATCAGTTCTCAAAGCTGGGAGTGTGGCGACTTGTGAAGAGGCCAGCTGACAAGAAGGTTATTCCTACGAGGTGGTTATATAAGAACAAAAAGGATGACACCGGAATTATTGTCAGAAACAAGGCGAGATTGATAGTACAAGGGCACAGGCAAGTTCATGGGATTGACTACGATGAGGTATACGCTCCGGTGGCAAGATTGGAAGCAATTCGGATCTTTCTGGCTGTGGCATCGTATCTCAATTTTACGGTACATCAGATGGATGTGAAGACTGCCTTCCTTTATGCAGAGATGAATGAAGAGGTTTATGTAACTCAACCACCAGGGTTCATAGATGAAGAAAATCCTGACCATGTTTATCTGCTGGATAAAGCCTTGTATGGTTTGCATCAAGCTCCGCGCACCTGGTATGAAACTCTGTCCAATCACTTGGTGGAGAATGGATATACAAGAGGAGTGGTTGATCAAACGCTGTTCAGAAAGAGGGTGAAGGAAGACATAATCATGGTGCAAGTTTATGTAGATGACATTATCTACGGATCAACAAACGAGGAATTGTGCACTGAATTTGAAGAGATTATGAGGAAAAAGTTTGAAATGAGTGACCAAGGGGAAATGAGTTTCTTTCTTGCATTACAAGTAAAACAGGATGAATCGGGAATTCTTATTCATCAGGCAAAGTATGTGAATGAGATTCTGGAGAAATTCAAGATGCAGGATTGCAAGCCCATTTCCACTCCCATGGCATCCAGGCCACTTTTGTCAGCTGATCTTAATGGGGAACCAGTGAGTGAATTCCAGTATCGGTCGATGATTGGATCACTTATGTACTTGACAGCCAGCAGGCCAGACATCATGCATGCAGTTTGTGTGTGTGCACGCTATCAGGCCAACCCTAAACTTTCTCATTTATCTGCTGTTAAGCGTATCTTTAGGTATCTGAAGGGCAAGCCTAGGCTTGGTCTTTGGTACCCAAAGAACACTGATTTTCAATTATATGCTTTTACTGACAGTGACTATGGAGGTAGTGACCTTGACAGGAAATCTACTACTGGAGGATGTCAGTACCTGGGAGATAGGCTCATCTCATGGCAGAGCAAAAAGCAGCATACCGTATCAAAATCAACTGCCGAAGCTGAGTACGTGGCAGCATCTGCCGGTACTTCACAGGTAGTATGGATCCAAAACCAGCTCACAGATTACGGTATGGAATTCGTTAACACTCCTATCTTTTGTGATAACGCTGCTGCTCTGGAAATTGTAAAAAACCCCGTCCAACATTCCAAAACCAAGCATATAGACATAAAGGTACATTTCATTCGTGATTGCTATGATCGGGAGCTAATTCAGCTTCAAAAGGTAAGCTCCGATCAGAATGTGTCGGACATTTTTACAAAACCCCTTCCTCGTCCAAATTTTGAATCATGTGTTGAAGGCCTAAAGATGATTGCCTTCGAGGAATGATCTGATCAAATTTTGTTTGTAAATTTTTTCTTTTCAGAAAACTTTAAAATATATATATATATATATATATATATATATATATATATATAGAAAATTTAAAAAAAATAGTGTTTGTTTTCAAAAGCCTCATAAAAACAGGGGAAGAAATATCATTGTCTCAGAAAATCTAAAAAATATCTGTTTGAGGTTTTTATGATGTCTTTTGTTTGCCTTGAGTTGGTAGGATGTGATATAAATTTCCATGACGATCGGAGACTGACACGTGTAAGGCAGAAGTGAAAGACGTCTCAAAGATGATGTTCGGTAAGCTAAATCAAAAACAATGATCATCCATTGTAAGTGCAGTAAACTTAACTCTTATATATGTTTAGGTTTCCATCCTAGTTTACATAGTTTAAAAAACTGAGACCCGGCAAAAATGGGTTGAGAGTGGTATTTACCTAGTATTCACTCTCTCACACGCCATGTTTATACTGTAAATGACAACACCACAGAAAAAGAAAAAGAAAAAGAATTAAAAAAAATATATGAAAATTGTGAAAAAGAAAATGAAAAAGAAAAGAAAATTATTCTGTTGGTCTTCTCTGCGTGCTTATGCGGCCGACCTGATCACCAACCGATAATTCATGAAAATAAGAAATAAGTGGTTGTCAAAGCAGTGTTGCATGGTTCCTCAAGTTGGGGGTTTGTGAATCCTCAATAAACTCTGAGGTTGGGTAGGTTTTGCTATGAACAATTGGGTGTGGGGACGGTTAAACATGACGGTAATTATGTACCATCAACTTAAGCACTTAAAAATTTTTAACTGGATGTGAGTTTATATGATTTCAAAATTTTTGAGCAATCGTCTAGAGCGTCGAGTAACGGAAGCTGAAAAGGGTTCCTCAGTTAATGATTTGTCTGGTTTGATCCATGAAAAATATCAATCTCAAGGTAAGTACGTTTTTTTCTAGTATTTAGATTATCTTAAGTTTGTGCATTGTCATTATTTTTATGTTTAGTCTTTAAATATTTAAAATTTTATTTTATGATCAAGATCAGATACTCGGGGTCTAAGTCTGAGGGGAAGCTTCGTAAATTCTCAAATTTTCTACAAAGTTAACATTTTTTTTAAGAGAATTAGCATTGTTTAGAGGTTTGGGTGATTTTTTGAAATGTTGTTGAAAATGGAGGGGGCAAAATGAAAATTTTTAAAACAAGGGTATATATACCCAATTCGGTTTACGATCACTCACAATATCTCCTCACCTCGCGTTTACGATCCGCTCGAAGAAAAACCCTAACCGCCACCGCCACTCGCCGGAAAACCCATTTCCGACCATCTCCGGTCACCATTGTGAGATCCGAGCACACAGCACTCTCTCACATATCATTTTCCGATCAAGATATCACCTCTCAATCGACTGTTTTCACAAGTTCTTGTCGATCTATTCACGGTTTTTACGATTCTGAGCCCTAACTCGTGATCATCGTCTCCTTTCACTGTGTTCGAGACGATTACGAGTGTTTTTGAAGTCGGTTTCTGTGTTTGAAACTCGTTAGAAGGTAGTTGATGATGGGTTGATTGAGATGTTTGAGGTGTTATTAACGAGTTTACGAGAATTTTGCAGGTTCATCAATGGAGGTTTTTGACGTTTACGATCGTCTCGATGAAGAAGACGACTTGGGGTTTACGTTCACCGATTACGATCGGCGATTACGATCGTTGTTTACGACTCGGGTTTACGATCCGGGTTTACGACTCGGGTTTACGACTCGGGTCTACGAATTGTTGTTTACGATTGGGCTTCGAGTAGTTTTTGATCGATTACGATTGAACCGTTTGTTTACGATTGGACCTCAATATGACCGATCGTGAACTCAATTAAAATAATCGTAAACTCATTTATTGAATCGTAATCACATAAACAGAATCGTAAACCTGATTAAAGTTGAATTATAATCATAAACACCTAATTCTTTTTGAATCTCTTTAAACTTAATCATTTTTAAGATAAAATTAATGGTGTTTGTGAATTTTGGGAGTTTTAAATCAAATTATTTTTCTTGAACGTTTAAATTGAGATTTTCTGAACTCAACAAGTAAAATGTGATAATCAATTGAACTTCAAGATATTGTTGACAAACATAATTACACTTTGATGAATATAGGATCTGATGCATTTGTCTCGTTTTCTCAGATGGCAGAAGAGATGCTAGACGAAGAGATAAAGTTTGAACAGGATCACTGCATCCCAGCGTATCTTGAAGACCCACCAGAGAAATCATATGGAACTATTTTATTCTCTGGTGGCTGGGATGAATACTTGCAAAATCAACCATGCCCTGAGGACGAATGTGCTTATTGATGAGATGCTAGTGAGGGAGTTCTGGGGTACAGCAAGAGCAAATGCTGACAAGACAAGTATTTCTGCAACTGTTCAGAACAGACAAGTAGTGATTGAGGAAGAAGATATCAGACAAGGGCTAAACATTACTGATAAAGCCTCTGATCCAATCAAGTATCCGAAGGAGGTTGTTCTAGCGGGTGCTCAATCTATGGGGTATGAGGGGAAGTTTCCGCCTATCTTCAAGAAGCTACTGCCTCATTACTGGAGGTGCCTGGCACATTATATGCAGAAGTCATTTCTAGGCAAGAGAACTAGCTTCGATCAGCTGAATCAACTTCATGGAACTGCTTTCATCGCATTGGCCTTAGATTGGGATTTCAACTTTTCAAGGATGATGCTGTTAGACTGGATAGGCAATGCTGATCTGAGTGCCAGAGAACAGTTCCTGATGACACCAAGGTTTGTGCAAATGGTGGTCATGAAGAAATACCCAATGATTGAAGAAAGGATAGAGAAGTTGGACATAAAAGTGATGGATTGTGGGGTTTTTGGTCTTCAAACCCAAGATAGAAAGGGTAAAAACAGCTTTCAAGGAAGACTTGAATGGGTAAAGAGGGGTGCGTTCCCAGAGGTGGCAAGGGAACAAGAGTTTGATGAGGATGAACCTGAAGCTGACGTGCCTAATGTTAATGCATCCGTTGCTGAAGAACAAGACATAACAGCAACTCCGGCTGTTAATGTGCAAGAAGACGATGTAATAATACCCTCCGATGAAGAGAATGTAATGGATGATATACTTGCTGGTCAGGAGATTACTGATGATGATATCTATGGGAATTTGGGGCCCCTTAACCTTAAAAGGTCAAGGGATGACATGATCGGATCATCAGGCAGTGATACAACCCCTCCTGAGCTGAATCTGAATGTTGAAGATGTTCTTGAAGAACCAATTCCTGCACGTGAACCTTCTCCAAGAAAGAGGTCAGATCCAAGAAGCATAAGATTCAAGCTTTCAAAGACAAGCTCAAGCTTAATGATAGTACATCCAGCAGGGCCCAGTTCTGAGGGTCCCAGTGCTCAAGAAGAAACAGCTGCTGAAAATGTTCAAGATCAACCTGCTCCTGCTCAGACTGAAACTCCACTTCTATCCGAACGTAGCCCAGTTCGGGAAGAAAGACAATTTATAGAGGTTGATCATTCTTTCGCTGTACCAAGCCCAGTGAGAGTGAGCGCTGCTCCTGTGATAAGTCAGCCAACAGCTATTCCTAGCTTCAGGCCCTTCCAATCTGCTGAACTTCCGATTGATTTGAGGATAAGCACTGATCCTCATATCAACTTTTTGATATCTCAGAATCGATTCAGAGAAAATGAGATAAAGGCACTGAAGGATGAGAACAGAAGGATGAGAGAAAAGGAGGTGGCAGATAAAAATAGAATGAAGTGGCTCTATGAGACTTTGATGGATCTTAAGAAGAAATTTACTGACTTGAAAAGTGTCGTGGAGTCAAAATCTTCAAGTGCCCCTGAACAAAGTTCATCACAGGGTGTGCAAGGTGCTGATGCAATGAATGTAGACGATGGAGATGAAAATATTGAGATGTCTGATTATGCCAGAGGAGGAAGAGTCATCTCCAAAGCTCCTGAAGGTCACGACAACTGGTTCCGAGAATTCTTTCAAGGACCAGCCCCCACTCAGTACTCTCTTGATCTTGGAGGAAGCTCTTTAGACAAAAAGGGGAGTTGTGAACCCATCTTATGCTGGCATTATGACACCGAGAAGAAATTATTTGCTGTGATCCGTGAAGGCTATAGTCCAGTTGAATATTATAGAACTCGTGCACAATTCCATTCTTGGACTGAGCCTGAGATCAGAAATCTGCTTCGAGCTCCCTACATAAACAGATGGAACAGCCCTGACGGAGACCTTATTAGAAACAATCTGCTGAGCCATCAAGAAGATAACTTTGAAAATTTTGAGCTAAAGCAAGTAAAATGGGTCCAGACTGAAACTGACCCAGTGACTGGAGAGCCAATTGGTGAAGCAAGGAGACCACCCACCAAACGCACAAGAGTTATCAATATGTTGGATGAGATTGAAGATGGTACCTTGGTCAAAAACTTTGACTGCTGGTGTTATGATCCAACGACACACGAGGTGGTGGTTCTCTGCAAGGGTCTGAGGCAGTTTCGCTTTTACGATCCGGTGGATTTGCTAAGATTTGGAGAAAAGGATATCAAGCTGCTCGCCTCACAGCCTATTCTCGGAGATGAAAATGACATGGAAAACGCTGTGAGGGTGGGGATCTTCCATGGGACGGCAAACCGGATTGTGGCGAACAGATGGTGGTCGAACAACGCTCTAGAATACATTCAGATTCGATCTGCTGCTGCCGTAAAGGGTCTAATGGTTCATGCCTAGGGGAAGATTGTTGGGCTATATTTAATTAAGGCATGAACATTAGTTAGTGGGCTAGTTTATTGTTTTGGGCTTATTAGATTATTGGGCTTATTATAGTTTACTATTGGGCCATGTGGGCTTCTTGCTAGTTTACGATTTCATTAGGGATTGTATGAGGTACTATATAAACCTCAATTGTTTATGATTTTGGCAAGCTTTTCAATACAATCTAAGGGGTTTACGATTTCTGTGTGTCTTCCTTGTTTACGATCAGCTTCAACAAGTTAGAGATTCTCATTCAAGATTCAATCTTTCTTTTAGATTGTGTCTATTTCTTCTACTTGTTTCTTGAATCAATCACATTTGAGGATTCCGCACTCATTTGTGATTAGATATCGTGTTGACGGTTTGATCTCGGACCAACAGACCCACTTTTGCCAATTTTCGGGACCGGTACTAACCGGGACCGGGACCAGGTAAAAATCATAAAATACCCGATTGGGTATCGGTACCCGAAAATTCATATATAATAACTAGTATGGTGCCCACGCGTTGCAGCGCCAACAGTTTATAGAGCCTTACTCGTCTTTTGTTCGCACGTTGTGGCAACGAGACAATTTACAACGCGATATTCGTTCCTATTAGTGCGATGTGGTGCAGCGGCAAATTACAAGGCGGTACTCGTTTTCTATTTGCACGATGCATGGGCGGCAACAATATACCACACGGTACACAAAATCTATCCACACCATGCAGCGGCGGCGATAGTCACTAACATGATACTTTTTTGTTATTTTATCAACAAGGTAGAGAGACCCACCGCGCGTTACAGAGGGGAAGTTGATAACGGTTCGTCAGGCCGTTTCAAATCCCCAACCTAGATTAATTTTGTAGTAGTGGAAGTTAGGGTATCGAACCTAGGGAATATGTGGAAATTGATTAATTGACTACTAAATTAAATGAAATTACTGCTTAACCTAAAATTATCTAATATTGCCACTTGACTGTTTTGAGTTGTTGAGGTGAATTAACTAACAAATTAACTAACTTTAAACTAGAAAATTAATTGAATTATTAAATGAGACAAAGCTAACCACTTTTGGATCCTGGTTGGTTACCGATCTAGACAAAACCTAATTACTTAACTGTGACACATAGACATGCCCCCCAATTGCCTCCTTGACCTAATAACCTAAGTTCCTAATGGGCTGATTAGTTCTGCCACAAGAAAGTGCTAGATCATTAAACAGTGGACCACTAAAACCCTAGGTTACTAGTTAGATTAAACAATTTAGCATGCGGGTGTTCAACGGTAGCAAGTATTCCGGAACAACTAGTTAAGCAATTGATTAGGAATAGAACGATTTTACCAACCAATCACCAAAAGCGGTTAGTGGTGATTAGCCGGACATAGCTAATAACACAAACAAAGACATAATGAAAAACTGCATTAAATTACTGTACCGAATGATTGAAACAACTCCAAAGAACTCCCAAAAAGGTTGAAAAATCGCTAATCTCAGCCCCCTGGTCGCACAAGAATGAAGATGATAAAACAAAAACCTAACAAAACTTGTTTAAATAGCAAAACCTAAAAATTTCTACTGTCGACCGATTTGGGGCGTACCGCCCCAAACTGTGGGATTCTGGGCGTACCGCCCGGATTGATAATCTCGGCTGCTTTCTACACTTTAGGGCGTACCGCCCTGATTTCTTCTCTTCTGGGCGTACCGCCCCGATTCTGATCTCAGGAACTTTTCTTCAATTCTTCTAAGTCTTCTCTCGTTCCCGGTTACTTCTCAGCTACTGTACCTATCAGCTTCCAGTTCCTCATAACAGCTCCATTTTTAGCTCATTAAGCTCATGGTACCTCAAAACATAAAATTAGTGAAAATGCTATGTAATCCAACCATTATTATAAATAAATATGACAAATTAAGCATAATAATGACGACACATTGGACTAACATCAGAAGTCGAGTTGCTAAATCCTCAATTATTTTTTTTTGTTTCGTGACAATTCTTTATCTCGGATTGTATCGGGTGCACATGGTTTATTATTGGGAAAAATTCATATGTTCAACTTTGATCGATGTTGACATTATGTCTGCGGTGATGCAATTTTAATGATCTTTTTACAAAAGGCTCCACCTAGCAATATTTCCAATAGATACACATTGAGACACATCTGAAGTGAAACAAACGAAAATAAATAGTAACTTCAATAAGAGGGGTGTTTATCTATAACAAATTGACCTAAAAAACTGTACATGGACTCACAAAAGCAAGACAGAAAGAAGCAATAAATGTGATTGTGTTCTAAATTATCTTACAATACCTGTCAATTTTATTTTTTAAAGTAAACGACTAAGGAGGTTTTGTTCAATCAAAATACACTTGGGGGGCCTGCCTTTTCATACATGTGACCACTTTTGCACGTTTTATAATTTTTTTATTTAGCAGTATGGCCAGGTAGAAATATAAAAATAATCATGCATACAAAGAGTTCTCATATTGCTTCTATTTTGAGACAGGTTCCATAATATAACATGTAAATGAAAAGGTTTCATACAACATTAAGTTACAAAATAGAAGTCTAAGAAAACGATACTACGACATGCAAATGAAAAGGTTTCATACGACATTGTTAAATATTTAACACGTCTTGAAATTCAGCTCTCAACTTCTGTACAATCTCACTAACTCTGCATAAATTTTTACTATCTCTTTGTCGTAACCTTAACTGCAGTCAAATGTGGTATTAATTAGGAGTCAGACCTAGAAATGAATAACCAAATAAAGAATTTATAAGACACGCGATCGCATTTACAAGAAACTAAAACTCCCTAAGAGGTACGCGTGTCATCATCTCAAACTTCCTAGAGCCTACTGCATGAAAATACGCATCATCGATCTTATATTTATGAAATAAATGAGTCACAATGAGACAATAACAAAGGGATATAAAGAATACATGAGTCACAATGAGACAATAACAAAGGGATATAAAGAAATGAAAACCACATATGATTCTTGAAGCATTAAGAATCCATCATCTTCAAATTAGATTTGTCATAACATCAGTTACTTCAATTTCTCCCCATAAAATGAGGAATATACATAACATAAACCCATAGATATATCACAAATTAATTTTGAGGGAGGTTCAACTTGTGATTCTGAAAATATTAGAAGTGCCAAGGGAATATTAGATATAGACTGAGAATACGTAAAAATAAAACAAATGTTAATGAGATTTAGTTCCCAAATATTATGTTTGGCTAAATTAAATTAAAACATTAACTAAAGATCACCTTAATAACAAATTTTATTTGTTAGGTCATGTGCTCCATTTCTCTTATTGAATTCAGCATGTTAGTACCTGAAATTTAGAAAGAAAATAGAAAATTCAATATTTACTTCATCTCTTTTACAAATCAGTGGTAGAAGTTGCTTCATCATTAAGAAGAAGACCAATCTCATGGCTAGCAAACTACAGATATGATAGATTAGATATTAGCCTTGCATAAAATCATAGTTAATTGATACAAAAGTAACTCGAACCATAACCACATAACCAACACTACAAACCATAACCACACAACCAACACTACAAATCATTATAAAAAACAGTTGCTTTGCAATTTACAAAAGTCCGATGCTAACATAGAGATGTTTTGCCTTTTGGACTTCTACTCGTTGCGGTGGCATCTTTCAGAAATCGACCTACCTACGTATAACCATAGAACAGGAAAGCACCTTCATTTACACATACCTTCATAAAATATGCATGATAAAGCCTAATTATGGCCAAAAGCTTTTAACATTACAACATAGCAACCTTATTCATATAGTTAAACCAAAGAACAATTATGATTTAATATGCATGTTAAAAGCCCAATAATGGCCTAAAACTTTTAACATTACAACTTAGCAACCTTATTTATATAGTTAAACCCAAGTACAGTTATAAGTGTCTACCTATCCACTGGCACACGATGATCTTCAAACCAAAAGTTGTGTTTTCCAAAAATTCTGTATAAACACGCACATATGTAGACAGGAAAAGGATTAACATATAAAACACATAACAATATGTATGAAAAACTGTTCGAAACAACTATTTCAAAGTCTTCTTTAAACACATTAATAAACATAACACACAACAAACCTTGTAATTTGTATTTCAGTGAGAATGTTCTATACAATATCACAGCAGAAGTCAGTTAGTAAACCTTTGTAGCGAAGTATAAGAGCATATATATAAACAATTTAATAAATCTACGTGACAATATTTAGGCTTATTCTGCACCATCAAAAGAGGTGAAGTGATTTAAATTAAACTTATGGGTGGAACCTTTTTTTTCCTTCCTTTTTTCACTTTCTAAGAAGGAAATAGGTAAAAGAAAATAAACTTTAAGGAAAACGGGTATAGAAGTGGTTGGTTGTATATACTTCCTAGCAGTTTGTGACCAAATTGGGGCAGGGAATTCCTTCGGGTTAAAAATATACGATTAAGCTGCTGACACCTTTAGAGAAAATGATGTAAAATATTTTTGTTGACTATTATAGAGAAAAGGATGCTGAAGAAACCAAAACCCTGGTTCGTCTGTTGGAAGGATAAGTGCTGGTTTCTTGGGTTATCGAGTGAGCCGAAGATGGAGAGTGAAATGGATGAACCTGCACACTCGAAACAAACACGTTAAGGCGTTACAAGGTGAGCCGGAGAGGGACCCTCCCCTCGTATCGGCCCTCCGGCGTGAGAATCAGTGATCGGTTCAGAGAAGTAATAAGGGTAATGAGAGAGTATAGAGATGAGTGAGAATGTACCTCTTGAATGAACCTTTAACTTACTATTTATAGGCTCGTGATTAGGGTTCCTTTTGAGGCCTGCGACGTCAGCGCATGCGGGGCACGGCGCGTGGGAGAATTTCTCAGGTGCTTCTCTGTTCTGCGTGTCACCTTCTCATTGGTCAAGGACCACATGCAAGAATGTTGGTTTATTAGAGTGGGGACCACTCTATGGTGGAGAATTAAATGCTCTAACGGATTGTACATGGGCACACGTGCCATTCGCGCGCATGAAGATTATGGTTGCTTTCTTTCCAAGCTTCGATCATTCGTGGGCCGGCCCGATCTTGGGTAAGCTTATTGGGCTTACTTTGAGTTGGGCTTGAGCCCAGAGGATAGATTTGGTATCTATCCTCTTCAAGTTTTCCCTAGTCCTGTGCGTAAGAATTAGCGCGGGACTAAGAAGGTGATGCTTAGTGGAGTACCTTTTGTTCATAGGCCACCCAAGTGTTTTTTTGGGAAGCCTTGGCGGGACCATTTACTGTCCATATGGGCGTCTTGCTGATGTGGTGAAGTTTTTTGCAGTTTCTTGCGGAAACGCGGAGACAATTTTTGCCTTTTGTTACTGCTGCAGGAGGTGAATGGCGCGAGGAACCATCCTTTAATATTTTGGACTTGTTGGTTCTTTTTTTTTTATCTAGCGGGTGCAGACCATCCTTTGTAGTAAAAACTTTGTATTCGTTTTTTGAAAACTAGTATCTGATAAGCTAATTGGGATAAGATAAGTAGACCTGTTGACCAGGGTGACAGCCTTATTAAATGCTGGTTACCGAACGTCACTTATCAGCACAGTTTTTTCGGCGGTAGCGTGACATCATTCTGCAAAGCACTGTTGCGTAGGTACACGTGTTGCTACAGGGAGTATGCACGATCTTCCACTATTCTCGCCAACTGTCAAGGAGACGCGTCAGCATCCTCGCGTTTTGCCTATTGGAATTCAACGGCCCAGATTGTGCGGAGATGATCGGTTTTTCTTAGTATATAAACCTTTCTCCCCCTCAAGAAAATCCTTCAACTTCTTCGTTTGAAAACCCTAAACTCTTTTCTGCAACTTCCTTCCGTTCTTCTTTTCTCCTTGTCTTTTCGACGTAAACCTCATCTTTTTTCTTGAGTCTTTACAATGGGTACTCATGTGACGTCTAAATATCCTCTCGACTGGAAGGAGAAAGACTTCAGTCGTTTCTTGGAGGATTTTGGGTTAAAAGACGACTCCTATGGGGTCATTCTTCCAGATCAGGGTAGTTTGATCACCGATTGTCCTTTAGGTAAAATAGCCTTGTATTCTGATTTCTTTGCTTTCTTTCACCTTAGGGTTCCCATATCTGGTTTCTGTGCACACCTCTTCGAGGTTTACCAGATACATTTGTCTTAGTTTCATCCCCTTGGTCTTGCCAAGGTTTTTCACTTTGAGTTTGTTCTTCGTAGTCTCCGGAGAACGCCTTCTACTGAACTTTTCAAGGCGTTTTTTCGACTAGTTAAGAAAGGAGACTGGTTCACTTTTGACAAGTGTGCCGCGATAACCTCTTGGGTGCCATCCCTGATGCTAGCGGTGATCGTCAATGGCGATAGAAATTCTTTTTTCTGAACGTCGGAGTCATTCCGGTGGACATGGTAAAGCGTCTTGGCGGGGACACCATTGTTGATTTAACTACATCCCCCGCAACGCTGAGGTCTCCAGCCTACCTTTGGTTAAAGGACAACTCCACTGACCGCCAAGCTTTTGGTGAAAGGTCACTAGTGAGGCTGGGTATGAGCCGCGAGTGGGATAAGGAGCGGTTGGTTCCTGATTTTGAGCAGAGGAAAAGTTCCGCCATTGCAGGTGACATCTTTGCCTCTTTCTTGAAATGACGTTCGAGTCTTTTGGTTGGGATGTTGGCTGGCACGATGCAATTATATGATTCGCGAGAATTTATTTCCTATGACTTATGGCGGCGGCGGACCAAGCTTCATTCCAATCAAACCCCCCTTGAGCCAGGTATTTCCTTTCTCCTTTACACTCGTGCGGACGTTCTTATTTGGACGGTACTTGGGATCCGGTCTGCATTTTAAACCTTAAACCTGATGTATGTTTGGGTAGCATTTTGTTTTTTTCTCGCGGCTTTATGATTTTTATACAGGTTTTCACAGTGATTTCTTTCTTTTCAGAGTTCCCCCAGCAAAACCACTCCGGACTATCAGGAGGACTACCTGCCCGGATGTGGAATAGCCGGGGTGTCTTTCCCTGGTGAGGAGGCGGGTGGTTTTAACACCATTGTTTTTCCTCCCTTGATGAGTTCCTAGTCTATTGGGGAGGCCGCGGAGCGTGAGGTATAGGAGGAGGAAGCGCGGAAGGCTTCCGCCTCTTCTGAATCTTCTAAGAAGAGGAAAGGAAAAGAATTTGTTCCTCCCAAGGCCGCTCCACAACCAAAAAGGTGGAAGAATTTGGGGAACCAGATGGTTCTGGACGCTCGCGCCAGTAAGTTCAGTTTTGCTTCCTTATTGGTTTCTTGCCTTTCCTTCTTCTAAATTTCTACTTTCCTTCTCTGTTGTTCTTTTCCAGGAGATGTTGGACTTGCTGCCTCTGGCCCTACCTCTCCGCCTCCACTCCCTCCTCATGGCAAAGGCAAGGGTTTGTTTACCCAGCTACTCTTAAACCTACAGTGGATCACCGGGCGGAGGAAGAAGCCTCGGATCCCTCCAAGTTGATCCGCAAGTCCTCCGTGGGAACTCTTACCTCCAAGGAGGCTCGCGAAGCCCAACTTCAAAAGGTCAGGGATGCTACAGTAAAAAGGATAGAAGCTGCGGAGAAAGCTTTGCAGGAGGCGGTGGAGGAAACCCAGCTTATGGACATGGTTGTATCCCCTCAGAGGGTTGAGATGGAGTCTGACGTTGTTGTGGAGAATCAACAGGTGGTGGGTGAAAATTTGGCGGCTGAGGCCCGCCAAAAAGAAGATGGAGGAGAAGGCGGTGGCTGAAGCCCGCCAAAAGGTGATGGAGGAGGAGGCGGCTGCTGAAGAGGCCGTGCGGGAAAGAGAATCAGAAAACTATAGGTGGGAGGAGGAGTTAAGAAGGAAAGAAGAGGAAAAGAAGCGCTTGGTGGATGAGAAGGCCAAGGCAGCTGGTGCTGGCACTCCCATCCGCCAGCAGGGTGTTACCATTCAACCTCATCAATCCCCGGGAGGGGCGAGCTCCAGTTCCGCGGGCCCCTCCTTAGACCTTTGGCAGTACCCTACTAGGGCCAACCTTGAAAGGCTCAATGCTCCACCCGCCCCTTACGTTCCTAACTGGGGAATTTTCCCCAATACCCTTCTCGACACCTATGAGAAACGGCGAGAGTTCCTTCTCCATGCTTTTCCTGATGCGGGCAAGGACCTTCTCCATAGGACAAGGACCGATGTGATTCGCTAGGAGGCCATCGCGGGGATAATGATGGCAGTGGAGCGCCTGCCTGAGCTTTTCCAGAGGCAAGAGTTCGACGAGGGGAGGGTGGGGCAGTCGTATGCCCTTGCTGAAGAGAGAAGGTTGGAGGTTCTTGCGGAAAAGCAGAAGGCTCTTGAGTCGGCCAATGATGCTATGAAAGCGGAGGCCAAAAGGAGGGAGGAGGAGATACAGGCGGACCAGGCGGTGGCGGAGGCTGCCAGGTTGAAAAATGAGGTAGCCACTCTCCAGGACGCCTATGATAAGGAAAAGTTGGCCCATTCCCGGGCTCAAGAAGTTCACTCCAAGGCTTACAATACCTACTCTAGGCGGTAGGGTGAAGTTAAGACCCTCCAAGCTCAGCTTGCTTCCGCCCGCTCCGCTTTGAAAGACTCTGAGCGGGTCTGCCAAACCCTGAGTGATGATCTTACCAACTCCAATGGGCAATGTAAGAAACTCGAGAGCGATCTGGCCCAGAAAGATGCCCAACTGTTGAATGCGGTAACAGCGCAAACGGCTCTTGAAGTTCAACTTGTTGAGGCCCAAGAAGCCCTTCAGTCCGCTCAATCTTCCTCCCATGCTGACTTGATCTCCTGTCTTAGGGATGATATTAAATGACTTTTGGAAGAAGGGATGGCCTGGGCGTATCATGCTGCTATGGAGAGCGTTTCTTATCAGAATGCTCTTTACAGGTATATGATGGTTGCCCGGGCGATTGGGCAATATGATGGATTACATGCTGGGTACCGCATAGTTCTGGCGGCGGGTGATATTACTACTCACGCTTGGAATGATTCCCGCGTGGATAGTAAGTTTTATGATGCGGGTCAAGAGTTGAGCGACCAAAGTCTCTCCATTTTCCAGGCACTTGGCGACCTTTCTGCGGAGGACGATCTTACCAGTGTGCGTCAACTGCTCATTCCTGCTGAGGAAGGTGAGACAACTAAAGAGGAAACTGCTGAAACTGCTAAAGAGAATCCTTCCAACCCAGAACCCGCGGAGATTGGTGCTGGTGCTAAACCATGAAACTCAAAATGACTTTGTAACTTTTAGTTTTTTGTTTGTAATTTCTACCCGTGGGGCAAAAACAATGTAACTGAATGCATCTTTTTGTTATGGGTCAAATTCCAAGCACCCGGCTGAGAAGCTCAATCACACAGGAATCCGGGAATCCCAAGGATTCTCGACAGGTTATGCTATCCGTTATTTATTCGAATATCTTTACTTACTAATTGCCACGTGATTAATTTCAATTGCAGATAAAACGAGGTCTAACCTTCCTAAGGAATCGGTCAATTAGGGCTGACGTGGCATTAACGAACGTGGACGGAATGGTGAACTTCCTCAAACGGCTAATGGACGTGGTCAAGAGGATCCCTGATTTTTCGGATAATTAGTTTATTTCTATTTGTAACTATAAATGGGACATGATCGAATTAGGAAACACACAACACACGACACTCTGAATATTGTAACACTTAGCCTTCGATCATCATCTCCACCACTGTAATTGAATTCTTATTTTATAAAAGCTTTAGGTAGCAGGCGCTTTGAGCCGGCTCCCGAGGTTTTTACTGGGATTCTCAGAGGCAACTCTCAGGATTCCGGGTTTCCCTCGTACCTCATCGTGTCATATGCATTACTTTTTCTTTACTTTTGAACCAGACTTCTTGGCACCTCACCCCACATTCTAAGTTTGGAATACGAGATTGCCTTGTGCAATTTTTGACCAAAACAGTTTGGCGCCCACCGTGGGGCAAAACGGTGCAAAACTTCATTTACTCTATCATATTCTACGTTTCCAATCGCTACAATGTCTTCCCAGATGAAGACTTCATCAGTATCCGCAGGATCTTCGGGCATAAGCAAGATCAACGCGACGTCCTCCTCTGAAAATCAACCGAGGAACACTGGAGTGTTCATACCGACAGTTACCACATCACTTCCTCCCATCCCAAGGAGAGATGCGGCGAAACAGAAAGGACCACAAATTCCGGTTTTCTCGGGATCTCAGGGTGAGCGTATTGATCCTGTTATTACTAACCATGATATTTTTGCTTTGATTCAACAGATGAAATCCCAAGCGGAGCAGCAGGAAAGAACCACTAAACAGGTGATAAAGGAGCTTGAAGAGCTTAAGAAATCTAGAAGCTCAGTCGATGAAGAAAGCCCTTTATATCCCAGGAATCTTGACTTTGGCACGTCGGGATCCCTGGCCAAAGATCGTCTCAAGTCAAGGACACCAGCTGCCGCTAATAAAGGCTCCTCGGCAACTTTCACAACGTGTCCTCCAATCTTCAGTTATCAGAAGCAGACATCCGAGATCCCGGAAGGCTATTATCAGGATTCCTCGAAGTCGCGTGATTATGATTTCTGGGAATCCCAACCAATGGGGTACCAGGAGTATTCTGCTTCTCAGCCCCGCCTTAAGGCTAAGGAACCCAAAGGATACCGCTATACTGATCCGTTCATCATTTCAGACGCCGGTCCTGCAAGACCTTCAGAAGTTCACCAAGGAGATTTCATTCCTATGCAGGATCCTGAAACAACCGAGTTTCCAGTATTCAGAAACTCACGACAAGAGCAAAGTCCCAGAACCAGGGACACATATGCAGGGAGAATTTCTAACCCTAGTTATAATGTGCCTAACACAACTGTTATGCAGGATACAGGAATTCCGCCTCAATTTGTCAGGGAACTTCAGAAACTCAAGGAGATGATAGCTAGCGTCCCGGGAATCATCAAGCCTATTCCCGAAGTCCCTCTAGAGAGTCACAGGATATCGAGATTTACGAGGCCCATATGTGACGTGGAGATTCCGAAGCGTTTCCAGACCCCTAGCATGAAATTATACGATAGGACGACGGATCCCGAAGAGCATGTGGCTCACTACAGGGAGAGGATGGAAATCAACCCAATCCCCGCTGATATCAAGGAAGCCTGTCTTTGCAAAGGCTTTGGTTCAACTTTGACAGGACCAGCCATGAAATGGCTACTGAGTATTCCTCCCAATACCATAACCTCGTTTTCTCATTTAGTTAATTTATTTAATAATCAGTTTTCTTGCAGCAGAACTTTTGAGAAGCTCACAGGTGATCTTTACCGAGTGGTCCAGAAACCATCGGAGCCCCTCCGGGATTATATATCCAGATTTGGCCGGGAATCCCTTGAGATTCCAAATTTGGACATGGCGGCTGCCGTGGAAGCATTCAAAATGGGACTCTCTAAGGATTCCCGATTTTATGACGATTTGGTTATGACCCCATGCAGGAACCTGGATGAAGTAAGAAGTCGGGCTCTGAGGTTCATTCGCCTAGAGGATGACAAGATAATTCATCAAAGGGAAGAAGCTGCAAAGAATGATCGAAATTCCAGGAAGTCTGAATCTTCCGGGAAATATTATAACTCCAAACCATACTCTCGAGGAGATAATCAAAGGATCAATGCTGTAGATGAGGAAGAAGACAATGAAGAATATCCTAAAATTTTTGAATATTGTTTCTCTTGTGATATTGCTGGTCTAATGTGTGCTATGCAGGACTTAGGAGAAAAGGCTAGATGGCCCAAGAAAGGTGACAAACAGGGATCCTGGAAGGATAAATCTAAGTGGTGTGCCTTCCATGAGGATTTCGGGCATCTCACTGATGAATGCATTGCACTTAGGAAAGAGATTGGATATTTGTTGAGCAAGGGGCATCTCAAAGAACTTCTCGGCAGAAAGAAAATCCGAACTCAAGAACCCGAGAAGTCCCAACAGCGAGCAGCTTCTCCACCTCCGGATGCTCCAATTATTCATTTCATATCAGGAGGCTCAGACATATGTGGAACCTCTTACTCATCCGCAAGAAAGCATGTTAAGCAGTCGAAGACTGAAAAGAACGAGAAGCCTACAAAGACTTCACGGCTAACTGAGGAAAAGCTTATCTCGTTTGATGAATCCGATAGAAGCGACATCCAGGATCCCCATCATGATAGTTTAGTTATGATGAGTGGTCAAAAAGTGCAATATATTTTATATTAATCATCCTTTAAATACACCGACTTAGATATAAAATATATTATTTTAATAGGTTATTGCAATTAGTATGCTGGAATAAAAATGAGTTAAAATTGATAGTATTAAGTTTAATATGTGCTTTAATGACTCACGAGTCAAGTCTCGTATCCGACTGTATGATTATTAATTTATATTTATTTTAAAATAGAAATAATAAATAAATAAAACATGAAATGAAGAAAAGATTCATGATTTTCGTGACTTCATATGCAGGTGATACAAAATGGGCTTTTGGCCCATTTAAATGAAAAGAAGCAAAAACGTGAAGGAAAAGTAGGATGGCGGCTGGAAGAAATAAAAAGGAGACTTCGAGATTTTTTTGAGGGAATCATTCGACAGCCCTAGGCTGTTTGACGGAAGGAATTTTGGGGAATTCATTCGGAGGCACGAACGGCTGGGACAAGAAAAAGGGCAGCAGCCAGGCTGCTGTGTTCGTGGAGATAGAAGGAGACAGTTCAATTTTCTTGAGTTTTCTTTTGGTATGAACATGTTTTGATCATTATGATTGTTGGCTAAAACCTTTCGTGATTACTTGGGTGAACGGTTAGTGTTTTTTTCTGGTTTTAATCTAGGGTTCTAATTGCTTAGATAGAATTATTGATCTGTGACAATCTTTGATTCTAGTGTTTGTTTGATAAATCATTGCAATTGTTTGTCGTGTATGTACCCCCCGCTCCCGGACTACCTCTATGAGCATAGCTCTAGGACTATACTTAGTATGTGCATGTTAAATAATTGTTTGGGTTGGTTAAACAAGTACACGATCATGTCTATGTGATTTCTAGGTTAGATTCTCGAAGAGAGAGATCGGTAATTCACTAACCTGGATCCTAAGTAATTGCTTTTTACTAATATAAGTTAGAATTAATTAATTGTTAGTTAGAGAATTCAGTGATAATCAATTTAGTGTTAAGTGAATCAATCCAAATTCAACAGCCAAGAGGCACCTTTTCAGTTTCAGCAAATTAGGTAAAGTAATTTAGATTTAGTTTAATTAATCTAGGTTAGTGACAGTAACTTAGGTTAGATAATTAAAGTCGCTAATAACCACCAACTCCCTTGGTTCGATACCCTAGCTTACCGCTACTGCAAATCTTAATTAAGTTGGGGATTTGTAACGGTCACGACAACCGTTATCAAATTGGCGCCGTTGCCGGGGAAAATGATAGAAAAATTGGAAATCGATTTTTAAAAATAAAAATAAAGAAAGAAAAGTGAAAAGTGGTAGAAAAGGAGAGAATGAAAAACATGACTAATCTGTGATGTGTCGGTAGGCCCAGCTGATCTAGGAATAGCTTAAACTGCCCACTGTGTTTATTGTTGTATAAATATGTAATTAAATCAGTCTGCTAGTGGGTTCCCATTTTAGAGGTGATAGGGAGATTGAAACTGATAATTAGGAGGAAAAAGACCACTTTAAATTAGAGACTTATATGTCATTAGAATAACTTGGCACATTATGATCTTTTTGCGAAAGCAAATCCGAGAAATAACGGTGCCCCATCTTTCCATCTTTGAGCATATTAGGTAAATAATTTGGTTAATAATTTTAGAGTGAAGGGACAAAATACTCATGTACAAACTAAGGATAGTATCCCGTGGTGCGTGCCTCTGATGATGTTCTGGATCTCGCGGGCAAAATACTCACGTATGATTTCGGGGGTAAGACCTTGTGAAAGAATGCCTCTGATGATGTCCGTTGGTAAATATAGCTAAAATTAACCAATTATTAAAAAAATGAAAAATGATGAAAGAAAAAAAAGAAAAAAAGAAAAAGAAAAAGAAAAAACGATGAGAAAAATAAAGAAAAAAATGGAAAAATAGGAAAAATAGTTGATTAGAGAAATAAATGCTCAAAACTTCGCATCCATCTATTCCATCATTCTGTGGACATCTGAGTATCTGATTTAAAGGCGGGTGGGAAAAATCTATATATATAATCTTGAATACCCTTTACTTTGACTGAATTTGATTCGGGAGTAGGTTAAACTTGAACTTTCTGAATGTGGGACACATAGGCAGACTGATAACTTTATTCGGTAAATTATAAACACTTTGGGGCGAAAGAAAAGGTTAGTGGTTGGGTTTAGTCGGACCGAAATACTGGCAATTGCAGTTAGTCCATGTGATTACATTATGGTTGGTGGAATTGAATTGGTGGACAAATTAAAAGGTCATATGATTGTGAGATTGATTTCCCGGTTATGATTCCATGGCAGTTTTTCCGAGACGGAAAAAAGATAAGTGTGGGGATGTGATGAGTGGTCAAAAAGTGCAATATATTTTATATTAATCATCCTTTAAATACACCGACTTAGATATAAAATATATTATTTTAATAGGTTATTGCAATTAGTATGCTGGAATAAAAATGAGTTAAAATTGATAGTATTAAGTTTAATATGTGCTTTAATGACTCACGAGTCAAGTCTCGTATCCGACTGTATGATTATTAATTTATATTTATTTTAAAATAGAAATAATAAATAAATAAAACATGAAATGAAGAAAAGATTCATGATTTTCGTGACTTCATATGCAGGTGATACAAAATGGGCTTTTGGCCCATTTAAATGAAAAGAAGCAAAAACGTGAAGGAAAAGTAGGATGGCGGCTGGAAGAAATAAAAAGGAGACTTCGAGATTTTTTTGAGGGAATCATTCGACAGCCCTAGGCTGTTTGACGGAAGGAATTTTGGGGAATTCATTCGGAGGCACGGACGGCTGGGACAAGAAAAAGGGCAGCAGCCAGGCTGCTGTGTTCGTGGAGATAGAAGGAGACAGTTCAATTTTCTTGAGTTTTCTTTTGGTATGAACATGTTTTGATCATTATGATTGTTGGCTAAAACCTTTCGTGATTACTTGGGTGAACGGTTAGTGTTTTTTTTCTGGTTTTAATCTAGGGTTCTAATTGCTTAGATAGAATTATTGATCTGTGACAATCTTTGATTCTAGTGTTTGTTTGATAAATCATTGCAATTGTTTGTCGTGTATGTACCCCCCGCTCCCGGACTACCTCTATGAGCATAGCTCTAGGACTATACTTAGTATGTGCATGTTAAATAATTGTTTGGGTTGGTTAAACAAGTACACGATCATGTCTATGTGATTTCTAGGTTAGATTCTCGAAGAGAGAGATCGGTAATTCACTAACCTGGATCCTAAGTAATTGCTTTTTACTAATATAAGTTAGAATTAATTAATTGTTAGTTAGAGAATTCAGTGATAATCAATTTAGTGTTAAGTGAATCAATCCAAATTCAATAGCCAAGAGGCACCTTTTCAGTTTCAGCAAATTAGGTAAAGTAATTTAGATTTAGTTTAATTAATCTAGGTTAGTGACAGTAACTTAGGTTAGATAATTAAAGTCGCTAATAACCACCAACTCCCTTGGTTCGATACCCTAGCTTACCGCTACTGCAAATCTTAATTAAGTTGGGGATTTGTAACGGTCACGACAACCGTTATCAAATTGGCGCCGTTGTCGGGGAAAATGATAGAAAAATTGGAAATCGATTTTTAAAAATAAAAATAAAGAAAGAAAAGTGAAAAGTGGTAGAAAAGGAGAGAATGAAAAACATGACTAATCTGTGATGTGTCGGTAGGCCCAGCTGATCTAGGAATAGCTTAAACTGCCCACTGTGTTTATTGTTGTATAAATATGTAATTAAATCAGTCTGCTAGTGGGTTCCCATTTTAGAGGTGATAGGGAGATTGAAACTGATAATTAGGAGGAGAAAGACTACTTTAAATTAGAGACTTATATGTCATTAGAATAACTTGGCACATTATGATCTTTTTGCGAAAGCAAATCCGAGAAATAACGGCGCCCCATCTTTCCATCTTTGAGCATATTAGGTAAATAATTTGGTTAATAATTTTAGAGTGAAGGGACAAAATACTCATGTACAAACTAAGGATAGTATCCCGTGGTGCGTGCCTCTGATGATGTTCTGGATCTCGCGGGCAAAATACTCACGTATGATTTCGGGGGTAAGACCTTGTGAAAGAATGTCTCTGATGATGTCCGTTGGTAAATATAGCTAAAATTAACCAATTATTAAAAAAATGAAAAATGATGAAAGAAAAAAAAGAAAAAAAGAAAAAGAAAAAGAAAAAACGATGAGAAAAATAAAGAAAAAAATGGAAAAATAGGAAAAATAGTTGATTAGAGAAATAAATGCTCAAAACTTCGCATCCATCTATTCCATCATTCTGTGGACATCTGAGTATCTGATTTAAAGGCGGGTGGGAAAAATCTATATATATAATCTTGAATACCCTTTACTTTGACTGAATTTGATTCGGGAGTAGGTTAAACTTGAACTTTCTAAATGTGGGACACATAGGCAGACTGATAACTTTATTCGGTAAATTATAAACACTTTGGGGCGAAAGAAAAGGTTAGTGGTTGGGTTTAGTCGGACCGAAATACTGGCAATTGCAGTTAGTCCATGTGATTACATTATGGTTGGTGGAATTGAATTGGTGGACAAATTAAAAGGTCATATGATTGTGAGATTGATTTCCCGGTTATGATTCCATGGCAGTTTTTCCGAGATGGAAAAAAGATAAGTGTGGGGATGTGATGAGTGGTCAAAAAGTGCAATATATTTTATATTAATCATCCTTTAAATACACCGACTTAGATATAAAATATATTATTTTAATAGGTTATTGCAATTAGTATGCTGGAATAAAAATGAGTTAAAATTGATAGTATTAAGTTTAATATGTGCTTTAATGACTCACGAGTCAAGTCTCGTATCCGACTGTATGATTATTAATTTATATTTATTTTAAAATAGAAATAATAAATAAATAAAACATGAAATGAAGAAAAGATTCATGATTTTCGTGACTTCATATGCAGGTGATACAAAATGGGCTTTTGGCCCATTTAAATGAAAAGAAGCAAAAACGTGAAGGAAAAGTAGGATGGCGGCTGGAAGAAATAAAAAGGAGACTTCGAGATTTTTTTGAGGGAATCATTCGACAGCCCTAGGCTGTTTGACGGAAGGAATTTTGGGGAATTCATTCGGAGGCACGGACGGCTGGGACAAGAAAAAAGGGCAGCAGCCAGGCTGCTGTGTTCGTGGAGATAGAAGGAGACAGTTCAATTTTCTTGAGTTTTCTTTTGGTATGAACATGTTTTGATCATTATGATTGTTGGCTAAAACCTTTCGTGATTACTTGGGTGAACGGTTAGTGTTTTTTTTCTGGTTTTAATCTAGGGTTCTAATTGCTTAGATAGAATTATTGATCTGTGACAATCTTTGATTCTAGTGTTTGTTTGATAAATCATTGCAATTGTTTGTCGTGTATGTACCCCCCGCTCCCGGACTACCTCTATGAGCATAGCTCTAGGACTATACTTAGTATGTGCATGTTAAATAATTGTTTGGGTTGGTTAAACAAGTACACGATCATGTCTATGTGATTTCTAGGTTAGATTCTCGAAGAGAGAGATCGGTAATTCACTAACCTGGATCCTAAGTAATTGCTTTTTACTAATATAAGTTAGAATTAATTAATTGTTAGTTAGAGAAGTCAGTGATAATCAATTTAGTGTTAAGTGAATCAATCCAAATTCAACAGCCAAGAGGTACCTTCTCAGTTTCAGCAAATTAGGTAAAGTAATTTAGATTTAGTTTAATTAATCTAGGTTAGTGACAGTAACTTAGGTTAGATAATTAAAGTCGCTAATAACCACCAACTCCCTTGGTTCGATACCCTAGCTTACCGCTACTGCAAATCTTAATTAAGTTGGGGATTTGTAACGGTCACGACAACCGTTATCAAGTTATTACTCTGCATATTGCTAACTGTGTTGTACGCAGGATTCTGGTGGATAACGGAAGCTCAGTAAATATCATTCATCTGGAAGCATTGAAAAAGATGAACGTACCAGAAGGCGACATAATCCCAAGATCTTCAGTCCTTGTTGGATTCAGTGGAGAAACCAAGAATACGATTGGGGATATCCGGCTTCCTGTTTACATCGAGGGGGTAAACTGTGTTCAAAAGTTTTGTGTTATTGATTCACTTTCTTGTTGCAATGTCATTTTAGGTAGGCCTTGGATTCATGAAATGAAAGCCGTACCATCAACCTACCACCAGTGCATCAAATTCCCGACGTCCTGGGGAGTTGTTCGGATAGAGAGCGACCAACAGGAAGCCAAGAACTGTTACCTCACTTCAATGAGAAAAGCAACCAAGCTTAATTCAGCATAGCAATCAAAGAAACTAGCACTTCAACTTCAGGAAGAAAAAGAATTAGACGTGAAGGAAGTTCAGCTGGATCCTGAGAATCCTGAAGTGAAGGTGCTAGTAGGAACTGATATTCCCAGGGATACTGAGCAAGAATTGATCCAGCTTCTCGCGAACAGGAAAACAACCTTTGCATGGAAGCACGAAGATATGACAGGTATCCCTACTAATGTTATAACTCACAAACTTGGTTTAGATCCTACTTTCAGGCCAGTTCAGCAGAAAAGAAGAAAGTTTGCTCCGGAAACTAACATTATCATACAAGAGGAGGTTAACAAGCTTCTCAAGACGAAAATGATTAGGGAAGTCAAGTATCCTAAATGGCTAGCAAACGTGGTCGTAGTACAAAAGAAAAATGGGAAGTGGAGAGTTTGTGTGGATTACACTGATCTAAACAAGGCTTGTCCCAAGGATCCCTTCCCATTACCACACATCGATGCTATGGTGGATGCTACTGCAGGACACGAGATGCTCACCTTTATGGACGCCTCATCGGGATTCCAACAAATTCGAATGGAACCCTGTGATCAGGAGCACACCGCCTTCATGACCCCAACAGGTATCTATTGTTATACTGCAATGCCTTTTGGACTTCGAAATGCAGGTGCCACCTATCAGAGACTCGTAAACATGATGTTCAAAGACCAACTGGGAGACACTATGGAAGTCTATATCGATGACATGGTAGTAAAATCCAAGAAAACAGAAGATCACCCTAGGGATCTCCAAACGGCATTTGATATCCTGGATCATTACAACATGAAGCTGAATCCTTCTAAGTGTCACTTTGGGGTTAGAGCAGGAAAGTTCTTGGGTTATATGGTAACTGAAAGAGGAATTGAAGCCAGTCCTGAGCAAATTAAAGCCATTCTAAATCTGAAATCTCCTACAACAATTAAGGATGTCCAGAAGTTGACCGGAAGAATAGCAGCTTTGAACAGATTTATATCCAGATCCTCAGAAAAAAGTAAAGATTATTATGAGATTCTGAGAAAAAATAAAAGGTTCGAGTGGAGTGAAAAGCATGAAGAAGCTCTCAAGTCGTTAAAGGAATATCTCTCATCGGCTCCTCTATTGATGAAGCCCATAGATGGGGAGCCTCTAACCCTGTACTTAGCAGTCTCAGGAAGCTCAGTCAGTGCAGTCCTCGTCAAGGATCATGAAGGACAGCAACACCCTGTGTACTATGTAAGTAAAACACTACTTGATGCAGAATCCAGGTATTCCTATCTTGAGAAACTTATTTTAGCTTTAATCATGGCGTCCACTAAATTAAGACATTATTTTGAAACTCATACTATTATTGTGAGGACTAACTATCCTATTAAGGCAGTGCTCAGGAAGCCTGAGATGTCTGGCAGGTTAGCGAAGTGGGTAGTCAAACTCAGTGCTTATGACATACAGTACGAGCCTAGAACGGCTATCAAGTCACAGGCCTTAGCTGATTTTGTAGCAGACTTCAGCAGTGACATCCTCCCGGAAGCCGAGGAGGAAGTCGGGAAGCTTGATGAACTTGAGGAGCCTTGGATCCTATACACTGATGGGGCTTCTAATGTCAGGGGCACAGGCCTCGGAATCCTACTAAAATCACCCCAGGGAGACATCTTACCCTCGTCTATTTCTTGTGAATTCCAGGCTACTAACAACGAAGCCGAGTATGAGGCGCTTATTGCAGGTTTACAGATTGCTAGGGGCATGGGAATCAGGTGTATACAAGTCTATGTTGATTCCTTATTACTCGCTAACCATTTCAATGGATCTTATGCAGCCAAAGGAGAGAAACTTTCGAAGTATCTTGATGTTGTAAAAGATTTGTCTTTAAAATTTGAAACTTTCAATATAGTTCAGGTTCCAGGGAGGAGAACTCGGAAGCCGATGCCTCGGCCAACTTGGCTTCATCTCTCAAGATTCCGGAGGATGTCAAGATCCCGATCACTCATATTCTAACTCCCGCTATTTCAGCTCAGGAAGCTAATAAGGTGGACTGCGAGGATGCTACGGAGATCCAGGATCCTGAAAAGGCTTTGGAATCCTGGACCTCCCCTATTATAAAGTATATTCAAAGTGGGGAAATTCCTAAAGACGAGAATCCCAGAGCTTTCCGCACGAAGGTAATTCCTTACATTATTTTAAATAATACCCTATATAGAAAGTCTCTTGCAGGTCCTTACTTAAGGTGTCTTGAGAAACCTGAGGCGCTCCAAGTAGTTCAAGATATCCATGCGGGAGATTGTGGAAATCATACCGGTGGAAGAGCATTGTTTTCCAAGATCCTCAGAACTGGTTACTTCTGGCCAACTATGAAGAAGGATGCTATGGACTTCTCACAAAAATGCGATGCATGCCAAAGACATAGCAATATTCTCCATCAACCAGCTGAGCCATTGCACCCCATTGTCTCACCTTGGCCATTCATGAAGTGGGGCATGGATATAGTTGGGAAGCTGCCCAAGGCACCCGGAGGAAAAGTCTTTATGCTTGCAATGACCGACTACTTTTCCAAATGGATAGAAGCAGAAGCCTACGTTCAAGTCAGGGAAAAGGAGGTTATCTCGTTTATCAAAAGGAATATCCTAACAAGGTTTGGAATCCCAGCTGAAATTATATGTGATAATGGTTCCCAGTTTATTGGCAAAAGGACTACAAGCTTCTGTGAAAGTTGGGGGATTAAGATGATCACTTCAACACCAGTACATCCTCAAGCCAATGGTCAAGCAGAATCCAGCAACAAAATCATCATCAATAACTTGAAAAAGAAGTTGGGTTCCAAGAAAGGAAGATGGGCTGAAGAACTTCCGTTTGTTCTTTGGGCAGATAGGACGACTTCTAAGAATGCAACTGGCCAAACGCCTTTTTCCTTGGTATTTGGGGCAGAAGCCGTAATCCCTACTGAAATGGTGATTCCTACAGCAAGAGTTACGCTTCAGGATTCCCAGAATAACTCTGAGAATCTACTTCAGGATCTTGAAACGATAGAAGAACTCAGAGATCTTGCTAAAGTCAGAATGGCCTCATACCGGCAAAGGGTGGCAAGGTCATATAATAAGAATATCAGGCTCAGAAGATTTCAGGTTGGAGACTTGGTATTGAGGAAAGCATTTCAAAATACGACCAATCCGGCTGATGGGAAGTTGGCACCCAAATGGGAAGGACCCTATCTAGTGGAATCCGAAGAAGGAAAAGGGGCATATAGATTAATGAACTTAGAAGGAGACTTATTACCGAGAGCTTGGAATGCCGTCCATCTGAAAGCCTATTTTATGTAGGGATCCTATCAGGATTCTCACCCGGATTCTCATCCAGTCGGCAATCCAGGTAAGTGTACTAATCCGATTTCAATTCGCTTTATCAATTTCTTTTTAACCATTACTAACTTAAGCATCGGAGTGGTGTCAGCAAGGATGACACCCACCCTTCACCAAGCATTCGAGTGTTTTGCAGAAGGTTGGAAATCCTACAACAGTTTTTTGGGTTTATCCCCAGTCAGAGGCTGGCCACCTCTTCTCTGTTTAAGATGTCCAGCACATCTTCTAAGGTTTAAAGGTATTCACCTTTCTCAAGTTTGGGTAAACGCCTGTGACGCACGACTCTCGTCTGGAGCGCAAGTAATCCCTCAGGATGCTCAAGGTAGCCGGACCAGTCCATCCTTAGGGGTGGCTGACAATCTTGTTACTGGAGGCTTCTGGGTGGATTCTTAAGGTTTTTAACACTTACGTGTTAACAATTGGTTTGGCATTTTCATGTCACTAAGTGGGATTATCCCCAGTTTCCTAGCAATTGGTTTGACATTTTCATGTCACTAAGATGGGTTTTACCCCAGTTTCTTCGGGCTCGTCCCCAGTTTATTTGGGTTTAACCCCAGTCTCTTCGGGCTTGTCCCCAGTTTCATCGAGAATAACCCCAGTTTCTTTGGGCTTGTCCCCAGTGTTTAATTTGAAATCTAAAACCTATTGGGTCCCAGTCGGGAGAAGATTAAAAACGCGAGTAATCTTGACTTATTATTCGAATTCCTTTTTAACAGGCTTGGGAATCCTAAGGAATTGGGAATCCTGACCAGGAAGATAAGAAGGTGGAGAGGCCTTATTTTTCAATATACTTTATGCTTTGGGTCCTACAAAATCTGAACATGCGACATTCTTTTATAAGTAAAAGGTTTGTTTTGGATCCATTAAGGTAGTGGATTCAAGAAAGATTCTTCTTATACCTTTATATTCTATTTGTGGAACCCAAGCATATACTTTATTCAAGTCAACGTAAAAACTATTTTTATAAATAAAACGACAAGTATTGGTCAAACCTACCATACCATTCATAATATTTAGTAAATTAAAGGGATAAAGCAACCCAGGTTTTGTCCTGGAAACTTCAGGATCCCTCCACCTGGGAGGCTTGATTGTCTGGGTTCTAGGATTCCGGATTTCGTCTTGAAAAGTTCAAGATCCCTCCACCCGGAATCCTATCATTGTTAATTGTTGTTAAGTATGCAGGAAACATAAAGAAACTTAAAGAAACATTGTTTGGGACATCAAAACACCATCAAAAAACAGTGGAAATGAACGGCGGCGCCTCAGGGTTCTTCATCATCATTGGAGGTTTTGGAGAATCCCATCACCTCTTTCCCCTTGTTCTCGCCGATATGGCCGATCACCTCCACAGTCAACATCTTCTCACCACCCTCCTGCTTCAGAAGCTCATCAAGGCTACTCCCCTTAGCTGTCGTCTTCTCAAGTTGGGTGATTGGACTCTCTCCTTCTTGCTCAGAAGGATGAGTCTTCTCTTGCTTGGCAGCCTCGGCGTCTTCGGCCTCTTTCTTCAGCTTCTCCAACTTTGCCTTCCAAGCTTCAACCTTCCACACCTCAACAGAGAAGTCAGCCCCGGACGCCTGTTCAGCCATCTTGATTTTGCTTTGAAAAACAGCTATGGCAGCCGACCTTCTTCCCTTCTGGACCTCCAGCTCCAAGGCAGCATCAAACCCTTCTTGCACCATCTCCAGCTTCCTCTCGAAATACTTGTTCTTTGATTCAGCGATGTCCCCCTGGATCTTGATGGTTTCATGGGCCCTCTTGACCTCTTCCTTCAGCTCCAACACCTTGGCTTCAGCATCGGCATACATTGCGGCTAGGCGCTCGAAACCCTGCGAGATTGAGGATACTGATCAGAATCCTAGTGGAAATATCAGATACTCAATCAGGAAACTTAGAAATTGGGACTTACATGCTTTTGAAGACCAGTGAGCATGTTGATGGTTTCGGTAGCGTTCAGGCCTTCGAAGCAATCAGGGAGGCTAATGGAAGCAGAATCTGAGCCCCTCCTTTTCTTGGTGGTGGTGGCTTTGCCTTTGGGCTGTGGGGGCTTCGAAGAGGTAGCCTTGGAGGTGTGTTTGACCTTGGGATGGGTCAACTTGGGAGCTTCAGCAGTTACATCATCATCAAAGTAGTCCGAAAGGTCCTCGAGATCAAAACTCATCTTGGTCTTGGGAGCTGAGAAGTTGAAAACACAAAACAGATAAGTCTAAAATTTTCAATTTATTATAAATTCATATTACAAAATCTATCAATACTTACTTGACATTTTTTCAGAGTTGCTTGGCTCACTGAAAGAGGTCTCAATCGCGAAGGTTCTCTCAGCCACGGGAATCTGATAAAAAGCCACAAGCTTCTTATCTGAGAGAGGAGTGGGTTTAATAAGCTTCTCAAACACGGGGGCTGCAAAACAAAGGAAATCGAAGGTAAGTTAACAAATCTCAAACATATTGACAGGAACAAAAGAACACAAGCTTCCTACCCTTCTTCACCCATTGCACCGGCAATTCTTTACCCCCAACGATGGAATCCCTACGGACAAAGAAGAATTTATGCCTCCAATCGTGGTCATTGTGGGTGGCCCTAGGAATCAGATGGGAGTCTGAGGTTCTGGCCTGAAGAACAAAACGGCTGTTTCCATGGGTTCTAAGGTTGTAGGCAGCACAGATTTCCGGAATCCCTATTGACAGGTTTCTTGAACGGTTCAGGCTGTCAATGGAGTAAAGAATCTTCCAAACCATGGGCATGGTTTGGGCATATGACAGCCCGGTGACCTTGAAGAAGTCATTCACCAGTGCAGGGAAGGGAAAGGACATCCCGAGTTGGAAGGGGTAGAGAAGAAAGCAAACCCAGGTTGTAGAAACCCAATCGGCTTTCAGCCTAGGGTCGAATGGGAAGAAGACAGCATTGGACGAAAACTGGTCGGACTCCTTGAGGTCTTTCACGTCGATATCAGTGAAACGGCAGGACTCCTCCGATTCACCGGAATGAAGCCCTGATCGACGAAGTCTCCGACGGTGGCAGGAGCGCCGGGAGCAACAGAAGAGGAACGAGTTCTCTTGACCATGATGAAAACTAAACGGAAAAAAGTGAAATTTCCGGGAAGAAGGATTACTGACCTGAATGCCGGGAGAAAGCTTTTCTCTAGGGTTTTCGGAAAGATGGTGAGTAAACGAGAAAATAAATGAAGTATTTAAGGCCGCAGGGTGTGACGGAAATCTCGTATGGGGGAGAGTGTAAGCCGTCAAATCAAAAAAGGCATCTTAGATCTCGGCTGTCCACGTAGGCATGCAGATTAACTTAAAATGATTTGAATTTCACAGCTGTTATCCTTTATCAAACACCCGCGAAATTCAGGGGCAATTGTTATGGGTCAAATTCCAAGCACCCGGCTGAGAAGCTCAATCACACAGGAATCCGGGAATCCCAAGGATTCTCGACAGGTTATGCTATCCGTTATTTATTCGAATATCTTTACTTACTAATTGCCACGTGATTAATTTCAATTGCAGATAAAACGAGGTCTAACCTTCCTAAGGAATCGGTCAATTAGGGCTGACGTGGCATTAACGAACGTGGACGGAATGGTGAACTTCCTCAAACGGCTAATGGACGTGGTCAAGAGGATCCCTGATTTTTCGGATAATTAGTTTATTTCTATTTGTAACTATAAATGGAACATGATCGAATTAGGAAACACACAACACACGACACTCTGAATATTGTAACACTTAGCCTTCGATCATCATCTCCACCACTGTAATTGAATTCTTATTTTATAAAAGCTTTAGGTAGCAGGCGCTTTGAGCCGGCTCCCGAGGTTTTTACTGGGATTCTCAGAGGCAACTCTCAGGATTCCGGGTTTCCCTCGTACCTCATCGTGTCATATGCATTACTTTTTCTTTACTTTTGAACCAGACTTCTTGGCACCTCACCCCACATTCTAAGTTTGGAATACGAGATTGCCTTGTGTAATTTTTGACCAAAACACTTTTGATTGGGGGTTATGCCCCTTTTTTGATAGTCATTGGTTTTGCTTATTATTTTACAAGTCCGTTGCATGGCTAATTCTTACTAATAAGATTAGCGTAACATTTTCTCTGATTGGTTGATTTGTTATCAAGGTATCAGTAACTTGCGCGGGAGCCTTGTTTTTTCAAGGGCGCGCCCGCGAAGATACATGCGGCTTTCTACCGCGCTTGTATCGATCCACACTTGTGTATTTTTAGGTGCCAAAGGGAATGCCTGCTGCAGACAGGGTATCCGGACCTGCGCTCCTTTTTTAGGGTGTATCGCGGAGTAAATATGTATCTTTACTAAGTCTTTTAAAGAATCAGTTTACTATATGCTTTATGCAAGGATTTATTCTTCTATTTTTCATAATCGACAGATTTTAACTTTGTCAGTGAAATCTAAATCAAATGGTGATATAATAGAGAAAACGAAGTAAAATTAACTAAACTTTCATTCATATGTGTAATAAGCTTTGTAGTACAAATTACATGTAGCATTTTCTTAGCTGAGCGGAATTCCAGGTTCGTGGTACCGGTTTTCCATCCAGGTGCGCTAGTTCATAGGCGCCCTTTCCCAGATCTTTCTTGATTACATAAGGCCCCTCCCAGTTTGGGCTGAGCTTTCCTAGCGGGAGGGTTCTGCTAGCCTCATTGTTTCTTAGAACGTATTCACCTTCTTTGAAAACCACTTCGCGGACGTGCCTATTGTAATACTTCTTCATCTGCTCCTTGTATTTTTGTTCTTTGAGGGCTGCTAATTCACGGCGTTCTTCAAGGACATCTAGGTTGTGGCAGATCTCCTCATCATTATTAATAAGATGATTGTTAAGATGCTTGTATGAGGGAATTCCAATTTCCGTGGGAATCATAGCCTCCGAGCCGTATGTTAGGCTGAATGGGGTTTCACCATTGCTTGATTTTTTCATTGTCCGGTGGGCCCACAAGACATGTGGCACCTCGTCCACCCAAGAGGCTCCCTCAAAATCCAATCTAGCCTTGATTCCATCCAAGAGACTTCTATTAATTCTCTCCACCTGGCCGTTCCCCTGCGGGTGTGCGACCGAGGTGAAGATTTGTTGAATCTGTAGTTCTTCACACCACTTTTTGAGGAGTTTGTCCGCAAATTAGGTTCCATTATCAGTTAATAGGTACAGCGGGAGGCCGAAGCGGCAGACTATAAATTCCCATAAGAATTTTTTCACGTTTGCGGCAGTAATTGTGGCCAGTGGCTTCGCTTCCACCCATTTGGTAAAGTAATCTACCGCCACTATTAGGAATTTTACCCGTCCCGCCGCCTCGGGGAACGGGCCCACGATGTCTACCGCCCATTTCTGGAATGGCCAGGTGGAGGTTACACGGATCAAATCATTCTTTGGTCGGGAGATCATGGGTGCGTATTTTTGGGAAATAATGCACCTTCTTAATTCTGCTACTGCCATAGCGTGCATGCCCGACCAGTAGAAACCCACACTTTTCAGCTTGGCCACCGCTGCCTTGGGCCCCGCATGGATTCCGCAAATGCCCATGTGCACTTCTCGGATTAGATAATTTGCTTCTTCGGGGTCTACGCATCGAAGCAATGGACCCAGATACGTCCGCCGGTATAGAACGTCATTTATCATTTGGTAGTTTTCACATTTGCTCCGTAGTTTTCTGGCCTCCCCTTTGTCCTGCGGGAGTTTCCCATCAGTCGGGTATTTCACAATAGGGGCAGTCCAACTGTCAGGGGACTGTTGCGGCACGTTTACGCGATGGATCTGAATGGCCGAGTCTTTCATTTCTTCTACATGCACATTTTGTAGAGGCTCCGCGAAGCAAGAAGCGAGTTTTCTTAGTGCGTCCGCCTTCTTATTTTTGCTTCGCGGGACGTGGACTACTTCGCAGGTTTCAAAAGTTTTGATGAGCGCTTTGCAAACGCTGAGGTATTTTTCCATTGCCTCATCCTTAGCTTCGTACTCTGCATTAATTTGATTGGCTGCCAAAATGGAATCTATATGCGCGCGGATATGCCTGGCCCTGTGTTTTAGTGCCAGCTTAAGGCCTCCAATCAAAGCCTCATACTCTGCTTCATTGTTGCTGGCTCGGAAGTTTAGTTTATATGCACGCGCGTACTCCTTGCCCATGGGGCTAATCAAGATGACCCCCGCACCAGCGCCGTCCATACTGGACGCGCCGTCTGAGTGTAACTCCCACGCCTGATCCGCGGGGATTTATTTAGCCTTTGGTAGGCACAGTTCTTCTGGTAAAAGTTGCGTCCCAGATGTGATCTCGGAGATGAAGTCTGCTATAACCTGGCCTTTCACAGCTGTTCTAGACTTAAATGTTTGGTTATACACTCCCAGCTCGATAGCCCACTTGCAGAGGCGTCCCGAGAGGTCCGGTTTTCTCAACACATGCTGTAGTGGATAGCTCGCCAAAACTTCGATGTCATGTGCCTGAAAGTGCCTCCGCTGGCAGCGGGAGGTGTGTACTAGCGCGAGCACCAACTTCTCCATTATTGAGTAGTTGGCCTCGGCGTCTGTTAGAACGCGGCTTATGTAATAAATCGGAGTTTGTGTATCTCCCCGCTCAACTAGCAGCACAGAACTAACTGCCCGTGATGAAGTTGAAAGGTACATTTTCAATATCTCATCGATTCGTGGAGCCGTTAAGGCGGGTAGATTGACTAGGTATGCCTTGAGGTCTTGGAAAGCTTGCTCTGCTTCAGTAGTCCACTCAAAGTGTTTTTCAGACAAACATTTTTTCAGTACTGAAATAAATGGAAGAGACCGTTCTGAATGCTTTGATAGGAATCTATTGATGGCGACTAGTCTTCCGTTAAGTGCCTGTACTTCTTTCAAGGAGGTAGGAGACCGCATTTCTATAATCGCGGCGACCTTTTCTGGGTGGACACGAAATCCATCTTCTGTTACTATGTTCCCAGAAATTTCCCTTCTTCCATGCCAAAAGAACACTTTTCTGGGTTCAGCTTGATATTGTTCTTCCTAAGAGCAGAGAACGTCTCAATGATATCCGGTAGTAGGCGATTTTCTTCCAAGATTTTTATTACAAGGTCATCCACATACACTTCCACATTTTTTCCAATTTGTTTATCAAAAACCCGGTCCATCATCCGCTGATATGTTGCCCCCGCGTTTTTTAACCCAAAGGGCATTTTAGTATAACAGTAAATACCCTTCTCGGTGTAAAACGTTGTTTTGGCCTCGTCCTACCTGGCCATTTTCACCTGGTGATAACCCTTGTAGGCGTCTAAGAAGCATTTAAAACGGAATGGGACCAGAGAGTCGACCTTGACATCAATTACTGGTAAAGGATACGCATCCTTGGGGCAAGCTTTGTTGAGGTTGGTATAATCAACACACATCCGCCAGGAGCCATCCGCTTTTGGAACAACCACTGGATTGGCCAGCCAGGGTTGTTCTTTAGTCTAGCGGACAATTCCGGCGGCTTCAAGTTTTTCGACTTCTGAAGTGATAAACTTTTTTCGTTTTTCTCCCATGTGTCTTTGTTTTTGCTCGTGTGTCTTAGCATCTTTATATACTCTCAAATGGTTTTCTGCGGTGTCACGCGGGACTCCCGTCATGTCCTGGTGGGCAAATGCGAAAACATCCATGTTTTCTTTCAGTAGCTGCTTTAGGTGATATCTAATTTTCTGCGATAGGGAGGCTCCCAACGCAACTATTTATTCTGAAAAGCGGGGGTTGATGACCCATTTTTCCACTTCGTTAACTGGCGGTGCGCACGGGTGGGATGATACCTCCGCTACCATCATTGGTTTGTCAGCCCAAACCTGAGCAACCCCCCGTGGGGTTGGGAGCATTAAAAGGCTGTGGGCCGTGGAGACTGCCGCTGGGAGATTTCCCAAGGTTGGCCTGCCAATTATGGCATTGTACTCACTTTTGGCTGGTACGACCAGAAAGGTTGTCATGACCGTTTTGTCTCTTATGTCATCTCCCATTGTTACTGGAAGGTCGATTTGGCGAAGAGGCATACATGTTTCTCTAGAGAACCCACTTAAAGGTTCATAGACAGGTTCCATGCGCTCTCTATCCTCTGGAGCCAAACGGTGGAAACACTCATCATAGATTATGTCTGCAGAGCTGCCTGTATCTACTAGAACTCGGCGCATCCTGTAGGCTCCCATGCGGAGAGTAATTGTGATAGCGCCTTCGTTGTAGTTGCCTATTTGAGGCGGAAACGTCAGTGGGGCATGCATCCAGGACTCGACACGCTGGCCCACCTTCTTTTATTTTCGTGAGTCGTTCCGCATCATTAGGACATCCTTATACTTTGGAGAATCTTCTTTTTTCCTGTCGTCTCCCTTCTGCAAGTGCATCAATTTTCCCTCTTTCACATACTTTGCTATCTGCTTTTTTAGCGCAAAACACTCATCGGTGACGTGACCATGACCCTTGTGATAGTCACAGTACTTTTTTGTATCACGGGCATTGCTTTCCTTTAGAGGTCTTGGCTCCTCCCATTTGAAACCCTCACTCTTAAAGATGGCGCTCGGGGACTTTATGAGGTACCAATTAGACGAGGAAGGCGCGAGTTGCTCCCATTTTACTATGGACATATCCCTTCCGCGGTGTGGCTCGTGGAACGAGTCTTGTGTTTCAGAGCATGATTGGTAGGGAGTAAAACGACTGCTGGGACGTCTATCATTTCTGCGGGAATGGCGACTACCATTCGAATCTTTTCTGGAATCTTCAGACCTAGCCTGCTCCTTTCCACGTTCGTATGCTCGGTTCAAAACGATTGCTTTTTCCGCGCGGACGTACTGCTTAGCTATTGACATTAGTACATCCATCGTTTGTGGTTGTCCGCCACTTAAAATTTTTCTTACCAAATGTTCCTCTCATACTCCTTGTATGAAACCTGCTATCATTAGATCTTCTGTAGCCCCGCCTATCTGGAGGCTTTCAATATTGAACATGGTGATAAAACTTTCTACTGTTTCATTGTCTTTCCGGAGGATGTGGAGTATCTCTGCCTTCTCCTTTTTATGACGTTTCGGTTGAGAAAACTGTTGGAAGAACTTGTTTACTAGCTCTTCAAAACTCGATATCTGGCCAACTGGAAGGGAGTCGAACCACAAGCGCGCGGTTCCAACCAACGTCTAGACAAACATGTGGCACCATACAGGAATAGTCCATCCTGGGTTCTCCAAAGTACCCGCGTTAATGGAGCAATTATAATGATCATTTGGGTCCGTCAACCCGTCGTATTTCCCTACCACCGAAGGCATTTTAAGCTTGGCAGGGAAGCTTGCCAGTGCAATTGGTGCTATAAACTTTGATTGAGCTACAACGGATGTAGGCTTGTATGCAATGGTATAGTCCACCGCCTGTGGAGGAGGTGGCGAGACATATGTAGACTGATAAACAGGTGGTGGAACGTAGGCGGCAGTTGGCCTAGGCTCAGAGTATATCGGGCGCGCTACCGGGATTGCTCCGCCGCTGGAGGTACTGAAAATGCAGACACGGGAGAGGTCACTGGTGAAGGAACTGCTCCAAAGTTTGATTGTGAGCATTCGCTCGAACGGAAGGAATTTTGAAGTGCGTTGAGCTGCTCAAAATATTGACGCTGGTGTTCTATCCACTGCGCAACTTTAGGAGGCGGGTCATTGAAACCTGTAGGAGGGGGAAGGACCGTTGGCGGGACGGTCACAGGGATGCTTTGTGAAATAACTGTACCTATACCCGTTGGTAAAGTTCCACTCGGAGGAGGGGTAGCAGAGAAGCTTGGCAGACGACGCACCGCCGAGTGTTGGAATGATGGGGAAGTATTAGTAATACTTCGTCCCGCAAATATACTCAGCCTAGCAGGAGCCACCCTTGGAGATGCTGAGCTCGAACCGGCTCCAAAGGCATAAGGCATAGCCTGCCCCCCCCCCCCCCCCACGTTCAAGCTTGGAAAAATAGTACTAGCCAATTTTGACAACGTGGAGGGACCTCCGCTACCCGTTGTTCGAATTGGGGCCGACGCGGAATCGTTAACAGATACGTCATTACGTTCAGGGGAAACAAACGAGTATTCCAGGAGTCCCAGGGACTCTCGGTCTCGATCAATATTACCGAAAATCCGCGAAGGTGGTGAGTCTGACATGGCTACTCGAAAACGGAGACAGAATGATGTAAAAGCTCAGTTTTTCAATACGGAAGGCGCCAATGAAGAAACCAAAACCCTGGTTCGTCTGTTAGAAGGATAAGTGCTGGTTTCTTGGGTTATCGAGTGAGCCGAAGATGGAGAGTGAAATGGATGAACCTGCACACTCGAAACAAACACGTTAAGATGTTACAAGGTGAGCCGGAGAGGGACCCTCGTATCGGCCCTCCGGCGTGAGAATCAGTGATCGGTTCAGAGAAGTAATAAGGGTAATGAGAGAGTATAGAGATGAGTGAGAATGTACCTCTTGAATGAACTCTTAACTTACTATTTATAGGCTCGTGATTAGGGTTCCTTTTGAGGCCTGCGACATCAGCGCGTGCGGGGCACGACGCATGGGAGAATTTCTCAGGTGCTTCTCTGTTCCACGTGTCACCTTCTCATTGGTCAAGGACCACATGCAAGAATGTTGTTTTGTTGGAGTGGGGGCCACTCTATGGTGGAGAATTAAATGCTCTAACGGATTGTACATGGGCACATGTGCCATTCGCGCGCATGGAGATTATGGTTGCTTTCTTTCCAAGCTTCGATCATTCGTGGGCCGGCCCGATCTTAGGTAAGCTTATCGGGCTTAGTTTGAGTTGGGCTTGAGCCCAGAGGATAGATTTGGTATCTATCCTCTTCAGATGCAAAATATAGAAAAGAGAAGGAAACAAACAGGTTAAGATGTCAATCTTGCACCGCTGTGGAAGCTCCATCTATAATAATACAAAAATAAGTGTCAACTCAAATCTTAAGCCTTATGCCCATGACCCACAATCATAAAAAAAAGGAGTTAATTGCCATTTTCATCCCTGAGGATTATAAGTTTTAGCCATTTTGGTACAAAAAAAAGTTTTTTTCTCCTCAGCTTCCCTCGCGTTTGTTATTTATGTCATTTTGGTCTATATCATTAACTGCTGTTAAAAACTAACTGGAAACCAGGGGTATTTTCGTAAAACAATATTATTGATTTTTTTAAATACTTTTATCCCAAAAAAACAAAAACCCACGCTATCAAATCCTTATCGCCGATCAAAAAGAAAACAACTTTTTTTTAACGGGTCAAGAAACCATTAAAATGGTCAAAACTCAGATTTTGACCATCGAAGTGTCAAAATGTCTAGAAACTCATATTTTTCATATGCAAATGGGTCAAAACCTCATATTTGCCATATATAAATTGGGTCAAAACCGAAGTGTTAATCAAAATTACACACCAAAATAAGTTTACATACCTAAATAAGTACTTTGACCCAAACATGACATAAACAAAGTTCATCATTAACCTAAACATAAACACAATCAAAATAGGATACTTTGACCCAAAATCATCATCTTGCATCTTCACTTTAAACACCATCTGCTTGATTAACATGAATCCTTTGACTGCAAGTCCTCTTGTTGTGGCCCTTTTGCTTGCAAATTTGACAAGTAACATTGTTGCCTCTCCTTGGTAGCTTCCCCGTAGTTCCAATTGTGTGGATCAACTCTTCTGCAACAGCTTTCTTTGACTAGCTCAACTCATCGGCAACTTTCTTTCTCTTTTTGGTTGGTCTTCCAACTTGAATGTGATGTTTTGGAGGAATTAAAGTAGTGGGCACTCATTGGGTTTCAATAACCTGTTACCGTTAATTGGATCAATAGTGTGTGCATATACCTTCTTCCAAGTCTCTACCCCAATATGCTTCATCAACCCACTTCTCGGCAACACCATCATCCAGTCCATGATCACGTTGATCCCATATATAAGCAACTGCATGCCTACATGGAATCCCATTCAACTCCCACTTCATTAGCACCAATTGATTGTACTTGATACTTTGTGCCACCATTCCAAAACACCCTATAGTTAGAAGCCGCTTTCTTGGTGAATTCAAACCTATATAATGAAAATCTGTGGAAGAGAGACAGATTTATAGGGTATGTATACACCTATATTGAATTGCGGATACAGAAAGGATAAAATAAAATTGTTTTTGATTGGATCGAATATGCGCCTCCTATAGAAGATGAAAGAAGATAGACAAAAGAAATCAAAGACAAAGAGGAGAAAACACTTTTTCGAGACAGGAATCGGCATCAGCATCTATATAATGAATTAAATGGTTCCGGTATAAATGAAAGAAAAAAGGTAACGAGATCGCAATGTACTTGATACTTTGTGCCACCATTCTAGCAAGTGCAGGTATTATCCCCTGATTAAACAACCAAAAAGTTAGCATATAAAAGGACATAGCTACTATATAAGAATATAAATAAATGTACTAATATAATAAGTACCTTTTGCCTGTCACTGATAAACGTAAAATTTGATCTAGTAGACAAACCTAAATCATCACCTAAGTATCCCAAGAACCATGACCAAGAGGCTGCACATTCAGATTTAACAATGCCATAGGCAACTGGGTATATACCATTATTTGCATCCACTCCCACTGCAGTTAAAATTTGTCCAGGATAAGGACCCTTCATAAAACAGCCATCCAGCCCAATGATCTCCCTGCCACTCAGTTTCCAGCCTTCTTTCAAACCTTGCAAGCATATGTAAATCCTCCTAAACTGCCTAGTGAGACTGCTTGGATTTGTTTCTGGTTCAATATTAATTTTACATGTTGACCCTAATCACCAATAACGAGCAATTTAGAATTACAATTATAATAATCAATTAACAAGTTAATAAATTGAATAATACCTGGATTGCATCTGATTATCGCTTCACAGTAGTCCTTTAGGCTTGCATATTGACCTTTAAAATCTCCTTCAATCTTCCGTGTTGCTTTCATTTTGGCTTTAAAGATCTGATTAGGGGCTATTTGAATCTGAAACTTCTGTTGTAGCATCTCTTGAATACTTTTAAGTGGAATACTAGGGTTCACTCTCAAAGTAGGTTCAATCTTTTTTGCAATCCAACTAATAGTACATAAACTCACGTTTCTTGTTTGTAAACAAGTATGTTTGCTCTCAATTGTTTTAACTGTTAAAGAGCCAGTTTTTTTTTCATCAAGGAGACGTGTAGAACCCAAGGGCACGTGGGTTCTTTTTTTATGTTTTTTTCTTTTCTTTACTTGAAGACCCAACTATTTTGTTTGTATTCTTTGAAGTCCCCACATGTTTCCCACCTACCACTATTTGATTTTCTTTACTTTCACAACTACCAAGTGTTGGGTTATGCCATTTCTTCTAACCATGTGTAATGCCATTTCTAATGGAGTTACATCATCAGAATCTGAAATACTATCAAACTCATCACTATCAACCTCTTCGGGTAATTGTTCATCTTCTTCATCACTCAATTCATCCTCTTCAAAGTCAATTGCATGTCTAAATTCATCCATATCAACTTGAACATCAGTCAGACTATTGTCTTCATCATCCACTATGTAGTCAGAATCTTTATCTTCATCTTCATCATCATCCTCTAGACTTTGATTAACATCCTCCACATTCAAAGGGCTTACTATCTCCACATAAACCTCAACAATCTTATGCATCAAACCATGTTTAACCAACTCCTTAAAATCAAATTCAGTTGCTAATGGTCTTAACCCTAGATCTAAATGTACATATGGAATTTTATAATGGCCTCTCATTCCAACTTTTTTGGAATAACCAATTTCCTCCATAATTTCACCAAACATATTAGAGGAAAAAACATAAGAATCAACCATGTCAATCGAAGTAACATTACCTTTAACATATTTAATTCCTAGAAAATCAGTGAAACAACCTCCATGGTGAACTTCAAGTGTGACTCGAAAAGGATACTCACCATAAGCATTATGAATGTCGAATTCTTCATTACTTGCTCGAACTAGCCAACGATCTTCCCCCATTGCTAATTTGTGAAAATTCTTCGCTATATCTTGCCTACAAAAAAAATCCACACCGGTTGGCAACAATTTACTTGTGTGGAATAGATATAATTTGTTGATACATTCATTAAGCAATAATTAATCAATAAGGATGTAAAAACCACAAATATAATATAGGTTTAAAATCTCTAATGTCAAAATTGAATTAACTTTTAAGGTCAAATCTCTATAAAGTTCCCTGAATCAAAACAAAGTAAGTAAATAAATAAATCACAATCCCACTCATGCATCCCATGTTCCCAAAATCTCTCTCTTAATCTCTTTTGGTCGTACAACACCAAATTACCACCACCTTTTCATTTTCTTGCCCTCTCTTCTCTAGTTGTACACACAAACAGATAAACCCATTTGTTTAATATTGTGGGAGTACCACCCTCCCTTGAATTTGCCTTTTTTTTCTTGGTCAAAACTCAAAGACCCAGAACACCCTATTATGCCTTGCTTCTTTCGAACACCAAACTACACACATATAACAATCAATTTTGTTTATTATATTTTTGCACTAGAAAATCGTCTTAAATACTTTGAGTAAAGCGAGCTCTAGAAACTCCCTACATGTACTACTTTTTTTTTGAAACGGCAGACATTAAAATATCACTACAAACTAGCAAGAAAGCTGGAACAAACCGTACAACAGTTCACGGGGAAAGACATTTAAGAATAACATGATCAGAACATTAAAAAAAACATAAAACACTCCTTTGTTGAAGACCTTGATTTCTTTTGCATCAAACAAACCCACCAACATTGTTGCACTAGAATACAAACTACATCGGCCCTCCCTGACTTTTGTTTGTTTTTTATGGTTCTTTTATTTCACTTGTACTACTTGTCCCCCAACTTTTTACATAAATTAAGCATGCGACTAGGAGTAAGAGACCACACAATTCAAAATCACAAACCTCTCCCTTGACTCCCTTCTCTCGGCTGCAAACTCATCACCTAACCATATTCACCATTCAACTTTGAAAAGTAACTTTTCCCCTCTTCCATTTTCTCAGCAGTAACCCAACACATATCTAAAAAAATTACAAAATAGTTTCATTCTCTTCACTGACACGACCTAATGACAGGATTTAAACAATAATGGAATCATACGAGTAGCATTACCGGATTGCGATGATAGAGGCGATGATTCAGAAGTGATTTGCGATGGATGATCAGAAGGTCGAAGGTCGAAGATTTTGGAGCGTAGAATTTTGAGGGTTGCGACGTACGTAGAATTGAAGCAAACTAGGGTTTTTGTTTCTTTTGGGATAAAAGTCTTTAAAAATAGATAGTTTTCTTTTATGAAAATACCCTTGGTTTCCATTTAGTTTTTAACAGCAGTTAGTGATATAGACTAAAATGGCAGAAATTACAAACGTGAGGGAAGCTGAGGAGAAAAAATCTTTTTTTATACTAAAACGGCTAAAACTTATAAACCTCGGGGATGAAAATGGCAATTAACTCTAAAAAAAAGACTTAAAGTTACTAAATGACAGGTTCATATTGAACTGATCGGCCTGATTTAGATGGTGGTCACCTTTTGATATGTTATGCATAAAAAATGATCTTCTTCAGAGTTTAAAGATAAAAAAAAGCTTTCGTGACGTTTTTTAAAATAGTAGAGAACTCATGTAATTACTCATCCATTATTTCAATATCAATAACAACTCACCTATAGCTCCATGTCTATAATTAAACGAATGCTGCTAGCTTCCACTATTAAAAGACTGAAAATTGATCAAAATATTATTACAACTTAAAGAATAACAACAATAAACCAAGAGGATAAAGTAGCTAAGATGCCTAATGATCTACTATATTATTTAAGGCTATGTGTAATGGATAAAGCCTCATAAAGCCACAAATGGGGTATTATCCATTATGTGGTCGCTGACTGGACAATGAGTTTTATGGGGTTTTGGGGGGTTTTATGATGTAGTGGATAAAGCCCCCATAAGGCTCCACCATCATTACCTAATTATTAAAAAAAAATTAACTTTTTTTTAAAAAAAAAACTACTTTCATTAAAAAAATAAAAGGTTACAAATAAAAATAAAAACACGATACAACTAAAACAAAAGACGATAAAATTTTTTTAAAAAAAAACTAATCATCGTCTTTGTCATACCCCGGTCAACAGTATCGGGTGTGAACGAGAATGGAATCATAGTCGAGGATACATAGAACAACATCTAATACATTTAAAACTTCATAAAACATTAATTCGTTGTATTCCAGCGGAAAGTGATAGTGGACAATGATAATGTCTTACATTGAAAATAAGTCTTAAATTAATATTAAAAACATTGAACGGTTTATTAAGATAGTCGGGACTATGACTCCGTAAGCAGGTCCGATAGCATAGATAAGCCCTATTTGCATGTCCTCCGGTATTTGCATCAATTACCTAAGAAATCATGAGTTTAAAAGGGTGATCATAAAGTTGGTGAGGTTCACAGGTTTAGGATTTATCATTTAAACATTTGTAAAACAGTTTTCAGTATACTTAAATATTACAAGGGTTTATCGTTGTGGATGTATGAGCTCACCTGAACCTTGATTTCAAATACTAACGGTTTACCCACTCAAGCATCTCTTGCACAGAGATGTTAAACAGAGCAGAATAACTGACGTATACCCCCAGATTATCCGGAGTCAGAACTGGAGCTACTAGTTAGGGTAGGGTTGTCAAACCAAATAGATTTATTCACTAGCTATCGTTTCGTACAGAACTAATTGAAATCAATTAATGGTGGGATACGGTTGTACAAACGTTTATAACGATAATGTACTAAATTGGGCAATCAGTAAGAGAACAAGTAGTCATACGGCTAACAGATAAACCATAATATTAAGTAAAAAGCATTTATCAGATTTCATGATTTCTCCCCCAAAGTATAAAACAGTTAAAGGAAAAGGGGCCGTGAAACTCACTGATTCAGCAGGTAAGCAGAAATTTAGCAGGATAGGAACGGTAGCACGTAACGTCCTAAATAATTAAATAAACATATGCATAAGGTCTTTGATCATTTGAGTAACATAAGTCACCCAAGTGATACCGATCAAGTCTTGACGTTTTAATTCCGTTTGTATACGTTTGAAAACCCGTTAGCTTGTATTCATTAAATAAATACTTGCATGATTATTTATATTTACGTTCAATAAATATAAGTAAGGAATCATCATTTAATAACTAAATCAAGTATTGAACATCGAGTTAAAATAATAATGTTTATTATTATTTTCATGAGTTCGTATAATTATGTTTAATTAAATAATTAAGTTTGATTAGTTAATTTTGCAAGTTATAATTATTCTTCAATAATTATGATTAACCATACTTTTGTGAATAAAACACATTTTAAATCCTTTGTAAGTGTATTTCATTTTTAATTATGAAAGGATTTTGAGCTTTTATTTTAAATCACAACATTTTATAGTTTTTGAAATCGTTTAGAATATTTCCTTGATATGAAATATTTATTTCCTTCTTAAACATTTCCAAAACATTGTAACGACGCTTGGATTTATATAAAGTTGCCTTCATAAAAACTTGATTTTATTTAAAATCTTTAACGGACGTAATTCCATTTTTGGTTACTTTGATCTCATCAAGGTAACATTAAAAATTCATATAACCATTTAAAGTCAATGGCTTGTCTTTGATTTATTTTTTATAAAATCCTTTTATAAAAATATTTACTTCCACGTGTGACTTTTTATAGATAAGTGTCTATTTATAGCAAAAGTCTTATAAAGGTTAAAACTTGTAATAAATCAAAGTGTTTATTTATCAAATTAATCATTTGACATAAATATTATTCTCACCATTTTTTAGTAACAAAATCAATAATTATTCTTTTTGTCTTGAACTTTTTATAACACATTTAATGTGTTATATTTACTAAAACAAGTAACATTCTTTTTGTCTCCCTTTATTTGTTTTAGCCATTTATGTCATAAGTTACATATGTAACCTTTATTTTAAATCATTAAATCTTGTTTAGGAGATTTATTTGTTTAACATAGTTTTAATATGTAACATGTATCATAATATGATTTGTAAATAAATCAACTAACACATTGTGTTAGGACATATATCATAACAATCAACTAACACATTGGTGTTAGGACATATATTATAACAATCAACTAACACATTGGTGTTAGGACTTTTAAATAAATTATTAATCAACTAACACATTGTGTTAGGACATGTAAATAAATAATAATCACTAACATTTTTGTGTTAGGACAAATAATTATAAACATGTATAGATTGTTAGTTAACATTTATGATTTAATTTATATGAAGAGGCTTGGGTTTTGTTCAAATCAACTAACTTATGAAACCAAGGTTTCATATACATAAGATTCATGGTGCACACTTGTTACTTTCATTATGATTTCACAAATGTGTTTCACCACACTCCTTGGCTATTTTTAAGTCTCAAAGGCACCAAGATGAGTGCTTGATCTTAGAAGAAAGGGGGTTAAGAAGGGAGTTGTTGTTAGTTGATCAAACATACACAAACATTCTAGTTAACTTGGTGAATTATTGTCAAGACTTGAGGGTTCCTTGGGGTAAAAAATAGCTAGAAAAGTGAGTTAGAAACCTCACAAAAGAGAAGGAGGAGAATCGGTGATGGTTGATGGTGGTCCAGCGGCGGAGCTACGGTGGCAGGGAAGTGGCCGGAGGTGGAGCTACGGCGGCAGTAGGGTGGTTGGCGGTGGTGGTGTGGCCGGCTCAAGGGAAGAGGGAGGAGGGAGAGAGTTTGAGTGTGTTGGGTGCAAGGGAACCAAAGGAGACTTGGTCTCCTACTTATACCCAATTTAGGAGGTATTAACCAAAGGTTAAACATGTGTTGTCAACCTCTCATCATCTCTAGCTAATTGGTGATTAATTTTTATAAACCTTGCAAGTGTTTTATAAAAGTTCAACACTTTTATAAAATATAAAGTGGTTAGGAGTTTATAAAAATCATAACTTTTTAAAATATAACCCAAGTTTATTTAATCAAATAAGATGGTGGTTTTTATTTTTATAAAAGTTGAGGGTCCAAGTTTTATAAAAATATTAGTGGGTTAAAAGGTTGGGTTAATCTTTATAAAAAAACTAGTGGGCTAAACAATTTAATTAAATTGTTTTAGAGTGGGCCGAAGCCCAAATAAAATCGGGAATGAGAATGGGCCGAGGCCCATTCGGGTTTTATAAGTGGAACGTGCCGAAGCCCGTTAAGGATTGGGAATGGGCCGGCGAAGGGGAAAGAGGAAAGGATTGGGCCGGTTTCGGCCCAATGTGTATCGGGCCGCGAGTCAGGTTTCGGATTCGGTTCGGACACTCGGTGGGTCGAGGTGAACCTTCGGGTAAATTTTCGGGTTTATCCGAGTTGTTTTGGGCTTATTGGGCTTCACTGGGCCCAATGAGTGAAACGGATTACTCATTTGGCTAAGTCTTGACAACGTAACATTTTTCATAACATTTTAAGTTCTTAAAACGTTTTAACAGTTTATATCAGTTTGATAAAATATAAAATGTCAAATTTTATATTTATATTCTTATTATTGAAGTTCCACATTTATATTATGAAATCTTTCGTATTTTACGGATATACAAACGCGGGATTTAAATCGGTTAATCATTTAACTAAACACAGTTAATCATGCGGTTTAAAACGGTAATTCACATAATTATCACGTAATAAAAGTCAACAAAAGTAAACGGAGAGAGGATTTGACCTGATTTTTGGACCGGGTGTCACATTATCCCCCAGTTAGAAGAATTTTGTCCCGAAATTCAGTTCTAGTTACTGGTAGATGCGACGTTCTCAAACAGACGCGGATACTTTCGATGCATTTGATCCTCGCGTTCCCAAGTGTACTCGGGTCCTCGTCTGGAGTTCCATCATACCTTGATTATGGGAATGCGGCTATGCTTTAGCTTTTTGATCTCTCGATCGAGTATCTCAACAGGTTCCTCAACGAAGTGCAGTGTCTCGTCTACTTGAATTTCATCAAGAGGGACGATGAGCGTTTCATCAGATAGACATTTCTTAAGATTACTGACGTGAAAGACATTGTGAACGCTGCTTAGCTCGGCGGGCAGACGTAGACGGTAAGCTACTGGTCCGATGGTTTCTGTGATTTCAAAGGGACCAATGTAACCAGGGTTGAGCTTTCCTCGTTTGCCGAACCGGATGACACCTTTAGCATGACGCGATCACCCTTTTTGAAGGACAAGGGTTTGCGTCGGTTATCGGCGTAGCTCTTCTGTCTGTCTCGGGCAGCTTTCAGACGATCACGGACTTGAAAGATTTTCTCAGTCGTTTCAAAGATTAACTCGGGACCAGTTAACTGGCTGTCTCCGATCTCAGTCCAGCAGAGTGGTGATCTACACTTCCTCCCATAAAGTTCTTCAAATGGTGCAGCCTTAATGCTGGTGTGATAGTTGTTGTTATACGAGAATTCGGCAAGAGGGAGGTGCCCGTCCCACTTGGGTCCGAAATCTTTAACACATGCTCTCAGCATATCTTCGAGTGTCTGGATAGTTCTCTCACTTTGGCCATCTGTCTGAGGATGGTAGGCAGTACTCATATCGAGTCGTGTACCCAAAGCTTTCTGTAGAGATTTCCAAAAGTGTGCGGTGAATCGACTATCTCGATCGGATATGATGGATTTGGGCACTCCGTGGCGCGAGACATTTTCCTTTATATAAAGCTTGGCTCGCCTATCCATCTTATCCTTCTCATTTACCGGTAAGAAGTGTGCCGACTTCGTCAATCGATCGACTATCACCCAGATAGCGTCATATCCAGATCTAGATTTAGGCAATTTCGTGATAAAATCCATGGATATTTCTTCCCATTTCCATTCAGGGATTACCGGCTGAGTCAACAATCCAGAAGGTTCCTAGTATTCGGCTTTGACCTTTGAACATGTTAAGCACTTGCCGACATAGGTGGCTACCTCGGCTTTCATGTTTGGCCACCAAAATTGCTTCTTCAGAACGTGGTACATCTTATCTGATCCAGGATGAATGGAATATCTCGATTTGTGAGTTTCATCGAAAATTAATTTCCTTAACCCTCCATAGACAGGTACCCATAGCCTATCCATGAAGTTCTTGGTTCCATCGGGTTTCTCTTCCAGTTGCTTCTCCATCCACGTAGGCCTTCTCCTGCTAGGTTCTCCGGTTTGAGGGCTTCAATCTGAGCGTCACGCACTTGTGAAGTGAGATTCGAGTGTATGGTCATACTTAAGGCTCGAACACGAAGTGGCTTGGCACGCTCTTTCCTGCTCAAGGCGTCGGCTACGACGTTAGCCTTGCCCGGATGATAACGAATCTCGCATTCGTAATCATTTAGCAGTTCCACCCATCAGCGTTGTCTCATATTCAATTCCTTCTGATTGAAAATGTGCTGGAGGCTTTTATGATCAGTGAATATGGTACACTGTGTACCATAGAGATAGTGCCTCCAGATCTTGAGAGCAAAGACAACGGCTCCGAGTTCTAAATCATGGGTCGTATAATTCTTCTCGTGAATCTTCAGTTGTCGTGATGCGTAGGCGATGACTTTCTCTCGTTGCATCAATACACAACCTAGACCTTGATGTGAAGCATCGCAGTAAACAACGAAGTCTTCGATCCCATCGGGTAATGATAGGATCGGGGCATCACATAGCCTTTGCTTTAGTAACTGGAATGTTGTTTCAGTCTTGGCATCCCATATGAACTTCTTATCCTTTTGGGTCAGAGCGGTCAGTGGCTGGGCTATCTTTGAGAAGTTTTCGATGAATCATCGATAACAGCCAGCGAGACCCAAGAATTGTCGAATCTCGGTTGGAGTCGTATGCGTACTCCAATCCTTGATTGCTTCAATTTTTGTGGGATCCACGTGAATACCTCGATCGTTGATCACATGACCCAAAAAGTGTACCTCACGAATCCAAAAGTCGCACTTGGAAAATTTCGCATAAAGTTCTTCCTTCTTCGACAATTCTAGGATAAGTCTCAGATGTTGTTCGTGTTCTTCCTTACTACGGGAGTAGATAAGTATGTCGTCAATGAACACGATAACAAATTTATCCAGGTATGGTTTGCATACGCAGTTCATTAAATCCATGAACACAGCCGGTGCGTTTGTCAAACCAAATGGCATTACGAGGAACTCATAATGGCCATAGCGTTTTCTGAATGCTGTCTTTGAAACGTCTTCATCTCTAACCCTGAGTTGATGGTATCCTGATCTTAGATCGATCTTGGAGTAGAAGCTTGATCCTTGAAGTTGATCAAATAGGTCGTCGATCCTAGGTAGCGGGTAACGGTTCTTCACAGTCAGCTTATTTAGTTCCCGGTAGTCAATGCACATTCGAAATGTTCCGTCTTTCTTCTTGACAAATAGCACGGGTGCTCCCCATGGAGAGTGGCTTGGACGGATGAAGCCTTTATCTAGCAATTCTTGTAATTGACTAGATAACTCTTGCATTTCAGAAGGTGCCAGACGGTACGGAGATCTGGCTACAATGGCGGCACCGGGTGCCAAGTCGATGCGAAACTCCACTTGTCGCGTTGGAGGTAAACCTGGAAAGTCTTCGGGAAGGACTTCCGGGTATTCGTGGACAACGGGAACATCTTCCACACGCTTCTCCTTTGGTTTCTTCTCAGTTACGTGTGCTAGGATGGCATGACATCCTTTACGAAGGAATTTCCGTGCCTTCATACTAGATATGAGATTTAGTTTGGTCCACTCTTTTCGCCTTGCACACTTAGAGTGTTGCCATCTGTGAGTGGCATCCTAACTATCTTCTCATGGCACACGATTTCCGCATGGTTCTTTGATAACCAATCCATGCCAACGATAACATCAAAACTTCCTAGTTCTACAGGCATCAAATCAATGCTGAAGGAATGGTCGGAGAGTTCTAGTGAGCAATTTTGATAGATTATACCAGTTTCTACTAATTCTCCGTTTGCTAATTCTACTGTGAACTTAGTGTCTAAGGCAACAGGGGTAATTTCAAATAAATGGCCAAACTCGGTAGACATAAAGCTTCTATTACGACCAGTATCGAATAAAACGGAAGCATTGTGATTATTTAGTAGAAACGTACCCGTCACCGTGTTGGGATCACGGCGAGCATCTCCGGCATTGATCACAAAGGCTCTTCCTCTAGCCTGATTCAGGTCCTGGTTCCTTGCCTTCGGGCAGTCCTTCTTGTAGTGTCCGGTAGCTCCGCAACCGTAACAGGTGCGCTTCGGACAGTCTCGTGCTACGTGCCCTTTCGTCTTGCAGATGTTGCAGAAAACGTTTCCACAATCGAGAGTGTGGTGGAGGTTGCATTTGTTGCACAGAGGTGCTCCACTGGTGTAGCCAGTCTTCCGGACAACATGAGTAGGGTTTGTAGCAACATAAACCTTTATTGGTTCGGTTTCCTTAGCAGGGGTCTTTTCATCGCGATTCTTCCAGAATCCTCGTTTCCGTTTGTTATCAGGCTTCTTGCTTGAGGAGGGAGTGGTACTGGCTTCAGGGGTCTTGCTCTCAGACTGTTTCTTGCCAAGGTTCACACCTTGACGGTTAGCTTGGTAAACCAGGTTGTGTGCCAGACGCACAGCATCCTGAAAGGTCTGAGTATTTGAGGAGAGAACGTTCCCCTAGATATGGGGTGCAAGTCCCCAAATGTACAGTTCGATCTTTTTGTACAGGGGAGTGATCATGGTCGGACAGAGATGAGCGAGCTCACGGAACCTTTTGGTATAGCCAGCAACATCGGCTCCATTCATGGATAGGTTCGAGAACTCAGCTTCGAGTTTCTGAAGCTCTTCTCTAGGACAATACTCATCGCGAAGCAGTTGTTTGAGTTCGTCCCATGTCATGGCGTAAGCCAAATCAGTTCCCATAGCATCAGCATGAGAATTCCACCAAGTCAAAGCGCTATCAGTCAGTGCGCATGTGGAATACTTGACCATGTACTGCTCAGGGCAGTTGCTTATGCGGAAGACGGACTACATTTTCTCAAACCAGCGAACTAAACCAACAGCGCCTTCAGAACCCTTGAAATTCGAGGGTTTGCAGTTCATAAAGTCTTTGTATGATCATTCACGGGGGCCTGCAATTGTTAGGTTGAAACGTTGAATACAATTTATGAAAATTGTAGTCTAGTGTTTTTCTAACATTGGTTAATTCGTTCTTACCGCGCGCCCCATTGTCCTTTTGACGCTGGGTTTCAGCGGCGGCAACAGTTTCTGCGATGCGATTAGCAATCATCTCCTCGATTTCCTCGACAGTCATGGGAGGAGGGGGCGGAGCAGGTGAAACGTTCCTGGTGGTTCGGCGTCTCGGTGGCATGATTTCGCTTTAAGTTACAATTGTCAACGTAAAGAAATTTTAGATAATATGTAAATGGGGTTATTACATGCTCGAGAATAACTGCCACGACATACATCAATTGCCAAAACATTTTCACGCAAACACAACCAAGAAACGTGAGATGAACAGAAGGATGAAGTAACATAGCGTGTCATAGTAATCATAACAATGTAAACTACACAACCATAACATGATAATAATAATTCCATAAAATAACATAACATTAATCACCATTCATATTACATCCATAATTTTTCTACCATATTACAGATAAAACACATTCAAAAGAAACAAGTTTTCGTCATGGGCTCGCAGTCCCCATCGTAATCAAAGTTAACATGTTTCATCCGTAAAATAGCTATTAAAAGAAACTAGGTCTAATCTACCTAGAATGGTGGTGGGGGTGGAGGACCAGGTGGCATGTAAAAGAAAGTCGGGCCCTGGGTCATGGCATGGAAGGTGGAGAGGAGTCGTCCAGATACAAACTCCAGTGCTGCGACCCTCCTCTACAGGCTCTCATGTGAGAGGAGCAGATCAGTAGTGGCCATGCTGACCCCGGTCATGTGGGCATGGAGGGACTCCATGGCGCCGTCAGTAGCGCTCATGCGTTCGATCAGCTCGGTCATCTGGTTCCTAAGGAATGTCACCTCAGGAGTGGTCGGCAGCTGGCGGACATCAGCATCAAGCTCCCCCAGGTCGGTCTCGATGCGCCTCAAACGAGCCACCAGAATTGGTACAATGTCAGATATGGGCTCGTGAGTAAAAGGCGAGATGCTTAAAGGTACTCGGCGGGAGGGGTCAGGGAGTGAGGACTCTCCCCGAGCATAACAACTCGGGAACTCCTCTATGATCCGCCAGTGCTGAACCTGGCCTGGTATCCATGCGAGATGAGGTAGCTCAAACACATGGCGCCGTTTGGGCGCAGGCTCCTCAGGGGTGGTTCCGACCTCACGGATCCGGGATGGGCCAGGTGCCCGTCTCGGGGTGAATCCCCGTTTGCCGCCACCAGGTGTGGCAACATAGGTCTTCACAGACCGAGCACGGCCTGCGAAGGGTCGGCGGTGCTAGAAGCACCAATGGGGGCCTCACCGCCAGCAGTGGCGGTGGGATCAGGGTGGTCCATGGTATCATCTGAGGTCAGTGGCCTGAGTGGCCTCAGAAAGCTGGAAGGTATGGTAGATCGGTGGATAGTACCCACGGTAGCTCCCTCTAACTCGGGGCTGGAGGGTACGTAAACCTCGGGCGAGGGCGTGTAGTCCTCAGGTGCTGGGTCCTCGGGTGATGGTGTTTAGTCCTCCATACTCTGCTCCCCGTCGGAATCGGCAATGCAAATGACTTCCCTGGAAGCCATCTCTGCGATAAATATTCCCATAGGAAACATGTGTCACTAACGTCATAACGACATAGGGAAATAATGCACAAGTAACATATAATCTAGCATAAGTAAACATGTTAAAGATGAGGTCTTTCATGCAAATGGTAGCTTCGGAGTGGGTTATAGTCCAGGTTCGGTTTTTGTTTTGTTTGTTGGTTTATCCTGGTTTGCTATATGCTTAAAGGCGAGATGCTTAAAGGTACTCGGCGGGAGGGGTCAGGGAGTGAGGACTCTCCTCGAGCATAACAACTCGGGAACTCCTCTATGATCCGCCAGTGCTGAACCTGGCCTGGTATCCATGCGAGATGAGGTAGCTCAAACACATGGCGCCGTTTGGGCGCAGGCTCCTCAGGGGTGGTTCCGACCTCACGGATCCGGGATGGGCCAGGTGCCCGTCTCGGGGTGAATCCCCATTTGCCGCCACCAGGTGTGGCAACATAGGTCTTCACAGACCGAGCACGGCCTGCGAAGGGTCGGCGGTGCTAGAAGCACCAATGGGGGCCTCACCGCCAGCAGTGGCGGTGGGATCAGGGTGGTCCATGGTATCATCTGAGGTCAGTGGCCTGAGTGGCCTCATAAAGCTGGAAGGTATGGTAGATCGGTGGATAGTACCCACGGTAGCTCCCTCTAACTCGGGGCTGGAGGGTACGTAAACCTCGGGCGAGGGCGTGTAGTCCTCAGGTGCTGGGTCCTCGGGTGATGGTGTTTAGTCCTCCACACTCTGCTCCCCGTCGGAATCGGCAATGCAAATGACTTCCCTGGAAGCCATCTCTGCGATAAATATTCCCATAGGAAACATGTGTCACTAACGTCATAACGACATAGGGAAATAATGCACAAGTAACATATAATCTAGCATAAGTAAACATGTTAAAGATGAGGTCTTTCATGCAAATGGTAGCTTCGGAGTGGGTTATAGTCCAGGTTTGGTTTTTGTTTTGTTTGTTTGTTTATCCTGGTTCGCTATAACCACGGCTCTGATACCAATCTGTCACACGCCGGTCAATGGTATCGGGTGTGAGCGAGAATGGAATCATAGTCGAGGATACATAGAACAACATCTAATACATTTAAAACTTCATAAAACATTAATTCATTGTATTGCAACAGAAAGTGATAGTGGACAATGATAATGTCTTACATTGAAAATAAGTCTTAAATTAATATTAAAAACATTGAACGGTTTATTAAGATAGTCGGGACTATGACTCCGTAAGCAGGTCCGATAGCATAGATAAACCCCATTTGCATGTCCTCCGGTATGCATCAATTACCTAAGAAATCATGAGTTTAAAAGGGTCAACATAAAGTTGGTGAGGTTCACAGGTTTAGGATTTATCATTTAAACATTTGTAAAACAGTTTTCAGTATACTTAAATATTACAAGGGTTTATCGTTGTGGATGTATGAGCTCACCTGAACCTTGATTTCAAATACTAACGGTTTACCCACCCAAGCATCTCTTGCCCAGAGATGTTAAACAGAGCAGAATAACTGTCGTATACCCCCAGATAATCCGGAGTCAGAACTGGAGCTACCAGTTAGGGTAGAGTTGTCAACCCACATAGATCTATTCACTAGCTATCGTTTCGTACAGAACTAATTGAAATCAATTAATGGTGGGATACGGTTGTACAAACGTTTATAACGATAATGTACTAAATTGGGCAATCAGTAAGAGAATAAGTAGTCATACGGCTAACTATATAAACCATAATATTAAGTAAAAAGCATTTATCAGATTTCATGATTTCTCCCCCAAAGTATAAAACAGTTAAAGGAAAAGGGGCCGTGAAACTCACTGATTCAGCAGGTAAGCAGAAATTTAGCAGGATAGGAACGGTAGCACGTAACGTCCTAAATAATTAAATAAACATATGCATAAGGTCTTTGATCATTTGAGTAACATAAGTCACCCAAGTGATACCGGTCAAGTCTTAAACATTTTCAAAACATTGTAACGACGCTTGGATTTATATAAAGTTGTCTTCATAAAAACTTGATTTTATTTAAAATCTCTAACGGACGTAATTTCATTTTTGGTTACTTTGATCTCATCAAGGTAACATTAAAAATCCATATAACCATTTAAAGTCAATGGCTTGTCTTTGATTTATTTTTTATAAAATCCTTTTATAAAAATATTTACTTCCACATGTGACTTTTTATAGATAAATGTATATTTATAGCAAAAGTCTTAGAAAGGTTAAAACTTGTAATAAATCCAAGTGTTTATATCAAATTAATCATTTGACATAAATATTATTCTCACCATTTTTAGTAACAAAATCAATAATTATTCTTTTTGTCTTGAACTTTTTATAACACATTTAATGTGTTATATTTACTAAAACAAGTAACATTCTTTTTGTCTCCCTTTATTTGTTTTAGCCATTTATGTCATAAGTTACATATGTAACCTTTATTTTAAATCATTAATTTTTGTTTAGGAGATTTATTTGTTTAACATAGTTTTAATTTGTAACATGTATCGTAATATGATTTGTAAATAAATCAACTAACACATTGTGTTAGGACATATATCATAACAATCAACTAACACATTGGTGTTAGGACATATATTATAACAATTAACTAACACATTGGTGTTAGGACTTTTAAATAAATTAACAATCAACTAACACATTGTGTTAGGACAAGTAAATAAATAATAATCACTAACACTTTTGTGTTAGGACAAATAAATATAAACATGTATAGATTGTTAGTTAACATTTATGATTTAATTTATATGAAGAGGCTTGGGTTTTGTTTAAATCAACTAACTTATGAAACCAAGGTTTCATATACATAAGATTCATGGTGCACACTTGTTACTTTCATTATGATTTCACAAATGTGTTTCACCACACTCCTTGTCTATTTTTAAGTCTCAAAGACACCAAGATGAGTGTTTGATCTTAGAAGAAAGGGGGTTAAGAAGGGAGTTGTTGTTAGTTGTGTAGGGATATGATCATGTAATAGTAAGCGTATGTCTGGAAATAATTTAAGCCTACGGGGTCACACGTCTCGACACCAAATGTATTAATATTAATTAATGGTTAATTAATATTTATCACGAACATTTAACGAGGTTTCGTTAAAAACTGACAGTTAATTGTTAACAGAGGGGTGTTAGTTGTAATTAGAGAGAGTTGGATTTGGATTACAATTGAGAGAAGGATATGGATAAAGCCTCTAGGCCGATTTCGACTAGGGCTCTATGCCTATCCCTATCTTGTTCTCCAAGTATCCAAACACTATAAATAAACCCTCTGGGTTTAAGGTTTAGTTGCTGCTTTTATGAGATAAAAGAAAACCCTAATTCTCTCTCTACTCTCTCGAATTCGGCAACAAGAAGAACCCTAGGGGTTTCGGTTCTTGTGTGGTTCGACCAAGCCTACATCAAGGGGAGTTCGTGATCGGTTGCTAGCACATAGCATTGGTGTGTCGTGTGTGCAATCGTAGAGGGATTTGTATCAAATCCTCCAAGAGATCAAGTCAATCCGAGCTCATAAGGTAAACATGTTCTATCCGGTTAGTTAGATTAATTCATAGGTTTCTTTCCGCTGCGTACTCGTGTTTTGATAAATAGTTATATAACCCAACAGTGGTATCACGAGCCACCTATGATTTTAATTAATTACCGGGAATAAAACTTGGAAGGGGGGTAACCAAAACAAGATTCTAGCTTTTCGATTCATTTAAAAATCGTGTTTTACAATTGGAAAAGGTTTCGCAATTGGTAAAAACGGAAAAAATTCGATGGAATAGGACTTTTCGACCCGATCGAAAAGTCCCTGATCGAAAAACGCTTCTCGACCCGATCGGAAACCCTTGATTTCCGATCGGAAAACCTATTCCGACCGGAAACCCTACTTTTCGATCCAAATCGTAAAGTGTTTACGAACTGGTCGAAAAGTACCCGACCGGAAACCCTACTTTTCGATCCAAATCGTAAAGTGTTTACGGGCCGGTCGAAAAGTACCCGATCGGAAAGGCTTTTCGACCCGATCGAAAAGTATCCGATCGGAGAGGTTCCGATCGGAAAGGCTTTTCGACCCGATCGAATAGTCCACGATCGAAAAGTACCCGATCGTAAACCCTGTTTCGATCGGAAACCCCTGCTTTCCGATCGTAAACTCTAATAATGGATCGAAAACCTCTTGCCGAATCGGAAACCCTAATTTTTAGCTCTAAAATTTGATTTTTTGTGATCTAAAATTATAAATCCAAGTTTTTGTCATTATGAACAACATGTTGTACCTTTAGATTTTAAAGTGTTAAAAAGAAGTAAAAACCATGATGTTTCATGCAAATCGTTCGTGGTTATTACTTAAATGAAAGAGGATTAAATTAAAATTATATGTGATAATTAGAAACCCTAAGATTATGTGATTATCTGATAATTGTGACATAATAAAAGGTTTATTGCAAATTTGTTTTATGAAAATCGAAATTTGCTTAAATAATCTATTGAAATATGATTTTGTTTATAAAATAAAATTTGTGTCCTAAAACTCAAAAGAAACACCGGCTCACCCATTTGAACGCACTCTAAGAGAGGTATAAGTCGGGTCGCCATGCTTCCCTAAAGTGGGTAGGTTTTTAATTGCAAAAGTTGGAAACCTCACCCCTACGCTTCTTTGTGTGTTGCAAATGGAGCTACCGAGCTCTTTTGATTTGGAAGACAAACTAAGAATTTTATAAACATATTATGTGGTGAAGGTATGCATGAACCTTCACACATAACTTTTTTGATAACACATCAAAATTGCTTTGACCCATTGAAACTTAAGTCTTTGCCATCCACCTTGTAAAGGACACTTGTGAATGTCATCTTACTCATTGGTACACAATGGTAAAATGGCATTTGCATGACAAATTCCCACTCATTGGTACATAATGGTGGACAATTTGTGCGTTCTTGGCTGGACGACTTAAAACGAGCTAGGCGGTGAGACCCTTGGCCCGTGGCAAAAGATGGGATTAAACATGACTACAAATCACTTGGTGCAAGTTGTAGGTCCCATAAAATCTAGGAATTGTATTTGGAATACAATTAGTGATCGTCACTTACCCTTTTGAGTGCATCATTTCAAGCAGATCAACTGATGAAATGATGGCAGGTCAAATTGGATCCTAGCCTTAATAAAGCTTAATTGTTTAAACGTGTTTAAACATTGGGTAATTAAATTTATTAAGGAAAAGATTATCGAAAATACTGATTTTTGAACTTAATCTGTTTTGTAGATGGCAACAAACCCTCCTCAAAACAATGTTGGTCATGCTTTTCGTCAAATGTTTGAAAGAGAAAAGCTGAATGGATCTAACTTCAATGACTGGTACCGTCAACTGAGGATTGTCCTTAGAGTTGAACGGAGGACCGATGTCCTTGAACATCATTGGCCGACCGAGCCAGCTGCTGATGCTTCTGAGCAAGAGAAAGCGTTCTATAACGCAGAGTATAGCAGATACGATGAGGTTGCTTGCATGATGATCTCGAGTATGACTCCCGATCTTCAGAAGCAATACGAATTTCATACACCTTGTGATATGATCAAAGAGCTGAAAAAGATGTATGAAAAACAAGCTGGTGTCGAATTGTTCGACCTAGTTGTGGAACTCCACGACTTAAAGCTTGAAACTGGTAAATCGGTCAGTAGTCATGTGCTCAAGATGAAGAGCTACTTTGACAAATTGGAATCGCTCAATTATGGGTATAATCGTGCTGTTGCAGTTGGCATGATCCTCAAATCGCTTACGAAGGATTTTGAGGGTTTTGTGCGCAACTACAACATGCATAGTATGACTAAGACTATACCTGAGCTTCATGCTATGCTTGTCGAGTATGAAAAGACGATTCCTAAAAAGGCCACTGAAACACCCCAAGTTCTTATGATCAAGGGGGAAAGGATCCAAAAGGCTAAAAGACCGCAAAAGGCGAAGGGCAAGAATGATGGTAAGGGAAAAGGCAAGGCAGTTGCGCTTGTTCCTAAAACCAAGCAAACCTCTCCGGCCTCAAAAGAGCATCCGGCTAAAGACCATATGTCACACCCCCAA
>JBCNJP010000017.1:88227205-88269679 GCA_039602395.1 Deinandra increscens subsp. villosa
AGCACATATGGGCGGGTCGGTGATCAACCAAAGGTCGTGGACGTATTCGGCCTAGTTAAGCATTAGTTACTAAGTTAACACTTATAACGTAACTAACGGAGATTGTCTAACAGAAGTTAACCTTGGAATTCTCGGGTGTCACACCATATCTTTCACCATTGTGGTGAAGTTGGACACTGGAAGAGGAACTGTCCTACCTATCTAGCTGAGTTGATGAAGAAGAGAAAGAATACTAGTGGGACTAGTACTTCAAGTATCTTCACAATTGAATTATTTTCCTTTTCTAAGAGTGATTCATGGGTGTATGACACCGGCTGTGGAACTCACATCTGTAATTCGTTACAGGGTCTTAGAAAAAGGAGGAAACTGAAGCCTGGAGCTTTGCAGCTGTTCGTTGGAAATGGTTTGCCAGCAGCTGTGGAAGCTATAGGACAATTTCATTTAATTCTGCTTTCTGGGTTATTTATTGTACTAGACAATTGTCATTATGCACCTTCTATCACTAGAGGTGTTATTTCAGTTTCTTTGTTGAAAAACCAAGGATTTATTAACACGTTTAATAATATCGGTATTTCAGTTTCTAAAAATAATGTTCATTATTTTGATGCTATTCCTTGTGATGGCATTTATGAAATTGATATGCGTGGTTGTGTTTCAAATAATTCAATGTTCAATGTTAGCAAACGAGCCAAAACTAGTTTGGACTCTACCTATCTATGGCACTGTCGTCTTGCCCACGTTGGCAAAAATCGCATTGAAAGACTTCAACGTGAAGGGATCTTACAATCAAATGATGAATCATTTGAAAAATGTGTTTCCTGTATCTCAGGAAAGATGACAAGAAAACCCTTTCCGAACAAGCCGCAAAGGGCAAAAGAACTACTTGGACTCATCCATACTGATGTATGTGGCCCATTTAGACATGTGTCAAGAAAAGGTGCTAGCTACTTCGTGACTTTCATGGATGATTTCAGCCGTTATGGTTATGTTTACTTGCTTAAACATAAACATGAGGTATTTGAAACATTCAAAGAGTTCAAGAACGAAGTTGAAAATCAACTCGGTAAGACCATCAAGATCCTTCAATCGGATCGTGGTGGAGAATACTTAAGCCAAGAGTTTAAGGATTATCTTAAAGCGTGTGGAATTGTCCAACAGCTTACTCCTCCTTATACTCCTCAGCATAATGGAGTGTCTGAGAGGAGGAATCGTACCTTACTAGAGATGGTGAGGTCGATGATGAACCTTACAACTCTCCCATTATCATTTTGGGATTTTGCTCTAGAAACCGCTGTACGCGTTCTAAATATGGTTCCAACCACAGAAGGTTGAAAAGACACCATATCAATTATGGCATGGAGAAGTCCCTGTGTTGTCTTACTTAAGAGTCTGGGGATGTGAGGCACTTGTGAAGCGTGATACGCCTGACAAACTACAACCCAGGACTACTAAGTGCATCTTCGTGGGATACCCAAAGGAAACAATGGGTTACTACTTCTATAATCCTTCCGAAAATACTGTTCGTGTTGCTCGATATGCTAAATTCTTTGAAAAGAATTTTATAGCTCAAGAGAACAGTGGGAGAATTGTAGAACTACTAGAAGATGTGTCACCTTCTGAAACAACTAGCAATAATCAACTTGGGGGGGGGGGATGTTCAAAGTGATGAACTTCAAGTCGATGATGTTGCGATTCCACTTCGTAGATCCGAAAGGGTCGTACGTAATCCGGATAGATGGATTGGTCTAGTCGAATCCGAGGATAACGTATCAGGAGATCTCAATGAGCCTCCGAACTTCAAAGCTGCATTATCAAATCCGGAATCTGACAAATGGCTTGAAGCTGCGAATGTGGAAATGAAATCCATGCAAGATAACCACGTTTGGACCCTGGTTGATCTTCCTCCTAACGCAAGCACCGTTGGGAGTAAATGGCTCTTCAAGAAGAAGACCGACATGGATGGAAATGTACACACCTATAAAGCTCGTCTCGTGGCGAAAGGTTATACTCAACGTTTTGGCGTTGACTATGATGAGACCTTTTCACCAGTAGCAGACATTAGAGCTATTAGGATTCTCTTAGCCATAGCAGCGTACTATGACTTTGAGATATGGCAAATGGATGTTAAGACTGCCTTCTTAAATGGTTACTTGGATGAAGAAGTCTATATGGATCAACCTGAAGGGTTCATTGATCCAAAACATCCCAACCAAGTATGCAAGCTTCAAAGGTCCATTTATGGACTAAAGCAAGCATCGAGGAGTTGGAATAAACGGTTTGATGAAGAAATCAAAAAGTTTGGTTTCGTTCAGAATCCCGATGAGCCATGTGTATATCGCAAAGCTAGTGGGAGTAATGTTACTTTCCTTGTCTTATATGTAGATGACATATTGATAATAGGAAAACACATTCCAATGTTGCAAGATGTAAAATCCCACCTTGGAAAGTGTTTTGCCATGAAAGACTTGGGAGAAGCAGCATTCATTCTTGGAATCAAGATCTATAGAGATAGAACTAAGCGGTTGATTGGACTAAGTCAAAGTGCTTATATTGATAAGATCTTGAAGCGATTCAAGATGGAGAATTTCAAGAGTGGTATAGTACCAATGCAGGAAGGACTTGGTCTGTCGGTCAAACAAGGTGCTTCTACACCTGATGAGGTGAAGCGTATGCAAAGAGTCCCTTATGCTTCGGCTGTAGGCTCTATAATGTATGCGGTGAGATGCACTAGACCTGATATAGCGTTCGCGCGGAATATCGTTAGCCGTTATCAACAGAATCCAGGTGAAAGTCACTGGACTGCTGTTAAGACCATTCTCAAGTACCTACGGGCTACTAGAGATTTGTTTTTGGTATATGGGGGAAATCCAGATCAAGAGCTCAAAGTGACCGGATACTGTGATGCTGGATTTCAGACTGATAGAGATGACACGAAGTCTCAGTCTGGGTACGTCTTCGTTATGAATGGAGGCGCTGTGGATTGGAAAAGCAAGAAACAAACCACAGTTGCTATGTCTGCAACAGAGTCTGAGTACATTGCTGCTTCGGAAGCTGCAATGGAGGCTGTCTGGATAAGGAAGTTTATTAGTGGGCTTGACGTTGTCCCCATAAGTAACTTGCCTATTGACATGTACTGCGATAACTCGGGTGCATTAGTCATCGCCAAAGAACCCGGAGTTCAGAAGGGCGCCAGACACTATGCCAGGAGATATCACTATGTTCGTGAGCAAATCGAACTTGGTGAAATCAAATTACTCAAAGTTCACACAGATATTAACTTAGCTGATCCTTTCACAAAAGCTTTGTCGAGGACGAAGCTTGAAAGGCATGCCGAGGGCATGGGACTTAAATTAGCTAGTTAAATCATGTATGTCTGATGTTCGGTATTTGGATAACGGACGTTAAGCAAGTTCTATTTATATAATGAAATAAAGTACTTGATATGTTTGATTTCATTTAATAGTAAATTGTGTCCTATATTTGCATGTTTAATCCTTGAGTACTTGTCAAGTATTCTAAATTGTCCATTGTCGATTAACTATATGGGAATATAGTTAAACTAAGACAAAATCTGAGTGATTGGTTAGGATGGTCCCACCAAACTCACATGGTATTCATTGGATGCATACTGGACTGACCCACTAACGAATTGTCACTTTATGGATCGGTGTCATTAAGTGAAATTCGTAAATGGTTGCTTTACTTATCCTTAGACTTGAGATACAAGCAGGTCATGCATATATGGATTGCACCTACTTGATATAGGTCTAACTATCCTGAATAAGGTAGTACAAAAGGGCTATTTTCAGTAAGTGTAGTGAAGTATGTGACTTGACACGTGTAGTCAAGAGGATTTGTTCCTTCGGCTTTGAGCTGAAGCAGATACCACTGGGCCCCTCATTGGACTAATTAAGATGTTTTCATGGCCGTGCCCAAATGAAATCTAGAGATGTCTCGATTTGCAATTTGGTAATCTTAAGTTAGTTGTGAGAATGAGAAACAGAATCGTTAAAGTAAATGAAATTAACAATCAACTAACACATTGTGTTAGGACAAGTAAATAAATAATAATCACTAACACTTTTGTGTTAGGACAAATAAATATAAACATGTATAGATTGTTAGTTAACATTTATGATTTAATTTATATGAAGAGGCTTGGGTTTTGTTTAAATCAACTAACTTATGAAACCAAGGTTTCATATACATAAGATTCATGGTGCACACTTGTTACTTTCATTATGATTTCACAAATGTGTTTCACCACACTCCTTGGCTATTTTTAAGTCTCAAAGACACCAAGATGAGTGTTTGATCTTAGAAGAAAGGGGGTTAAGAAGGGAGTTGTTGTTAGTTGTGTAGGGATATGATCATGTAATAGTAAGCGTATGTCTGGAAATAATTTAAGCCTACGGGGTCACACGTCTCGACACCAAATGTATTAATATTAATTAATGGTTAATTAATATTTATCACGAACATTTAACGAGGTTTCGTTAAAAACTGACAGTTAATTGTTAACAGAGGGGTGTTAGTTGTAATTAGAGAGAGTTGGATTTGGATTACAATTGAGAGAAGGATATGGATAAAGCCTCTAGGCCGATTTCGACTAGGGCTCTATGCCTATCTCTATCTTGTTCTCCAAGTATCCAAACACTATAAATAAACCCTCTGGGTTTAAGGTTTAGTTGTTGCTTTTATGAGATAAAAGAAAACCCTAATTCTCTCTCTACTCTCTCGAATTCGGCAACAAGAAGAACCCTAGGGGTTTCGGTTCTTGTGTGGTTCGACCAAGCCTACATCAAGGGGAGTTCGTGATCGGTTGCTAGCACATAGCATTGGTGTGTCGTGTGTGCAATCGTAGAGGGATTTGTATCAAATTCTCCAAGAGATCAAGTCAATCCGAGCTCATAAGGTAAACATGTTCTATCCGGTTAGTTAGATTAATTCATAGGTTTCTTTCCGCTGCGTACTCGTGTTTTGATAAATAGTTATATAACCCAACAAGTTGATCAAACAAACATAAACATTCTAGTTAACTTGGTGGATTATTATCAAAACTTGAGGGTTCCTTGGGGTGAAAAATAGCTAGAAAAGTGAGTTAGAAACCTCACAAAAGAGAAGGAGGAGAATTGGTGGTGGTTGATGGTGGTCTAGCGGCGGAGCTACGGTGGCAGGGCGGTGGCCGACGGTGGAGCTGCAGCGGCAGCAGGGTGGTTGGCAGTGGTGGTGTGGCCGGCTCAAGGGAAGAGGGAGGAGGGAGAGAGTTTGAGTGTGTTGGGTGCAAGGGAACCAAAGGAGACTTGGTCTCCTACTTATACCCAAATTAGGATGTATTAACCAAAGGTTAAACATGTGTTGTCAACCTCTCATCATCTCTAGCTAATTGGTGATTAATTTTTATAAACCTTGCAAGTGTTTTATAAAAGTTCAACACTTTTATAAAATATAAAGTGGTTAGGAGTTTATAAAAATCATAACTTTTTAAAATATAACCCAAGTTTATTTAATCAACTAAGATGGTGGTTTTTATTTTAATAAAAGTTGAGGGTCCAAGTTTTATAAAAATATTAGTGGGTTAAAAGGTTGGGTTAATCTTTATAAAAAATTAGTGGGCTAAACAATTTAATTAAATTGTTTTAGAGTGGGCCGAAGCCCAAATAAAATCGGGAATGAGAATGGGCCGAGGCCCATTCGGGTTTTGTAAGTGGAACGGGCCGAAGCCCGTTAAGGATTGGGAATGGGCCGGCGAAGGGGAAAGAGGAAAGGATTAGGCCGGTTTCGGCCCAATGCGTATCGGGCCGCGGGTCGGGTTTCTGATTCGGTTCGGACACTCGGTGGGTCGAGGTGAACCTTCGGGTAAATTTTCGGGTTTATCCGAGTTGTTTTGGGCTTATTGGGCTTCACTGGGCCCAATAGGTGAAACGGATTGCTCATTTGGCTAAGTCTTCACAACGTAACATTTTTCATAACATTTTAAGTTCATAAAACGTTTTAACAGTTTATATCAGTTTGATAAAATATAAAATGTCAAATTTTATATTTAATTTCTTATTATTGAAGTTCCACATTTATATTATGAAATCTTTCGTATTTTACGAATATACAAACGCGGGATTTAAATCGGTTAATCATTTAACTAAACACAGTTAATCATGCGGTTTAAAACGGTAATTCACATAATTATCACGTAATAAAAGTCAACAAAAGTCAACGGAGAGAGGATTTGACCTGATTTTTGGACCGGGTGTCACAGTCTTGCACATCGTCATAGTCTTCTTCATTTTCTTCACCGCCACCCTCTTCTTCTTGTTGCACAATCGGTTCGGGCACGTAATTATGTGGCATAAAGGTCCAAGTGTGTTTAACCAAATCGGCTTTTAGAGAGTTGTGTATCTCTCTTGAACGCAACATCGTGTAGTTTTGAAGTCGCTTATCATCCGTCGCAGGGGGCATCACTTGGATGTGTTCGAGACGAAAGTCGGCACATATCGCATGACCCTTATCCTCTTTGTTCATGTTATGCATGAGGATAATTGCGCGCATACAATCCTCCATCTTATCCTTCGTCTACAATCGACAAGGATTTTAAGAAAGTGCCATTTCTTTTTGAGATTTCCAAATAAACACTCGACGTCATTCCGAGCCGCCTCTTGAACCCTCTTGAAATATCGCTGTTTCTCATCAATTGGGGCTTTGAAGGTCTTCACAATCATTGAGTAATCCGAATATATCTCGTCACCCAAAACATATCCATGTGGGTAGTAGGTTCCATTCGCGTAAAACCCGATCTTCACCATCTTATCGGATATGTAATCTTCAATCACAGAAGAACCTTCCAAGACATTGATGTCATTAAGGGACCCCGCGACACCACATTTGGCGTACCAAATCCAACGATCGTTTGAGCATACGGCCTGCAGAATAACCGATGGACCTTTCTGATCACCCCTCGTGTGATGTCCTCGCCATTCGACTAGAAAATTATCCCAAGCCCAATGCATGCAATCTATACTTCCAATCATGCCAGGTAAACCATGAACTTCTTCGTGGCGATCGTATAGATTTTGCATGTCATTCCAAGTTGGCTTTCTCAAATACCGCGTTGTGTCGGCAAGACCTTTGCAAAATTCCTCCACCGTGTCTCTGGTTGTCTTCTCGGCCATCTTCAAATACTCATCGTTGATATCCGTAGTGTTGCCGAACGCAAGAATTTTTATCGCCGACGTATACTTTTGAATGGCAGTGAACCCAAGCTTTCCAGTGGCGTCGTACCGTTGCCTAAAATACGGTGAATGTTCTTTCAGATCCTTGGCTATACGCAAAATAACCGTTTAGATATTCAAAACCGAGTTTTGAACATCTCGTCGGTGTAGAGAGGGTTGTCACCAAAATAGTCGGCTATCAACCTATTGTTGGCCGCATTACGATCACGTTCAAGATGTCTCCGCCTAATAACCGGGCGTGGTACCGGCTCGTCAAAAAGTTGAATTGCGGCGGAAACAACCTCGTCTTCTTCATCGTCGTAGTAACCGAATAGAGTGGAGGAAGAGGGAGAGCCCATTTTTTTTAAAGAAAATGTGAGGATTGAGAGAGAATGAGAGGATTGAGTGGTTGAGTTTAAAAAATTAATGGAGTTATATATATATATATATATAGTGTGAGATTTATAGAAAATTTGAAAAAAAAAAAAGGTAGCCGTTGATATAGCCGTTCAACGGCTATATCTCAAACATTCTCCCCCTTTCAAGCGTTATCAGCCTCACGCCCCTATCCGATTTCCGCCTGATAACGCCCCATAACGCCCCTGCGTAGTGGGGGCGGGCGTTATGGGGGGCATTATGGGTGCTTTTTGGGCCCAGTAATGCCCCATTACGGGTAGCCTAAGAAAGTCTTAAAGGGCCCGACACTCGTTATTCACGCCCAATGGTAATTGTAATTCATTTGGTGTCTGACATATTACCAACAAAACATAAATTACAATCTAACACATTACCCTTTACTGACATGACCTTTTACCGGAACCAATAATATACGACTTGCAATATGACTTGTTAACAGTTACCGATTTGACCTTTTACCAGCAAAAATAACATACAACCTGAAATTTGACCAGTTATAGTATTTAAGCTGAAATAAACATAATAACATGTTACCCTACCATCTGCAATCTTACTCGTTACGACATGTGACCAACGAAATCTAATTAGCAAGTTGATCCATTATTATACAATCTATAGCACATAGCAAAAAGAAAACCTAAAATACAATTAAAATACAGACCTTTGAAGCAAGAAACCACCGGCAAGAGAAACCAAACAAACCTGCGGACACAAAATAGGTAAAAATAAAAGATCAATGAGAATGTTTATAAGAGATAGCCTACAAACCTTTTAAGATTTAACATTCAAACTCAGTTTAAACAATTCGAACATTCAAACATAAACTTATAGGAGAGGAGATACAACTATAAATTTATATGAGTGAACAAAAGTTATGTCAAAATATATCATGTATAAACTTACTCTCACAATCACCACATATCATAAGCAACTTAAAAGTAGCATTAGCAACTATACAAATAACCCATTTTAAGGCACAAACTATTGAAGCTTTATAACAGTAGATCTATAACATATAAGTTTCAAACATAATAATACTGTTACAATAATCACATATCATCACTAACAAAAAAATCATTGTGGATGGAACTTACCTTTGATCTGGTGATGCATCACTTAGTTCACCATTTCTTCGACGATGACGAACATCAAATTGAATTTCGTTTCACCGGTTCTAGTTCCATCAGAACCTTTAATTTAATTACCTTGTCAAAATCATAAAATATAAGGTGCAGATACATCCATGGTTACAATTAACCCTAAACCTAAGAAAAGCATGACTTTTGAATTAAACATACCTTTGGGGGTAGGCGGTGCTCATATCAGATGAGTAAATCTACTGTGGAAGATTAACCCGGATCCGAGAAGAGTGGTGATACTTGTTTCTGTTGCACTCGAAGAATGACTACTTAGAACATGATGAATTGTTATTTGTCTCGTTCATTTGTGATGTTTAGTTCAACTTAATGCTTCCTTTTGTTGTACTCATTAGGGCAGCTAATCACAAATCCTACAAAACAAAATCAGGGCGCAATCACAAATCCTACAAAACAAAAAACTTAATTCGGCAAACAAAACATGTAATAATTAAATAAACTGCTACATCTTGTGGTTTAAACATAAATGAGAGTTAATATCGCAAATTGCAAATACAAAAACAAGTAAGAGCAAAAGACAATAAGCACTTCATAACACGCAACTTCATCCCTAGCTTGAAGAAAATCCTTAAACTTGGTTATCACAACATATTGGAGAACACATAAAACTGAAAGTACGTAAAGAACAAAAAAGAAGTTGAAAGAAAAAGATTAACAGCAATAAAACTCAATACGTGTCAATTAATTTCATATCTACCTAATTAAGGGAAATCGAAAGCTGAAACACTGAGGAAGAGAAGAGATCTTGAACCCCGGAATCTGGATCGTCCTGTACGGTATCATCTAGGACATCAATTTAGTCTTCAGATGAGTTCTGGTGAGGTTCGAAGGTGAGTTCGTCGAATTAGTGGTCAGCGGTCGAAACTGAACGAATAGAGACCGAGAGGAGTAGGTTAGATACAGAGAGTGAGAGTGATGTGAAGATTGAAAGAAGATGTAATTTTGAATTTCAAATTGTCTGGCCGTTCTCAAATGCGATAATCGAGAGACCGCAGGAGATTGCCAATCGATGGGGGAGAGAGACACCAGAAGCAATCAATGGGGAGAGAAGGTGAAGCAATCGATGGGCGGCTGAACGCTGTACACGGTTGAGATTATCCAACGGAGGGGGATAGACCGCTGGTATGTGGCTGGATAGAGAAGATGGGCAGACGAGATGAGGTTACCGAGGGAGGAGAGGGGCGGCAAAAGGTGGAGGCGTGGGTTTAAGAACCGTGAAGACAGATATAGCCTCACCTAATATGCTTGTTCATGGTGGATAGGGTTTAAAGGTTATGCTTTAAATGATTGTACATGGTGTTGGTACTCTTATACGCGTCTTAAAATTCAGAAAATTTCATAATGAAAAATACCCCTGAGACCAGTATGATGTATGCATTATATATAGTAATAGATAATAGATATACACATATATATATATATATAACGAAACGTAACAATATCAATCAAGATATTTTTACCTTAGTAATGACAAAATACGTGAGTAAATCTATAAATGTATATCAATAAAAGTTCATAAATATAAAGTACAAGTGGGTCGACCCGCGCTTCGCGGCGGAGTCAGACATTTTTAGAAAATCGTTTAACAAAACGATTAAAGATAAGCCTCGTATGAAACTAATATCATTAACGCATATAAATTTTACACTTACAAAGAAACTAAATGTTAAATCATGCGATTAACACAACCCTAAAACCAATTGACCTCAATAATTATTGTTCATAACACATAACACATAACACATAGGCTCTGTAATGAACTAACTATTTTGCCAATATCAAATACAAAATTTCATATTGAAATTATTTATACAAAATTTCAAAATGAAATTATTGCATAGGAAATTAGTTCAATCACACTTGACAGACAAATGAAAAAAGTAGTGATATATATGCTATGTACTGGTCATGTGGATTTCACATCTACCCTCCAAAAAGTCATATTTCCCCACTTCATAAATTTAAAGGTGCCTAGTGATGAGTAGAGGCCCAAATGTACCCCTACAAACAACATTACCCACTGCATGATTTGTGTTTAAACTGAACCTCTTATATTTTTTTGCTAATGGGTCTAAACAACTGAAACATATGCTATATGCATATCAAATGAATACCAAATCAGTGATGAAAATACAATTATTATAAAGGACATAGCATTTGAGATAGTGACTGCTCATACATATATTTTCTTACATAGTTGTTACTGATTCACAAAAGTTAATGTCTTGCCTATTTGTCTAAAAGTCTTTGTAGACATGCCATTCCATATAGTAACTACCCATACACATTTTTTTTACATACCTGCCACTAGTGCACAAAAGGCTTTTAGTTCTTGATTTCATAGTTACTGCCTTTGCAAAATACTATATTTTGAGCAGCCTATCTTTCCAAAAGACCATAATCCTCCATAGATCTAGACATTTTTTATATGACACATTTGCCTTTGACCCTCTACCCTGCAATTGGGGCCTTTTTTAGACGTGGACAGTGATCAGATTGTCGGGTGGTTATTCGTATGACCCTTTTGATAGATTTTGTTGTTTTAGTATATTTACATGTTAGGTATATAATGTGGTAAGGCGTATAAAAAAATTACCCAGGTCTTCGAGCAGTTTTCTTTTGGTATGTGGTTTATCATTGTCCAGGTTTACATTAGCAGCAGGGTGAGAGGCAATGCTTGAAGAAGTTGGGGTAACGCCTGAAGAATTAGTAGTGTCGTTGCTGATGTTGAAGACCCTATTGACAACAAAACCCTTAGAACCGTACAACAAAACCAATATCCAAACCACTATATACTGATTTGCAATCAGGACAATCTAACAGAACTCTAGTTTAAACCGCTATATACATGTTTCCTATTACAAATATCACTAAAAACTAATGGGACCTATTTTTAAAGGCAAAAACCACAATTTTTTTTGTAAAAGGTCACAAAAATTTTTTAAACTACCTTGTACCTATTTAGCCTGACCAAGAATTGGTGACATGCTATGCAATACACCTTTCGTCTACACTTCTACTCAGTGAAAAAATAAAAGTTCTTTATAAGTAAGGCGAACCTTTTTTTATTTACTTCAAGATCTACTTCTTATGGTTATAAAAGCCCATGTCTATGAACACAACCACCTTAAGAGAAATAACCATACATAGTACTAAAATAAAAGGCATGGAGTTTTGTATTTTGACTTACAGTCAAAGTGATCGAAGCAAGGTCATTCACCCTGCAACAAATATATAACATCACCAAAAAAACCACCAAAAATTAATCAGTTGTTTAATGAGCATAAAGAAGACAGTTAGAACAAATCTATAACACCCAAAATAATATTCATGTTGTTTCATGAGCTTACGGCAGACATTTGATTCACATGAAGCTTTTCACAAAACAAAAACCACCAAAAATAAGACCTCTAAAAACTTTCAATGGTACTTACAAACATCATATATTAAGCCTTTGAGATTTATTCCACTAATCCTTACTATATGAACCACATTTAGTAGATTTAACAGTAAAAACATCAAAACTTATCCTAAATTTCAATAAAGATTAATAACCTTAAATATGAGGCATTCAGAATTTACACCAAACTTCCAATAAAAGAAAATAACTAAAAATACAAAGCATTTAAAAACATAACCATATGGAACACATTAGCTGCACTCACTGCTGGAACTTAACCAAACCAGAGGCCTAAAATAATATTATGGGATAATAAGATTGAAGAACAGAGTATAGGCTCCACAAATATCCGAAAATTTAAAAACAATATAAGATTATGATGCCGCACAGTAAACCACAAAAGTAGCTCGGATTTAACAAATTTCCTTGAAACTTAGAACAAACTAGAACATAAAATCTGCAAATCTTATAGTTGCGAGAAGGACGAAACACACATACGACAAATTGGAGCCTAAATATTAAAATCTTCTCATTCCCAGCTTGAAATTGACAACAAAATTAATTCTACAATTCTTATGATTGCGACAAAGATGATACAAACATACAACAAATTGAAATCTAAATTCTTGAAATCATAATGTAAAACTAACCAACGGTGAGCAAATTTAAGCAAGAATTAACAACCGGTGCAAACGATGAGGAAAGCAAATGATCTTAGATGAAGCGAATGCGTGTATATGCACAGGATGATAAACCCATGATTCCATAGTACCGAAACCCCTGTTGAAGCCACTGTATAAGCGAAGGCCGAACTGCTGCATTAATGAGAAGGGTGTACTAAGAATGGAAGGAGATATCATACAATGCCATACGCAAAGAGATTTACGAACTGCTACATCTTTTACGGACGTGTAGAGGGACCCACATGCTTAAATTAGTCGAAGCAAGAACATGTAAAAAGAAAAAAAAGGAAACAATGAGCTTGAATCTGGGAAGCAGGACTTATACAACATGTTTCAAAAGTGGTACTATGTGTGCAACATTGACTTGTACAACATGTTTTAGAAGTGGTACTATGGGTTGTGATTTATATATATAGGATATACCAGATTTATAAATTTCAAAGGAATTCTATGAAACTTGAGCATACTATTTATATAAGATAATTTTATGTGATGCGATACATTTATAACTAAGTTTTTTAATAATATATAACACAAATAATAAAAATAAAACGTAATCTCCTATTCTCCTAGGACTTGAACATGAAAACTGAAACGTCATACTCCAACAAAAAAACCCTAAGCGAAGTTAGCGAACTAAGATCTCTTTTCCTTGTCCCCTAAACGTCGATCAAGATTTCAAGAGTCGTCGGACTACCGTCGGGGCCTCGCCTGAAAATCGCCCAAACTATAATATTTTGTGTGTGTGGTAGTTGGATCGGTCCACAACACTATTATTATTCGAATGGTTCAACATATTATTTGGTGTGTGTGTTTTTATTGCAGTTTTTAATATATGATTTGGTGTGTTTTTGTTTTTACTGAGCTTAGTTTATTAATTTGTATCAAGTTTTATTTGATGTATCATGTTGAACATACAAAAACAGGTAAAGTTTTGGAATTTGCTAACCAGGTACCAAATAGGTATTATACCCAAATCTTGGTACCCGGTACCTATACCGATATATCAGGTACCGGGATCGATACCCAGTTTTATTTAAAACGGGACCGGGTACTAACCACGACCGGTACCGGTCAGGTACGGGTAAGGTAGCTTGCTCATCCCTAATGGTGGCTTAGAGAACTATGGACGGACGGAGCTGCATTGGGTCGTTGTAATAACCATCCTTCAGATGGGACGAAGTGTGCAATGGCGAGCAGACTTTTCATGGATAACCAAAGGGTTGGTTAGATATAGTGATCTAGAAGTTGAGCCAAGGGTTACGGTTAAGATAGTGGGGTTACATTATCATAGTGATTATGTGTTAGGATTTTATATGTGATATTGTAAGGATCGAAATAACCCAAACACGATATCACAACCTCTAGTGAATGTGCGGAATCCAAACACTAAAGTGATTCAAGATAAATCAAGAAAAATACGTAAAAGCAATAAGAAAACAAGTAAGAACACAAACCGATTGAAGAGAACACTTTACTATTAATCACCGATTGGTTACACACTTGGTCGAAATTCTCAAAGAGAATTTCGAGATTACCAAAATTGCAAACACCTTGGAATCAACAACTTTCTTCTGAGGAGGAGGCATATAGTGTTCTTCTTCTACTGATGCATTTATGTTAACTGGAATCTCCTCTCTCACTATCTCTGCAAACTCTCCAAACTTTTCACCGAATGGCACCTTATCCGACAACTTCTTCTTCGGATTTATCATCGGAAACACTTCAATACCCATTGGCTTAGTATCATGCGTGTCATTGGTCTTCCTCAGGTTCGGGTATCTTGAATCCAGAACAGACTGGATGAACCTAGGAACAGCAGCAAACTTCTTGTCTCTAGACACGACCGCTTTCACATCTTCAAAAATCATCCTTGACCAGTTGAACCGAACACCTCTGATTAGTGACACCATTGCATGGGTGTGCACCTCGTTCAGCTGATCTGTAGAGCTCTTCTTGGCAATGACACATTTTTGTAAGTAATGTGCCAGCATTCTCCAGTACGGTGGAATGAGAGCTTTCATTGTGGGAGGAGAGATTGTGAGGTATCCCATCTCCTTTAAACATTGGGACACCATCTCCTTGTCCAGCATAATGGAATCAGCAGCTACATCTTTGAATCTGAGTGCCTGCCTGAAATTCTCTTCAGTTAAGATAACTTCAGTATGTTGAATCTTAGCAATTATCTGCTTTCCATCTTCAGACACCTCTGCTGTCTTCCAGAACTCTTGCTGCATCCGTTTGCAAATCACCGGGTTTGTTGTGAGAGCAAAGTGTAAACTGCACTTCTTCAAACCAGCTATCATCGACAGCTACTTCTCTCTGTATTCTGCAGGAGGATCCAGCAAATAGGCTACCTGATTGTGATCTTTGACAAACTCCAAATCCCTGCACTCACAAATAAAGATAAACAACCAAAACAAACAAAAGTTCATTCGTTTCAGGGATTTCTCGAAAAACGGACAGCATAACGGCTTAAAATTGAATGAAAAACCATTGAAAACATCATCAGGTACCTTTCCGATCGAAAAGCAGGGTTTTCGATCGGAAAGCATCCGTCCGATCGGAATAGCTCCTTTGGTTACCGAGAACTCTGATCGAAAAGTCTATACCACCCGATCGAAAAGTAGTAACTGATCGAGAAGTCAGACTCCCGATCGAAAAGCCTAAACTTTTGATCGAGAAGTCTGGCTCTCTGATCGAAAAGCCTTTGGGCTGATCGAAAAGCCATAGGGCTGATCGAAAAGTCTAAGACTGATCGAAAAGCCTTTAGTCGTCGGCGATCAGTGATCGAGAAGTGTCAGGGCTGATCGAAAAGCACGAGGGGCTGATCGAAAAGCCCCTAAACCGATCGAAAAGTATCATCTCCTTCATTCCAAACCTGCAACTCAATCGAAAAGCTCAAAATACACTTATTTAACACGATTTCACTCAAATGCTTCTCCCAAACCATCATCTATTCATTCCCGACCAAAAATTTCACAAATTTTAAAAAAACTTACTCAAGCCGATCAATCAAGGGTCGAGCCGCACGCTTCAATCGAGGAGCCATGACCCAAAACAAAGTACAGGAGCGTGTTAAGAAGTGGATTCCGACAAGAGAGAGGGCGTCGGATGGTGGCTACGGTGGCAGTCGGTGGTGAATCGGAAAGGGCAATGGCGGTGGCGCTGTGGAGGAGTGGGGTCGCTGTGGAGGTCGGATGATGACGGGGACGGTGGTAGTTGGGTCGCAGAAAGGATGGATGGATCATGATGTAGCAGTAGTGGTGGTGGTAGGTGGTTTGAGGAGTATAATTTCAACATTATCATGGACACCTTGAAGCAGGACCTCACCATCATAGGTCAGGAGCTTGCGCCTCTTGGCTGCCCTCAGACTCCCAACCAAAGCCTCGAATATGTTTGCACATCTATCGTCATTGAAAAGCACACCGAACGTCACCTGCTTCAAATCAAAATTCGGAATCAAAACGACGGACGATCGATTAACGGCAAAGCAAAATATACATAGATCTATGGCCCTTCTGCAAATTTGATCTCAGATCCGAGACAATATCTGCCCTAAATTATCAGATCGGTAATAATTATTCGCTACTGCGATAGATAGATAGATCCAAACAGACAGACAGACGAATTATTGTGTAAAAACTAAGCAAAGAAGTTAGTTACGTGGGAATAATTACCTTATAGGAACCAAAAAAAAAAAACAAACCACCAAAAGACTAGCAACCCTAAAACTACAAAAGATGAGACTATATATAAATGAGATTGAGTTGGTAAACAAGTCAATCTCTTTAGGGATTTTCGAAATCCCCAAGCCCATCTAAAAAATTCGGACCCAAACCCTACAAAAGTTAGCCCAATTACATCTATATACTAGCCCACAAGTAGTAAATGTACCCAAAATCATCTAATGCAAAAGCCTCATTTTCTAGGTCTTTACAATTTTCCCCTAGGCTTTAGCATTAGACAGTCTTCACATCCGGAACTTCTTTGACACATTCACTGTTGCTGGATCATACCATAGCTCCTTGGCTACAATCTCAGCTACTGCACGAGTGTAACACTTTGCATATTCCTCAGTGTCTTGACTACACTCAATCTGATGCTTTGCTAAAACCATAATGTCTTTCTTGTGGAATCTCATCAGATCATGAACTTACATGACATCAATAGTCTTTGACTTGCAGAGAATCTTGGCTTCACCAGAGTAATCACTATAAGCCCAGGTCTGGAAATCATGCAGGCAGTCTTCAGGATGTCTCATAGGGAGAGGTATTGTCTTTGTCTTGTCTGTAGGTGGATACAAGACATTTGTGAACTTCTTGAGCTTTTCACCCTCCGTCCCTGGGATACTTTTCTTTCCATCCCATTTGAAGACACTCCTATACTTCTTCACATACGATTTCTTGTGAGGAAACTCCTCAAACCTCTTGAACTTGCTCCTCACAGCCTTTTCCAGTTTCTTATAGAAGTATGTGGCTTGATCATTGTTTGACGGATTTGAAAATGGAGCCTGATAAAGCATGGTCAAATCCACATTCGTCCAGGAATAAAATTGAGTCCAGCTCTTGTAGTATTCCAAAGGATACTGACCCCTTCTTCTCACAACAAACATGTTCTTCTCTCCATCAAACATCCAGGTTTTAACAGGTGCAGTAATACCTTGCTTATCATGAAAATGTTCACCCAACTGGATTAGATACCTTTCAGGCGGATATGCAAATGTCTGTGACTCCCAACCTCCATCAAAGTCAGAAGCTGGAACCGTCATATAATCTCTATCCCTGGTATCTTTATCTTCACTCGAGGCATCAGGCAAACTGGGTTGAGTTTCTTCTGGAATATCAGCTTCAAAATCAAATACTGGTGATTGAGAGGAATCACCTGTACCTGAACCTCCTTCACCTTTATCTTCTTGCCCAATGCTTGATCTGACTGATATATATGAATTGTTAAAACCAGGTGATACATAAAAATGATTTTGAACTAAACAGTAGAACTCACCAGCGTAAGTTGATTTTTTAAAAGTATGTATGCTAGGTTCTGCAGAGACGTTTAAAAGCAAAGACACAACTCTTGTGAGGACGGGATAATTGGACAAGCTATCAGGATAGGCTTTTGGCAGGCTAGCTTAGTCGTAGTTTTCGTTATTATAAATAGTTGTAGTTATGTACAATATATCTCTTAATATATTACTTGGCTTATATACAAGATAAAGTTTAATTTTACGCTGCTTAATATCTCTGTCGTACCATGTGTTCATGAGTAAATCCGATGCGTGACCCTTTCTAGTGCCAAGTCTGGGAGTGGGCTTCACAAGTTGGTATCAGAGCCTTGGTTTAAGAGATTTAGGTACAAGCATGGTATCTAGACTTAAACTAGGACTCTGGGTAGAGTAAGGTGAGATAAGAAATATAGATGCCAGTCATGATAGTTTGTGCCAATAAGAATAAAATGCATAAGGAACATAATAGGTAGGACTTAGGGTATGTGATTATGGAAAATACACAATTGCGACTAGCTACTGCAATTTGGTATTTACCATACAAGCAAATCATTAGTACTAACTGTTCAGTGGCTAAGTGCGGGGTACGTAAATAATAATATACCTGGTCAGTGACATGGAGAGATCCGGAGATATTTTTAATTTAGAAATTATCAGTTAAAGAAAAGAAGCAAAGTGTGGACACTAAGAATAAGTGCGGTGGAAAATAACTGGATTTTGAACATGTCATAATATATAAGTGCACGTATATAACAAATGTGATAACACCGAAAACCCCCGCTAGGCATTTGAATTCGTTCATAGATACCCAAGGACCTAGCATTAACGATCATCGAAACGTCTCCATAGCAATCACAAATAGGTATGGTGATAGGGGATCGCCTTGCCTCACCCCCCCCCCCCACCCCCACCCCCCACCCCCACCTAAAACATCGAAATTCACAAGTAGGCAATCCATTCATGATAACCGAAGACCAAGCCAAAAACAAAATTCCCTGACTCTACATTCTCCATCTATTCGGAAAATTCATATGTCCCATAACCGAGTCAAGAAACCTCCAATCCATCGAATCATATGCTTTAAGAAAATCAAATTTGAAAAACAACCCTTGCATCTTAGAAAACTTCTCCAAGCTAAAATCTCATTTATAATCATTGGACCCTCCACTATATTCCTTCCCGCGGGTTTCAGATATAATATTGCCAAGAACCTCTTTTACCAAAAAGCCAAAACCTTAGAAATCACCATAGAGACACACCCGACTAAACTAATCGGGCAAAATTCCTCAAGTCTTTGCGCATCAATCACATTGGGAATAAGATGAATAAAAGAAGACCCACTCCCTTTCAAGATCATGTCACATTCATGAAAACACTCAAGAATATTATAAAAGTCATTTTCCAATTCAGCCCAAAACCATTTAATAAAATCAAAATTCAACTTGTCCGGCCCGAGGACCTTATCTCCATCACAATCCCACACAGATGCTTTGACCTCCTCCTAGGAAAAAGGCCGATCCACTTGCTCCCTTGAAAGACTGTTGATTCCGACGCAATTTAGCGCAGGTCTACGATCTCTTTTTTTTTTGGCTAAAAGTATCATTAAAATCCAAAAGCAAACTCCTTTATGACCAAGCAAAGAGTTTTCGATCGAACTTTTTTTCTTCTTTCAATTATCTGAATGAATTCGCTTCCTATCGATCTCAAATACAGTAGGTTATCAAAAATGGATTAAGGTAAATGACGGAAGGTTGGTAATTAGTTACAGAAACTTAAACAGGACGATCGTTTCATCTTCTCCGATGTGGGTTTTGTAAGCACTTCGTTCATCAAATCGATTGTGAATAACTCAACTTTCTCTTCCTATGGATGCCATAGCCTTCAATGCAATCTCACCCTTGAAAGTGATTATGACAACAGAACATGGGTTGTATAGTCCTCGGAAAAGAAATTCTAGTGGTTGGGTTTATTTATTTCTTTAATTTTTGTTTTGTTTTGTTTAAAGTTATGAAAAATTGAGTGTGGCCCAAAATTTAGAACCAATTTACAAACTACACGCCTCACCTTCAAAAACTGTGATTGACCACTAGTCCCAACACAAAATTCTCTAGATATAAAACAAGTAGAACATACCCCTCACTACTTTGACGTTGTTTCTGTTTGTCGGCTGGCCAACTAACGTCAATTGATTACGAACGATTGTTTTGGATCTTGTTTATATCTATAAGGGGAGGCGGTATCATTGAGGAGCCGGCACCCGGTTCCAAAGGGAGCCGGGTGGCTTCCACCGGCTAATGATACCGCGTGATGCGGTTCCTCCTCTTTCCGGTTCTCCACGGTTCCCACAAGCCTGGGTAAGCCGGCCTCCTTCTCCTCTCTTGACCGTTGGGAATTCGACCGTTGGTAGCCGGATGGCTTGTTGAAGCCACACCACCACCATACCATGTGGTGTGGCTCCACATGGCTTCAAAAACACATGATTTGAGTTGGCACAATTTAATTGGTTGGTGAACATGGCTTCACCAAGCCATGCCACCACCATACCTCCTCCCCTAACGATTATATATGAATGTATGTGTAGATTATTCTTTGATTTACGTTTTTGTTGGATACTAAATGACGGAGTGTTATGAGAAAAAAAATGCTAACCCATGATAATAACATAAACAAAATGTGCCTTCAATGCAACTTTGATTGTACATGTGCTGGGCCTCATTGTACATGTGATGGGCCTCATGAGGATATCATTTACTTTCCACCGTAAGAGACTAAGAGCCATAACAGAATCAGTTATTGAGAAATCTTCAAAGGGGCAGATAACGTGATATAATAGAGAGAAAGATAGAGAGGGAAACATAATTTCATTCATATGTAAGAGTGGGTAAAAAAAAATACATTTAAGATATTTATAATCGTTCAATATGAAACCGAAACCCTCATTCATAAGTAGGAGTCATGATGGTTATAATATATGTGGTTATGAATATTTATAACACATACATCTATATATTAATTTGTGGTGTTTCTTAATGGAACTTGTGAAATATATGTGCCTCCTATCGTGAGGGCATTATAGATACCTATCTAGGAACAAAATCAGATACTGAAACTTCATTTTTAGAACACTGAGATGATCTTGATCTGGATTTTGATTGTAGGAGGGCCATTCTTGAATCAATGTTATTGCGTATGAAGAATGCAGGTTCTGATGGTACCGGAAGCGTGAACGAGAAACTAGTAAGCATAAGAACAACCGTAGCCATGGTTGGCCTATGAATCACATTTTCTTGGACACATAATAACCCAATGTGGATACATCTAACGATATCACGCAATGAACTTAATCCAGTCTTCAATGTGGGATCTACTATATCCATTGGTGTCTCATTCATCCAGCTTTTCCATGCCTAAAAGATATTAACAATTCTATTTTTTAGTATTCATATATATACTAAAAAGCAAAAAGTAAAATTTCACTTTAAATTTCCTGGGAAAAAAAAATATATGATCCACTTGGTATATATGTCTTTTCAAACTTTGTGAAAACGATGGTTACTTACAAAGCTAAGAAGATCTTCTATGCTCTCTCCATTCTTAAAACATCGGTTCTTTTGGCCGGTTATCATTTCTAGTAATAATACTCCATAGCTAAATACATCCGACTTCACTGAGAATTGACCATGCATGGCGTATTCAGGGGCCATATAACCGCTATAATATTGCATGGAAAAAAATGTTAATTAGCACAACACACCTTTACATATCTTGAATAGTTTAAGGTGTATTTTTTTTTTTTTTTGTACAAAAAGTTCTTAGTCAAGAAGAAAACCTCACCAATACATAAATAGGCATTTTATCTAGTTATTTAGCAACCATTGTTATTAAAGTTTTGAGAGCTTGCATGTATATGTGATCGCATACATATTTTTTCACATTTTTCTTACGGTTAGTGGCTTCTAGAAATGATTGGCATGTTTGTTCATTACTATCACGCATATGGTACTAAGAAAAACCACATTAGAATATTACTTGCAACATACATGCACATTCTAAAAAAAAATAGGTATAGTTGTCTTTGACTTGTAATTAAAACTTGTAATTAAAACAACTCTAGTAAATCGTATTGTCAATATAATGTAAAGTAAGTGTACTTACTAGGTTCCAACGATTCGATTCGTGTCTCCTTCAGTTTCCTCCGTTTTAAACAATCTAGCCATACCAAAATCAGCAATTTTTGGGGTCATTTGCTCATCTAACAAAACATTACTTGCCTTCATATCACGATGAATAATCTTGAGACGGGAATCTTCATGAAGATATAGTAATCCCTTTGCAATGCCTTTGATGATATTATATCGTTTTTCCCAATCAAGAATTGTGTGTTTAGATGGATCTACAAACACCATCATTTATGGGAAATTAGTAAACAATTTTCACTACAAGCAAACGGCATTTGCTATAAATGTGAAATAACTTAAATCGGCTAAGCATCATTCTCTCATTTTCACGAAGTATACGGACTCTTATGATGTAATTCGTGACATTATATAAGAGGATACAAACCCATAAATATATGCTACTGAAATACAATATGTGTTAGCGAAGCAATTGTATCAAGCGCGCACTCGCGTGTTTTTATTACCAACATGGCAATGACTTTTTTCTTTTCTTTTCTTTTCTTTTCTTTTTTAGTCAACTAAAGAAAATATTTAAGAGTTACATATCTACCTATGTATACACTTGTTAGTAGCCCTTGTTAGTATGCGTGTAAACAAACCAATCGAGCATTCAATGAATAGTTCGTGAACCGTTCGACGGTAGGTTCGTTAATGTTCGTCTATTTAATAAACGAACGAACACGAACATAATTTTTTGTTCATTTAATTAAATGAACAAACATGAACAAATGTCTCGTCCGTTTATTTATGTTCGCGAACGTTAGTTAATGTTGTCTGTTATTTTTTAATTTATTAATATAATAATATAAATAATTTTGTTAATAAATATTTAACCTCACGTTAGGGTTTCATAATGAAACTTACATTTCATATTTCATTGTCATAGGACTACAGTGCCACAACCCCTCCCACTCGATTTTCTGAGGACTTCATATTCTTTAGTGTTTCTACTTTAGATTGGCGATTGCGGTCACTGCCATTCCCATATAAGATGTGAAATAAGATGCTTGTTTCACTCAGTTATAGGCTGGAGTTCAGTATCTTCTTATATTTCAAAGGCATGATTGAGGACCTGAGGTTAACAGATCATCCATGAAAGTACTTAAAATACATTCATGCATGAGGAAATATGGTACACAAGAGGTGTCTCTAAGCCTAGATCATTGCACGCAAGAGTGGTCTGGGGATTTGGTGATCATAGGGAGAATCATCATAGGAGAGTGAGAGATTGAGAAATCGAGAAGAGGTGTGTATAAATTATTATGGTCAAATTATAACTCTATGATGCATTCTTTAGGGTTTATCTTGATTTGTTGCTAAGATCGGTTTCATTGGGTTCAATGACATACTATTGACCTATATTGACTAATTAAGAGAATAGGTAAAGAAAGTCTGAGTCCAAAACCATCTAAAATGGACTATATAACCATCTTTTACATTGTGTCACCAAAGGCCATATGGTTGTATCATGCTTAAAGGCAATATGGTCGTATCGTATCCCAATAGATCAAGATTCAAGATGACAACTGCTTGTACTAGGACATCTGGCATACGACCATATATAGAAATGACACATGCAACCGGATTCTATGACACGTGCAGACTAACATACGATACGACCGTATGATCATTTAGCAATAAGACTGCATCAAGTCTCAGGTCAGAATGATCAAAATTATGTATTGTGTCAATTAACTTGATTTAATGCGAGTTTAGGTCATATTGAGAGTAGTACCATTAAGATGATATAAATTTACCTGTGTCTGATTAGATTGGGATGAGTTTAGGAAAGCTTGACAAGACATCTTGAGTGGTTTTCTATGATCTTTGTGCTAGCACTCATCATTTGCGGTTAAGGTGAGTATGTTAACCATCGCATTTTTAACACAGCTATAGGGCTGCATATGATTTTAGTTAAATGTGTTTTAGATAAACATGTATGTGACGTAGGTGTTAGATAGAATGTACAGGTTTAGATTTCCGGTACGTAAATCCACAATTATGGTGACCCAAAAGTCACTAGAGTCCTTAGTGTGTGACCTTAGGGTATATTGTAATACCCTGGATTTTCAAGCCATTTGTGACCTGAAAGTTGAAGTGGTTGGTATGGGATATTTCATTCGGATGTGATGAACGATGAAAATGTGAAGGTTGGAGAAAACAGGACTCAATTCCGAGTTATAACGAATTGGAAATCATGTTTGAAATGGAAAATGAGAAATTTTCTAAGTATTAGATGGGATACGGTTATATTTAGTTAATTGAATACGGTCGTGTGGTTCCGGTTCAGACTCAGGTACCCGCCGCTTCTAATTGATACCCACATATTGAGATACAGGCGTATTAGGTGAAAGCGATATGGCAGTATTGGGTCTAGGCTATAAAAACAATTTTTTTTAGCATTTGAGCTCATTTGCTTGGGTTTCTTTGGTTTTTCTCCGTCCAAATCCTCTTTGAGACTAATTCTAGGTGTGTTTAAAGAGTTAGATCCAAGAGTAAATCCACCTATAAAATTTGGTAAGATCATTTAAACCCATTTCATGATATTTTCTTTGACATTAATGATGATGGCTAAGATGGTGATGTGTGGCTGATCCAGGAGCATGCAATGATGATCTAGTGATGATTCTGAACTTCTTATCATCAAGGAAATTAAAGAGCTGAGGCCGGTATGATCTTGCATTCACTTCCATTTTTGTAAAGTTGAAGGTTTTGGGTTTCTAAGCTCCCAGAGGTTGTTGTTAGTGATTGTAGCATATAGAATCACTACTGGATGAATAGAGGCTTGAATCGAGAAGAAAACCCAAATATTGATGTGTGTACAAGTAGCTTATGCTTATGGTACAACTGGTGCATGCATGTATCAATCTTGGTGATATCAGTGGCTCTATGATTAGTTTTGGGCTCATTTTAACTAACTAGAAGAACTGGTAAAGAAAATTGGAGTCAAAACCCACTAGAATCGACGAAATGGCCAAAGCATATCAAATATCTTTTAAGCAATACGAACATATTCACGTTTGGTGATACGGTCGTATCGTGGCTAGGACGGCTTTGAGAAACTATGGATAAGTGGAATACGCACATATGCATGTTGGAGGTACGGTTGTATTGGATCATATGGTCGTATCAGGAACCTTTACTTGTAGTTGTATTTTTGGTTGGTAGTGCCAAATCACATTTAGGTAGTTAATGTTAACCCATACTATAGAATCTTATCGAGTAAAGTTCATACGGTCATATGGTCATGTGGACAGGAGATGATTTTTGCATAAGTGTTGAGGTTTAGCTCATTGAGTCGGCATTTGATCGGAGGGATTGATATTTAAACTGTCTGGGGTTTGTTGGAGTGGACATCGGGTAAATGGGTTGACTAGTTGCTTATCAAGAGATTAACCGAGGTCGCTGTGCTAGGCTAAGTGAGTTTTAAAAGGCCCTCTTTTACATAGTTTTAAATGTTTTGGTTGTATGCATACTTGATAGAGTATTTTGTACCTTAAACTATTTATGATTTATGAGTATCTATTATGAGACTGTTTTGAGGATGGTTATGGTTTCAGGTATTGTGAGATTAATATTTTAAACGATTTTTGGTTGCCATACCGAGGTGTGGAGGTTAAAGTGATAGTTATTCTAAGCTAGTTTATATGAATAAATGTCTGATATGTGTAGACTACATTGGTTATGTTGTGGTTATTACCAGTGGATTCATCCTGTACCGGTTTGGTAATGGTGCACCTCTAGTTGTATTAAGGGTGTGGTGGATACGCCGTAGTACATCCTCTATATAAACACATGAGGTACAATCGGAGGTGATGCTAGAATTAGTCTCGTGTAGGTAGAAGTCACGGGACACGGTGTTATAAAGAAACCAATAGCATTTGTGTGTATGAACTACTCATTTGATAAACTAGTGAGGGACTGGGGAAAAGAGGTTTCGACATAAGTGTCTTAACATGCATAGTCCGGTATATTTGTGTTAAAGTGGCATAGTTTTGATGAAGCTGCATAGTTGGCATAGCTTTGATAAAGTGGCATAGTTTAGGTTAACATTTTGATAAATAACATGGCAATATTTTTTCAACCCATAGGCATTGGGAGAGCATAGTTGCATAGGTGGTTGTACAATCATGCTAGGGATGCCAATCAGCGATGGTGGCGATGGTTATCTTAGTTTATCAAGTGGCGACAGTCACTTGAGAGTTAACGTGACCCACAACATAGGACAGTACTTAACTGAGAGAGTGTCTAGTCTTATATGAATGTTATGTTATGTATAAATCTCTTATGTTTTATACTCAGTGTATGTTTGCTAAAGGGGTCATGTAGACCCAAGTGTTTTGAATCGGGTTTTCAGGACGTGATAAAGCTTTTAGAACTTCAAACTCACCAGCGTAAGCTGAAAGTTTTTAGTATGCATATCATGTGCAGCTGAGGCATCTTGTAGTAGAGGAAAGGCTCTGACGTGTGCAACACATGATGAGCAATCTATTAAAAGAAGCTTTGGATGTGCTGGCGACCTGACATAGTTATAACTGTAGCTTGGACATAGTTGTAGTTCTTGCTTTGTTGTAGTTTTCATATGTTTGAATGACTTATGTATCTCTCTTACTTGTTGACTTGTCTATGTTTGATTATGTTTTAACTTTCCTTTACTTTGTTCTCTTGTCGATTATCATGTGCTTATGAGTAAATCCGATGCATAACCCCTTCTAGTGCCAATTTTGGGAGGTGGGTGTCATAAGTTGGTATTAGAACCTTGGTTTAAGAGATTTAGGTACTAGCAAGCTATCTAGTCTTAAACTAGGAATCTAGGAGACCAAATAAGATGAGATAAGGGACTTAGATGCCATCTAGGATAGCTTGTGCCCATAAGGATAAAATTGAATTAGGCACATGGTAGGAGGAACCTAGGGTATGTGAGTGTGGAAGGTATTCTATTGTAGCTAGCTAGTGTAATTTAGTATTAACCACGTGAGTATATCTTAGGTATTGACTATTGCGTGGTCTGGATGTGGGGGTACGTCACGTGATGGTAAGATACCTGGTCAGTGACAGAAAATGGGACACTTATAGAGGTGGTCTAGAGACCGATTTTGACCGTACGGTTACCGGTGTAGGTAGTTGTAGACACTAAGAACAAATATGGTCGAAAGTAACTAGGTTTTTAACGCATCAGAACTTTATAAGTGCATAGTCTACACTAATCAATCTATCATGAATTCAAAATTTGGAAACCCTTCATCATATGAATTCTGAAATGTTGCACACCTTGATTGTAGGATCAAGGTATGACGGAGGTGGAAACGGACGTGGAAGGGGTATTGGTAGAGCAACTAGTGCTAGAAGGAACACACATTCTAATCCTGATCCTAAGCCTAATGCAAGCGCAAACGCGTTTCGTGAAGAGCAAAGTGCAACTATTGCTACAGAGGTGACAAGGGCACTGGAGGCCGCATTGTTGGGACTAGTGACTCATCGTCACGGACCTGGTGCTGGTGGTGCAGGAGGTGTCATTCCACTAGTAGGTGCCAGGAGAGGACTGGAAGGCCAAGGTTGTTCATTGAACTCCATTAGTGGGTGTAAGCCTTCAACATTTGAGGGAAAGACAAGCATATTTTTTACTGTCCGATGGATTTGGGAAATGGAAGTCGTGATCAGCATTAGTGAAAGTCGTGAAGACAAGGCAATGAATGGTGTAGCCCACGTTTTAGTGGGGGAAGCAATATTTTGGTGGGACTCGGTCAAAAAGTCCCGAGGGGAGGAAGTCATCACTACGATGCAATAGAATGATCTGAAGGCATTGGTGATGAGTAAAACATCAAAATGAACTTTTTAAGGCTAGAAGTGGGTAACTTATCTCATCATGAGCTTACTAGCCGGTTTGATGAGACCGCTAGGTTGGTTTATTGAGATGGCTAGGTTGATGCCACAACTGGTGAAACCTGAAGAAGAGAAGGTTAAGAGGTATGTTCAGGCCCTTCCTACAGTTGTCAGGAAGAGAGTGAGGTCATTTGCTCCCAAGACTTATCAGCAGGCGATCGAGCTTAGTGCCACACTCTATGAGGAGGAGTATAGCGAAGAAGGTAGGCTAGGGGAGCCTAAGAGAAGGTGCTCTGAAGTGGAAGAAAGTTAGACTTTGGGCGCCTAATGGAGATTTCATATTTATGCACGGGGATCGTGACAGGTTAGTGGTAAAGATTATTTTTATGATCAAGGCGAGGTAGTTAATGGAGCGAGGATGTGAGGCATATATGGTGTATGCTATTGATTCAAGGCTAAATTCGGAGGAGATGAAGGATTTTTTGGTAGTGTGCCAGTTTCCAAATGTATTTTCAGAGGACGTGTCAGACATTCCCCCTGATAAAGAGACAGAGTTCCTAATTGACTTGGTGCCAAAGCAAAGTCGGTGGCAAAGGCTCCTTATAAGTTATCTCCATTGGAGATGAAGGAATTGATTTCACAACTGCAAGAGTTGCTTGATAAAGAATACATTAGGTCGAGCATCTCGCCTTGGAGTGCTCCGGTGCTTTTTATCAAGAAGAAGGACAAAAGCATGAGGATGTATTGACTACAAAGAGTTGAATAAGTTGAAGGTGCAGAACAAGTACCCCCTTACCAAGTAAAGACGATCTCTTTGACCAGCTACAAGGAGCGAGTTGGTTCTCCGGGATTGATCTGAGGTCGGGTTATCATTAGCTTAAGGTCAGAGATGAGGATATTCTGAAGGTGGATTTTCAAATGTGTTATAGTCACTATAAGTTTTTAGTGATTTCTTTTGGGTTGAAAAACGCCCTTTCAGCTTTCATGGATCTCATGAATTGGATTTGCCAACCAATGTTGGACCGATCCATTATCATGTTCATACACGATATCCTAGTTTACTCCAGAAGTGAATAACCATTCAATGCATCTAAGGGAGGTGCTGGAGACCTTGAATTAGGAGAAGTTTTATGAAAAATTCTCTAAGTGCTCGTTTCGGCTAGAGGGGGGAGTCCAGTTCCTTGGTCACGTGATAAACATGGATTATGTTCTACTTGATCCATCCAAGCTAGAGACGATAATGAGCTAGAAGCCACAGAGGACACCCAGAGAGATTCATAGCTTCCTGGGGCTAGCGGGTTATTACCGTAGGTTCATTCAAGACTTCACAAAGATTGCAATGCCACTGACTAAGTTTGCCGAGAAGTATGTTATGTTTGTATGGGTCCCTGTCAACAGATGCGTTTGAAGAACTAAAGTCCAGATTGACTTAAGCACCGGTGTTACCCTTACCGGATGGGCCTGATGATTTTGTACTATACTCTGATGCTTCCTACCAAGGTTTGGGGTGTGTATTGATGCAAGGGAACAAGGTGTTTTCCTATGCATCATGGCAGTTAAAACCCCACGAGGCAAACTATCCGACTCACACTTTAGAGTTGGCAGCAGTAGTGTTTGCGCTCAATATTTGGAGGCATTATTTGTATGGAGTGAAGTGCACCATCTACACTGATTATAAAAGCTTGAAGTATTTCTTCGAGATAAGGACCTTAATACGAGGCAATGTAGGTGGTTGAAGCTGATTAAGGATTACGATTGTGAGATTTTATATCACCCGTGTAAGGCCAACGCCGTGGCCGACTCTTTGAGTAGGAAGGAGGAGCATCCTCCAATGCAGGTGAAGTCGTATAAACTAGTAGTAACGCCAAATTTTATGGTCCATCTTTGAAAGGATCAATATTAAGCTTTGAATGACGAGAATGTCAGGAAAGAAATAATAGTTGGCCAAATTGGGGGTTTGGAGGAAAATGAGTATGGCGTTAAGATCAAGTTTGGTTAGATGTGAATACCATTTATTGGCAAAATTTTTGGTAAGGTTTTGGATGAGGTACACAAGTCACGTTTATTCAATTCATTATGGTGCCACAAAGATGTACCATGATTTGAAGAGAGATTACCGGTGGCCAGGTATGAAGTTCATTGTCATGCAGTTTGTGAGTACGTGCTTAACTTGCGTGAAGGTTAAGGTTGAGCATCTGAAGCCTTATGGTAGGATTCAACCATTAGAAGTTCCTAGATGTAAATGGAAGCATATCACGATGGACTTTATAACTAAGCTACCGCGTATATCTAAAGACTAAGATACCATTTGGGTGAGGGTGGATAGGCTAACTAAGAGTGCTCTCTTTTTGCATATACACGAGACATACTCTTCAGTGAAGTTAGCAGAGTTGTTTATCAGAGATAATGTTGCTTGACATGGAGTGTCGGTATCTGTCATTTCGGACAGGGACACCGGTCCACTTCGTGGTTTTGTAAGAAGTTCCACGAGCAAATGGCGACCAGACTGCACATTACCACGGCATATCATCCACAGATATATGGACATAGTGAGAGGACGATTAATACTCTGGAGAATATGTTGCGTGCTTGTATTATTTACTTCGGGGTAAGTTGGGATTACACCTACCACCGAAAGAGTTTTCCTACAACAAAAGTTATCATGCCGTCATTGCCATGTTGCCTTACGAGATGTTGTATGGTAGAAAATGGAAGACACCAGTGTGTTGGGTGAAGTCGGCAAGCGGGAGCTAGGTAGTAAGGAAGTGGTCCAGGATATGGCTTAGAGGCTCGATTTAGTCAACGCATGGTTGAAGGCTGTGCAGGATCGATAAAAGTCGTATGTTGATAGGAGATGGAGAGCGATTGAGTTTCATGTTGTATCCCCTTAGAAGAATATGATTTGGTTTCGAAAGATGGGCAAGTTAGGCTTGAGATATCTAGGACCTTTTAAGATTGTGAAGCTTATGGGCGAGGTTGCCTATAGATTAGATCTGCCTAAAGAATTTCCTGGGATTTACCCGACATCTCATGTTTCACATTAGAGGAACTCTGTGGCGAATGAGTCAAAATTGGTACCTTTGTAAGAGATAGAGGTTGATGGTAGGTTGTCTTATGTTGAGGAAACTATTTCGATTCTGGATCCCAGTGAGAAGAGACTTCAGAACAAGATAGTTCCTATGTTAAGGGTGCAATGGATGCACTAGAAGGGTTCCGATTCGGCATGGGAAAAGTAGGACGAGATGCGAGAGTCTTATCCTGAGTTATTCTCGGTTTAAGCGGTTTCGAGGACAAAACCTTGTTTAAGGTGTTAGATTTATAACACCCCAACTTTTTAAGCTATTTATGGCCCGATAATTAAGGTGGTTGGTATGGGATATTTCATTTGGATATCATGAAGGATGAAATTTGAGGAAAGTGGGAGAAAACGAGACTCGATTCCGAGTTAAAACGGAGTGGGAATCGCGAAACAAGTGTTAAGTGGAAAATGGGAAATTTTCAATGTATTAGAGGGGATAGGGCCATATCTAGTTAACGGACATATGACAGTATGGTTCCGGGTCGGACTCAGGTACCCGATGCTTCAAATTGGTAACCCGTATACCACTGTCAAAACCCAACAGTTTTCTCCCTCCTTAAAGAAAAAAAATGATAAATGCACCAATCATAACCGTGCCAGACTGATCTCTCCCCTTCGAGATCATGTGTGATGCGACTGACTATGTTGTGGGAGCAGTTCTTGGTCAACGAAAGGATAATGAATTTCACCAATATACTATGCTACTAAAACGCTTAATGATTCTTAGGTGAACTACGTAGTTACTAAGAAGGAGCTACTAGAACTGGTATTTGATTTTGATAAATTTCATTCATACCTGGTGTTATCTAAAACCATCGTCTTCACTGATCATGTTGCCATCAAGTATATTTTCAAATAGCAAAATGCAAAGCTGAGACTCGTACGTTAGATTCTCCTGCTACAGGAATTTGATATTGAGATCAAGGATAAGAAAGGTTCTGAAAATATTGCGGCTGATCACTTATCCCGAATTGAAGACGGTAGTAAGAATAAAGGAGAAGAAATAAATGAGAAGTTTCCTACGGAGTATCTGGAGATGGCTAAAGCTACTCAAGAACCCTAGTTTGCAGGCATGGCAAATTACTTAGCCAATGGGATAGTACCTAAAGGGTTACGCATCAATAGCGAAGGAAGTTCTTTGCTTACATCAAATATTACTTTCGGGAACATCCATAAATTTTCAAGGTATGTGCTAACCAACTCATTTGACGATGCATTTATGGTCTTGAAACAACTAGTATTCTGAAACACTGTCAGAGTGGACCATGCGGAGGCCACCACATGGCCAACACCACCGCACGGAAAGTCCTTGATTCAGGATTCTATTGGCCAACATTGTATAGGGATGTTCACAACTGGATACAAGCCTGCGATGCTTGTTAGAGAACCAGAAATATCTCTACACGCAACGAGATGCCCCAAAACAATATCTACATTTGTTAAGTCTTTGACATTTCGGGAATGCACTTCATGGAACCGTTCCCAGCCTCTAGAGGAAACAACTACATCCTTGTAGTTGTCGACTATGTGTCTAAATGGGTTGAAGCAGAGGTTCTACCTACCAACGACGGACTTGTAGTTGTTAAGTTCTTCAAGAAACTATATTCAAGATTTAGCACTCCAAAAGTTGTTAAGTTCATCAAGAAACTATTTTCCAGATTCTACACTCCCAAGTGGAGCAAGTTCTATCTCGGTATGGGGTCACCCATAAGTTATCTACATCTTATCACCCTCAAACAAATGGTCAAGCTAAGGTAACTAACCAAGGTATAAAACGAATTTTGGAAAGAGTGGTTGGACAAAACCGCAAGGATTGGACTGACAAACTCGATGATGCTTTATGGGCATTTAGAACAGCCTATAAAACTCCGATTGGTATAACACCGTTCAGGTTGGTCTACGAAAAGGCTTGTCACCTACTCATTGAGTTGGAGCATAAGGCATAGTGGGCCCTCCGCATTATAAACTTGGACCTGCAAAGAGTAGGAAAATCTCGATTAGATCAAATCAACAAGCTTGAAAATTTAAGAGGCCAAGCATATGCCAACTCTAGCATTTATAAAGACCGGACAAAAAAATATCATGATTCGTACCTTAGAAATGCTAGAGACATCCGTAAATATGACAAGTACCTACTATAAAACTCCTGTCTTAGGCTATTCCCAGGAAAACTAAAATCCAGATGGATGGACCCTTCACGGTGACACGTTTCTACTCGTACGGAGCCGTTGACATCCAAGCCAAAAATGATCCACCATACAAGGTCAATGGCCACCGTTTAAAACCCTATGAAGGAATTCCTGACACTGGTAAAGAGGTTCTTTCATTTGAGGTGGACGAGCATAGTGCGTCCATGGGTCTGGCCTAGAACCCGAAAATATATATAGGTCATCTATCTTTTATTTCTTTTTGTTTTTAGTTTCAAAACAAATCCCAAAATATTCGTGAAATTGATATGAACACAGGCCGTGCTTCTAATATTCTGGACTCTGACTAACTGACAGCAGAGCACGAGTCGTGCCCCTCTATTTTTCTGTTGTATGAAGATTGGGATAGTTTCATGAGACCATTTATCTCATCCCAATTTCCCTCCCAAAGTCAAGATTCCAAAAATTTGAAGATATCTCACCTATACCCCACTAGGCAACTTCCGAAAACCTTTATTCCATTTGAACATCTTACCTTTGCTTCTTTGGTGCATGCACTCCATGCACCTTCTTTATTTTCTGCACTAGACAAGGGTTTGTGACAAAAACCAAGCTTGAATCTTGTTTTCAATTCATGTTTTCTTCATGAAAAGCCTTTTTTCTTGCTAGACTCTAAGCTTGGTATTCAAATTTCAATATAAAAATTAAAGTCTTGATCAAGTGTTTTTATCAAAATATTTGGATCAAATGAAGTTGTTCAGTCTGGGAACATGGGTCGTGCTCCTGTATCTGACTAGCTTCTTTTTTTATGACCTTTTTAGCCATAACGATTAGCGAATTGTCTGCTCACACTATTATTAGCAGTTAGGCAAGCGTAAATCATTACGACATTGGTCAGATTGTGCATGAGTCTTTGTGAGGAAGTCGAGGAGCTGAAAGAGCAAGAGTTGGTGCTAAACGAGAGGGTAAACTTTCTGAGAGTTGGATTCAAGGTAGTGGTAGGCCACCTTGCTGATATATCAAAGAGGCTTGCACCTATTCTCCTGCCTGTCTTTATCCCATATGATGCTCCATGGCCCGAGGAGGAAGTGGCCATAAATAAAGTCTTCCCTGACCCGGATCCACTTTTCGGGGAAGACTTTAGCCTTAACCTTGGTGAAATGACGACCTCCCCATCCTTCCACACAAGGTGCCAAGTGAAGGATATTGAGCGAGAGTAGAAGTGGCACCTTAGGACTAAATAAATGTAATTTAGGGCCTAGGTAAGTAGGATGATTAGGAATGTTTATTTTGGATAAATTTTTTAGGAATATTTAGGATAAATGATAATAATGTAATTTGTAAGCCAAAGTTTAAATTATATGATAATCTTTTGTTATTGTTGAATTTTATTTCTTTTATTATCCAGCAAAGGAAACAAGTGCGAAAACTAAATTTTAAGGCTTTTTGCCAGGAATCTTCAACACACGAAGAAAATTATCAGAGCGTCACAACCTAAGTGTTGTGTTCCTAACCATTAACCCTTATTGTATCATATTGTTCACAATTTGCATGCACAAAGGCACATTAAGGGCAATGTGCAATTTAAGTATGGGGATGGGAAACTACTAGAAATTGCTGAAACACAAAACTTCTGGCTCTGTTATTTCTTGAGCATTACGCAAAACTATGTTGGAAAAACGGCTCTTGTACTGCCTAAAATTTTCAAAAAACTGTGATTTTTAAGAACCCGTGTAAATAATAAGATGCACCTCCATTTATATAACACTCAAATTTCATTCCAAATTTCAAAATTTTGTTGAGATATTTTATTTATGAAAAGTAGAAAACCTAGTTTAACTTTATGCAAACTTATATCACCATTTTCCCATACCATAGTGAGAATTTGAGCCTTTTATGCATAGACATCTATATCGTGCTCTTTTCTTGTTATCCTCCATGAGAAACCAGGTAAAGTCAGTAAAGGTAGAACTTGACGCAGTAATACGTCCCGAGATGAACAAAATAAAAAACACGTACTTAAATGACTGGGGCATCTAGGATTTTTACCCCTTTTTTCCGCTTCTTAACCCCTTTTCTTTTCCTACCCTTACATTATCCCCCTAGTAAAACCTTTTGAGCCTATTCTTTCCTTTTTTTCTTTAAAAACCCGCAATTTATTGCAAAACTCCCCAAGCCTATAAACCTTTTTCATTTTTAACCTCTTTATTTTCGTAAAATACGGTCTTTGTATTGAAAATCCAAAATAGTGACTTTTTTGTATCCCAATAATTAAATGTGTTGGGATTGTTCAGCTCTGGTGAAATTCTCTAAGTCAGAGTATCGAAGGAAGTTAGTCCGGAACTTCCTTCACACTAAGTAGTTCCTCCGGAACTCTTCCTAGTGTTACTCCGGAACTTTGACTTATCCTCTGGTTGCAAGTTCCAATGCATAAAGCTGTCAGAAAGCAGTTTTACTTTACACCATGATGTACACTGTTCACCGATAGGTCTGCTCAACTGTTCACAGAAGCATGCTTGTACTACAACAACTCTGGAGTAGATATCATTTGTTTATTTAGCCTAGGAGCTAAAAGGAAATAAAAGAATATCTTTTATTTCCTCCTTGCACTATATATATTAGTTGTATTTCCTTTGTTTCTTGTTGATCGACTCTCTCTCATGTTCATCAGCTGTAACCTTGTAAACATTGTGAAGCAATAATATAGTAGTGCTTGGAATTGATATCTTGTGATTATCTACTTTGCTTCTTGTTTACTAGTTACTGTTTCGATCAAACCATTTCAAACATTAACACAAACAAGTCTGATTCCGCCTTTCTTGTTTGATACATTTTAGTAACTTGTTTGGTTAGTTGATCCTAACCACGATCCTACAAAATGATAAGTCCTATTACTTAGGACTTACATTTCTTTTGTCAATATATATATAGGCATTGGCTAAATTCACAACCCCTTTTGCTAGATAAACAATATCCCCACGATCGTTTGGAGCAAAAAGATCGTTGATAGTAAACGGTCATGGAAAATGGGGGGGGGGGGGCTGAATTTTAAGGTTTCGTCGTTGTGACACGTCATCCCGTTTAGCTGCAAACGATCGTTTAAAGACAAACGATCGTTGGAAAGTAGTGAATTTAGCAAGCCCTTGTGTTTCTTTATAACAACCCTATATATAATGACATTAAAAAGGATAAAAAAATATCCCCTAAAAGAAATAAAAAGCAAATAAGCTCTTAAATAGTCTATAGAGTTTTGTATCCCAAGTCACATAAATAAAGGATTTTAAAAGACCGATATTTTACAGTTTAGTCAATTTTCAATCCTCATGATAAATACGTGGATTGCAGTGAGATTTGTGGAGGTTCGATTGTGTGTCAAACATATGCCCTTGATCTACTTGTCTTTCACCTTGGTATCAGTGCTCACTTCATAAATATAAATATAAGCTCAAACCCGAGTGTTGAGTGATCATGTGTAAGGACTATGGGTTGAGGTAAAAATTAGACTATTAGTAGGCCTACCCTAAAACATGTCTATTTCAACAAATTATAAATACAAGTGCAATGGAAGGGTAAGTTAAAAATAGATGGATAAGCAATCTTCAAAAAGCTCGGAATCTTAACTACACATTCCAGTAGAAACCTTTAGGTGTATCGAGGCTTAACTATAGAGTTTTGCTTGAGGACAAGCAAAAGTTAAAATGTGGGAATGTTGGATATACTCCAAATTATACATATTTTATATCAAATATTTCTTACATTTCGGGTTAAAACTGACTAACTATTAACAAAACAGTGCCTTATTGTTTCCTTTTTAGTTTTTCAACTTAATCTTGGTAAAAATCACAAAAGAAGTCAAATATGCAAGAAATAGAAGGAATTTTGAAGACTTGGTTCTAAAAGGTTGATATTCGATTATAAACAAGCACAACACATGCTCACTGCCACGCATGGCCCGTGTTCCTGACCATCAAATATTCCCGCTGATCTACTGACAAGCACGACCCGTGCCATGATAAACACAGCCCATGCTCCACCTCCGAACTTGCCTATAAATACCAGCTCTTATTTCACCAGAATCCTTGGTCAATTCTTTCTCCCCTTTGTAGTTTAGATCTTTTTTTTTTGCTTTTGAGCCACTTGTTTTCGGTGTTTTAAGCATTAGGCATCAAGTTTGTAAGAACTCTAACTTAATAAGATTGTGTTTAAAGTTTGTCTATGAACTACACATTTTCTATTAAGCAAATATTTATAGCCATGCTTGGATAAACTCTTACACTCACTTGGGAAAAAAAAACAAGCCTTTTTTGGGTTCGTGAATGAGTTTATAAGCTCATCTTAATGTGTGTACTACTGATTTTGTGAAAAGTCTTTATATTGAAATTTTATTGTTGTTGGGAATTCCCGAGACCGACGAGTTCGAGATTTGGTTGATGAAACTCAACGTACCACTTACCGTTTGACCGTTCGCACAACACGGTGAAGTTTATGACTCGAAGACTCTCACTAACCGAAGACATGGCAAAGTGACATTATTATTTAGATGTAATAATATTTATTTGTCACTAGTTACTAGTTGTTAGTTATTTACTAGTTTGCCATTGTTAGGTTAGTATATATAGTTTGGTCTTTCATTTGTGAAAGACATGAATGTATGTATGAGTGAGAGAGAGAACATGAATCTTTGAAGTTGTGTATGGGTTCATGAACACTTGTTCATGAACCTAGCATGAGTGGTGTAGGTAAACTTGTAATCATTCAACATCATCTTTGATTATCTATTTATCTTGTTCATCACTACTTCTATATTTTATCCTCATCATCATCATCACATCTCAAACACCATTGTTGAAGATCCGGTCCCTTATGTTCTTCTTGGTGTTTATTTGTTCTACAAAGACGAGCTCATAAAGTCTCCGATCCGCTTCCGCTGTGCCATCGGGGTTTGGCTTGGCTCACCGACCCCGGTTTCTACAATTGTCACATTTTTGAACAAATGTATCTTGTGTATGCGGACCATTTGAGGAGTCGAAAGCTCATAGGTCGGACCTGTAACACACGACTAGGGGAAGATGCATGATTCCAATTGGTGACGCGCATCCCATGCAAATCAATACATTCGAGTGTTTTGTGTCTATGTAAACAAACTCAGGTTTCATGTATGTGTGGTCTGAAGGTAATGGTTGGGAAAGAGGGTTGGTAATATTTTGCTACTGCGTAGACACGTCAGTGATGCGTTACTAGACTTGGTTTTAGTTACAACCGCCCATGTATGCACGGTGCATAAAGGAAACGGACCTTAGTCCCTTATAAAGAACTTTTCATAATAAAGTAATCTGGTGTGTGGGTTCTTCCCTTGCTGGTTCATGACAATGTATACAAGTGTAACGGTACTTTGACCATAAGTCACTTCAACTAAATGGCATTCACTCACACTATATTTGTTACTAAGAAAATGGTTCTCTCGGTAGTTACCTTTACGGGTGAATAATGGGAGGAATGTGAGATAGGATTTGAGGTTGAGAGTTGGTCCTCCTCGCCTTCTAGTAACAATCTTAAGGAAATTTATAAATAAACAGATTACCACTTCTGCAACTGTGACTCCTCCCAAGTGATATTTTCTTCGATTGTTTAAGCTTAAAACCCGATTTTATCTTAATTTTATTTTTCTTCTCTTATTTTATTTTTAACCCTAAACCCTAAAATAAGATCCGGTTAGACGTTAACAGAGATAAAGTATCAAGAGCCCTCATTTCCATTCATTGATTTCTTAGACAACCTCGGTTTCTTACCGTTACTATACTACGTCGCGATGGGTGCACCTACCCGTGTATGTGGTGTATAGTAATAGTTCGTAATCGTGTTTTACAAATTTAAAGCTTAAATGCAATAGTGGTGCTGAAACTGGCCCATAATTGTCATATTTTTATATACACCCAAACACACAACATATTTCGAGGCTTTCTTTGATGGGAAAGGGAATGCAAATGTGAGTGCTTATCAAACTATAAAAGAAGTCATTTACAATCACAACACCTTTCAGTCAGCCTTCAAACTCAAGAAATATCTTTGTACAACAAATGAATGTTGTTGGTGAAGACAGAGGTGATAGAAATTATGATATCCGAGAATTTCAAGGTTTACTTCCGTTAGACAAACTCCGTTAGTTACGTTATCAGTATTAACATAGTAACTAATGCTTAACTAGGCTGAATACGTCCACGTCCTTTGGTTGATCACCGAACCCGCCCATATGTGCTATGTGTTCATTCATTGTTGTCATTATGTGCAATGTGATTTAAACGTATGATTTAATATTATGAATAGCATGACAAATTGTAAATCCTTGATTTTGTGAAAATTGTCTAAGTTGTGCAGCCAGCGAAACTAACGGGCGAAACTATAGTGTCGCCCGGTAGTCAGCTGAGCTATTTGATAACACGTGATCAGAGCTAGTTTCGCCTGGCCAGCGAAACTGCCAGCGAAACTAGCCTCTGATATAAATAAACTTAATAAACCCTAGTTCTCCTATTTGCCTCATTTACACAAAAACACACACATTCTTCTCTGGAAATCTGATCAGCCGAAAACCATCAAGAGAAACCAAGATCTCAGCCTCAAGACAACATCCATTCGATTCCTTGATCGAATCGTGAGTCCCAAAACCTTCCTTTATGCCATTTCTATGTGTTTTCTATGTGTTTCTTCATAAAGCATGCTTAAACCTTCATGATATTGTTAGATCTTCTGTAGGAATGCTTAGGAATGCTAGATCTACCAGACGGCGGAATACGTCAGGGCATAATGGTTGTCCATAGGCACACGACACTAGTTAGAATTTCATAATTCATTTAACTAAATTGCAAGATCATACGATAAGTACAAATAAACAAAAGCAATAAAATCTTTCTTGATTAAATTAAGTAGGTTCGAGAGCATCCTATGTGTAGCGTCACTCATGTAACCTTGATTCTCAATAACCTGGAAAAACACGCAAAGGGTAAACTATCTACATAGTTGGTGAGTCATATGTTTAAAGAAAACGGTTAAAGAAAAAACATTTGATAAGGTTTACAAAGTCATACATATTAATCAAATAAATAAGTACAAATCTATTTACGCACGTATTCATCACCTAAAAGTATGTGTTTGTTTGAAGGTTCGCAAAACAACAAATATTCAAGAAAGTTTATCCGCGTGTTCGATTCCTCTCAATGAATCTCAACGTTGGGACCATATAGCATACAAGTTTGTACGCGTGTTAAATTCCTCTCAAAGGAATCTCAGCATTGAGACCAAATAGCATACAAGTTTGTCATCGTTTATAATTTCTCTCAAAGGAATCTCAGTGTTGGGGACCAAATAGCATACAAGTTTCACAATAGCATACAATGGCAAGCATGATAATTAAGTAGCATAAAGCTTTATAATAACATACAAAGATAAGCATGACAAGGTATACATTTATACGGCATAACATAGATAAATACAACTAAATGTATTTAATAGTATGTGACTTTGCTTAATGAAATAAATTGGTTGAATGAATAAAGTTTCACAATTATTCATGATGATAAGCATGATAAAGAATAAGGCTTGCTTGAAAATAAAGTAATAAAGGTGAATAAAGTGTATGTGTGTTTTCCACCCAAAAATGGTTTGGAAATCTAACGTAAAGAGGGCTATGAACTCGCCTTAGATTGCATAACAAGTTATCCGTCTAAATCCGGTGTTTTCCCTAAAATCACTTAATAAGCATAGAATCGTAAGTGCGTGTCTAACATAGTAACGAGGCGACCTGATATAAACGGTGATTTGACAATTGTGCCGTTTGACTCGATGTGCGTGCCAATATCTAAAATCGACTGGTGGCATGATGGTTAATCCGACTAATTGTCAAAATTATTTATTTCGAATAATGAATATCCCTTCGTTTAGTGTGGGAGCATGAGCAGATGATCGTCTACTGGATCGTGATCAAATCATGATGTAAAACACAAGATCTAAATAGGAATCCCTTGTATTAGAATGACACACACTCAATACAGGACTTCAAAGAAAGTTTAAGCTCTCAAACTCTCTAGACACACACACAAATAGATCTGGAAGTTCTCTCTATCAAGTTGATCGTTATGACCATGACCAACATGCAACATTATATAGTTGTTTATGACTCAACGAACAAGGGCTGGCAACGAACCATGAGTTCGTTGCTGGTTTGCATGTCACACCCCCAATTTTCTTAATTCAGCGGAAGTCTTACGTGGCGGTGTTCAAAGTTGGTAACCCATGCGTTTTAGTAACTAGTAATATAATAAAAGATAAAAACAACATTTTATTTATCAATGGATAACATAGTCATCCATGTTACGGTCCCTTACATCATCATTACTAAAACGTTTACATTAAGTACAAAAGAGAACACACAACAACTTCGTCTTTGGTATACCGGGTCCATCTCTCAAGACAAGCATCATGTACCTAAAAAAAGGCATTAACAAACGGTGTCAACCAAAAGGTTGGTGAGTTCACAATTTAATTCCACAATCACCGTATAGATCCCTTGATTACATTTCCATTTATTCTTATTCTCTTGCCCACATTTCATTTCACTTTATACCAAATAATGAGTTTAGCGACAAGTATGGTTCATAAGCTAGCTAGGCATTATGATGCACAATTAAACGTTAAGCTCTAAATCAACGCTAGACCAATGTTCGAAAGTATTTACCACCCTGTTGCGCGACCAGAGCGACTGATCAGTGGTATGGGGGTCAACCCGATAGATCTATCAATACTTCTCACGCTTCTTTTAATGATTCTAGACGACGGACTTATTGCACCATACTTTTTGCAATTTTGCACCATACTCTTTGCAATTTTGGCCAGGCTCATCTTTTTATGAGCGTCCATACCATTACTTACGTTTAATCATACCCACACATCCATTTGTCAACTCAATTTTCCCAATTAACTTTATCCCACTTTAATTTAACTTTAGTAAAAACGTGTATTAAAAGAGGGATTCGAGTGAACTCACCTTTGCTTGTAAGTACTAGCTTGGCTTCTAAATAAGCAAATTCAGGTATCTTGGTCCTATTTTTATTAGGATCAGATTAGTTAGGCAATTCTACTTAACTAATGTGACAAATTCTGAATTTTCAAACTATTCGAGCAAAATGAGCGATTTTGCCCTTATTCGACTAATTCCAACACATAAAGCAAAAAGAACTAATCTTTATACATGAAACTTTATGCTAAGGCTTAATATAAGTTGTTAAACTTAATTGACATTATTCCAAATATTTTAGCACTTATTTTCTAATTTTTCTCTATTTTATGCTTAATTACCCGTTTTATGGCTTTTTCGGTGACGGGTTTTA
>JBCNJP010000017.1:88270179-88339193 GCA_039602395.1 Deinandra increscens subsp. villosa
ATTAGGTAATACATCACTTGGCAATGTTATAAAACAAATACTTATTACATGTTGATGAATACGATTATGAGACCGGGCCAATGCATGTCATGCCCACCGTGAACTCACCAACCGTTAGGTTGACACTTGCGTGGTTTAAACTTTTGCAGATCGCTAAGGAGTATCCGGAGCGGGTTGGCATGGCACATGAAGACTTTTATTTTAATTAAACTAATTGGGAATTTAAAACACTGAATTGTAAAGCACGTGGTTAGTGCTATGATACTTATGTTTATTTTTCCGCTGCGTACTTTTAAAAACTGTTTTGATTGTGAACACTTGGACTTTACTCTGATTCGTTTAGTATTTGTAACTAATGGTTGTGGTCCTGGTTTGCTCGCACCCCTTAACGGTATAAACTCCGTTAGTGGTTGATTTGGGGGTGTGACAGAAATACAGAAGACAAAGCCATATTGGATAGGAGGAATAAGTTACTTTACATGGAAAAATAGATAACTAAGAGAGTTATTAATCTAAAAGTCATCACACATCTGTTGGATGCTGAAACAAATGTTGAACTTATGCCCCCACAAAATAAAGCCTCTAAAGACTTAGTTATTGTTAATGAGCCTTGTCAAGATGAAATCAATTTAAACTTGATGACTCAGGGCAAAATACACTGCTTAGAGGTTCTTATCCTTTCTACATTACATATGGGACATATGTGCATGCCATTTGAATGTGTTATAGTAGAGGTGAATTATGGTTCTATAGATTCAAAAGCTTTTTCAGATTTGAGGACTCTACCGAAAAAAGCATCACAAAATCAAAGAAAATCTTGATGTCCTTAATACATAACAACTCAAACACGCTTTTTAGCATTTGATCGCAAGCCTTCTGAATTCGTTGACCCCAAGGTGGCGCATCAGAATGGTTAGCCTCCTTATGCTTAGCCACTCGCAACAAAATGTCATCCGCTAATGTTTGGAATATGAAGTCTCTTGCCATATCATGTCCATAACCGTCCTAACTGGTGGTTCTATGGCATCCATAATCGATTTCATCCTGCTAGCCCGATATGTGTAGCTTATTGTGGTAAGCATCAAACAATGATATGACATCGAGTTTCCTTCCCTTGTTGGAGTAACAGTCATGTTATTGTTATTGTCCGCCATGTTCTCAGAATATTATTTTTCTCATGATCGCAAAACCTAATGTTCCTAGATTCTGGACTGATTGATGCGTTGTGATCAGATATATATATATATATATATATATATATATATATATATATATATATATATATATATATATATAGGGAGAGGATCATTTGAGAACCAATTGGGTTTGAGAACTAAAAAGAACTAATATGAGCCACAAGTTTATTACATGTGTCCCCCTCCCATGAATTGTAGTGGTTCCCCCTGAAATTTGTGGTTGAGATTTAGTTCTCAAAAGTTCTCAAAACAAAAAGTTCTCATTTGAACCTAACCCTATATATATATATATATATATATATATATATATATATATGTATATATATATAAACCTATTAGACTTAGACTATTACACATAGCATTGTATCATATTGGTATAGTGTTAGCCCCCCCCCTCCCCCTCATAAAAGTAGTGAGGGTTCAAATCCTTACAAATGCAAAGTTGTCGTTATTGATGGAAAATTTGTTGTTAAAAAAGTTAGACTCAAAATCTTATTCAGAAAACTAGAAAATTAATCCTAAACTCTAATATTACTCTAACTCAAAATAAACAAAGCTCAATATGTGTCCTAATGTGTAATGCAACTTGTGGTATTAAAAAGGAGATGTGTTCTTAAGAACTTACCAAATATGAATTGATCAAGACTACCATTCGGCATGTACTCATAAATTAGAAGCCGTTCACTTCCTTCAATGCTAAACCCTAGCAATCGTACCAAATTACGATGTTGGAGTTTTGCCACCAACAAAACTTCATTCTTGAACTCTAGGTCACCTTGTTTAGAATCACCTGCAAGTCTCTTTACTGCTATTTGGTTCCCGTCTTTAAGTTTACCCTAATCATCATATGCGTAAATCACCAGTCAAATAAATCAACTATCTAAACTTTTGAACATACACACTACACCACATATCTGATTTTCATCCCCAAAGGAGCATCTCGTAGTTAAGGTGTGTACCAAACAACCAACTAAAAGGTTAAAGGTTTAAATACTACAAACTTCAGATTAAATGTATTTATTATAGAAAATTTGGGAAATTTTGTTAAAAAAAATATTTCAATTATGGACTCTTGTTTCATTGAACTTTTGAGAAAAAAAACGTAAATTTTTACGAGTTAACTCACATGTATATATAAAATGGTTACTCTTAGAAGCAAAAATATTATAGAAAAAACAAGCACGTCCACAAGCATCATGTTTTTCACTAAGTGTGAACGTTTACTTTTAACAATTATAAATACACTATTAGTACACGAGTTTGATTCTCGGAGCCCATGGGTATTTGGTCTTCTGTTTACCATGCTCGTGCGGGTAGGATTTTTTTTTCTAAAGTGGGTCAAACCAATGGATCTGGACTTCCACTAATTTCTCCTCTTAGCAGATATGGGGGCTTTTTACTATTGGGTTACCAGGATGGTCCGAATTACATTTGTTACCATTCAAAAAAAGTTTCAACCTTTGTAATCATCAAGTCGTCATGCTTATAAATGTAATATTTTAATTTCCACGAATATTAGTGTGAAGAACTTTTGACATTTTTATGTATTTTCCAAAATAATTTAAAAGAGTAGTATGTGCAACCAATGTATTTGTTCTACTTATAATTACCAAAAATAGAAAGGTATATACCTTGTAAACAGTCCCAAAACCACCTTGTCCGAGTCTATTTTCTTCAGAAAAGTCATTCGTTGCTGTTTTTACTATATTAAAGTCATATTGCAAAGATCCCGTCGTGCTAATGTCCATAGTTTCGGCTACTAGAAACAAAGATCGAACTATTAGAATTTTCCTTGGTGACAATGTGTTTGCTACAACATAAAACTATTACACTAAATAGAAACTATTAGTCCTCACGATAACTATATATCAGTTCTAAACTTAAATACTGAACTTACTTTGTATACTTTCCGGGGCATGTGGAGGAGTCATTCTTCTTTTCTTCTTTTTTAATCTCATAATGATAAAAAATGAAGCAATTAATATAACAATTGTGGGTACGAGAATAACAATCACTAAGATCCGAGTGATATTACTCTTTTTGCCTGTAAAAATAAGAGGTGTTAGCAATGAATAGAGACGTATTGAATTATAATAATTTATAACTTATTTTGCTGATAATTATTCATACTATTAGTCTGGTAATTAACACTCTTAACTTTTAATTTTCGTTGTCAAGTACAATTTTAGTAACTTAATAATTATACATTTACACATAATTTTCACTTGTTTTTTATGTTTCCTCGTTTTGTTTAGAGTCATTATTACGAGTCGGAAATTAAGCGTAAATGTATGATGATCATTCTACTAATATTAGTCGAGACAACGAAAATGAAAGTTGAGTGTATTTTTGGTTAAACTAAAAGTTTAGATTTATTCTCAGACAATAAGGTATAGTTTGAATTATTAAATCCAATTTGTTAGTCATATTTTAACAAAACCAAAACCAACTTTTTACACATGTAATGCATTCACATCAACTTTTTTATATCACACCTTATCTTTAAGTTTTAAGGAAATATAAAAAATATTTATTTTTTCTCCTAGGTCAGCATCTTTATATTTAAACATTATCCTTAAAATTTTAAGAACTAAATAAGGGGTTGATAAATATATCAATCCATTACGTATATATCGGTTTTTTTTAAGGATAATGAATGTGATGTAAAGTGTTTTTTTATAAATCTTTAAATTGTGTTTTTTAGTTAAATTAGAGAAATAAAGATAAAGAAACTACTATGAATGCTTCAAGATAAGTGAAAGGTTAATAAAGAAACTTTTTATGATGGCCGGTCACAACTTATAGGACTAAACTAATTGATTCAAATCTTTTTTTTCTTTTTATTTGTTGTAATTATAATATAACAATATCAATTTGCTATATGTAAGGGAGTTTACTGTATTGGCAGTTTACTTTTTTTTTTAACGGCGAATTCAATAAAAAACTTCAACAACTAGCAAGACGCTAGAAGCGGGACAAACAACAAGGAGACATTACATAACAAAATTGAAATTACACCAATCAATCCAACTCATTTTTTTGTCCCTATATCTATTGGATACCCAAAGGAAACTCGAGGCTTTGATGTCGGAGAATATCTTGTCACTAGAGATTCTCTTATGGTTAAAAAGACATTGTTTCTAGCCATCCATATGCACCAACAAGCCGAGTGGATGATAGCTTGAACCACCGAAGCCTTACCGTTGTCCCATTTCAAATTCGCCGCCACTTGCGCCAAGTCTTTTGTAGAGAAGCATATAATTTACGGGATACCAAGCCAAGAGGAGACTTTTGACCAAATATCCAAAGCGATACGATAACCGGTGAAGAGATGATCGGCCGACTCATTAGCCTCTAGACATATCGGGCAAACGGGAGAAGAAACCGGGATGTTTCTTTTTAGCAAGCCATCGAAAGTCGGCAAACGCCCAAGTAGAGCACGCCACATTAAAAGATTAATTTTCCTTGGAACCAACTTCGTCCAACACAGTGGGCTAGGATTACCAGGCCCAATAGGTTTAATAAGTAAGGCCCTCAAGGAAGATGAGCTAAAAAGCCCATCAGCAGATTCGGTCCAAGACCATTTTTTATCCGAGAAAATTAGCAGCTCCTTGAGTTTTATGTTTCTTTTTTCCAACAGCCCCTCAATCCTAGAGATATTAAGCCAAACCCCTGAAAACCTTTTGTTCCTTGGCACCCACATAACATCATGATCGCTACCATGAATACCGGCCACCACCTTCCTCCAAAGAGACTCTGGTTCGGTCAAAAATCTCCAAAACCACTTATCGAGGAGAGCGAGGTTGATATTAGTCAAAGAAACAAGCCCGAGACCACCCTCGTTCTTGGGTTTGCAAATCGAGTCTTTACTAACCCAATGAATCTTTTTACTCCGCCCATTTGCATCATCAAAGCCGCCCCAAAGAAAATTAAAACAGATGGCCTCAAGTTTGTTAAGAACTTTAACGGGCGTCTTATATAAGAAGAAGAAATAAAGGGGAAGACTGTCGATGTGGACTTTAACAGGGGCCTTATTAGAATTTGACAACAATATTACCTATATAAACATTTACATGTTTAACTTGCTGATCTTTATGCACAATGTACAAGTGGTGAAGCATAGGAGATGTACCTATTTCAATGCAAAGTTTACAAGTGTGTTACTTTTCTACAATTCTTTTATTTTTGTTTTTTTATATTTAAAAGAAAAGCAGAGAGTGTGATCTTCATTAATTGAAGAAACGTGTACAAGTGGTGAAGCATAGGAGATGTACCTATTTCAATGCAAAGTTTACAAGTGTGTTACTTTTCTACAATTCTTTTGTTTTTGTTTTTTTTATATTTAAAAGAAAAGCAGAGAGTGTGGTCTTCATTAATTGAAGAAACGTGTTTACGTTTCTCCTTTCCTTTCGCCGGCATGCTTTTCTGAGATTCATCATGCTTTCTATCCTACCAACTCGATTCAGTCGTACCAACTGCACAGGGATATGGCACCTCCCACAGTGTAGTACTTGCTACAGTTGCTGCGCCTCGCTTCTTATTTATGTACCGCTGGCTCACCAATGTAGACACCACACATACCTCTTCTTCCTCGCAGGTTAATTTTTCCTTTCTATGCTTTATTCTGCTTCGTTTTTATCCTCGAGGTCATACATTTCTCGCCTCTTTTATGAGCATGTTTATTGGTTTTGTGGCTTACTCTAGGATGATCTGTTTGTTGGATGCGTTGTGCATTGGTTTGTTCTGTTCTGTTTTGTTCTTTAACATCTCTGTTCCGTTTTATCAGAGTTTTTTTTTTTGGTTTTGTGCCTGGCTTTAACGTGATTAGTTTGTTGCCTGCGTTGTGTATTGTATCAGATATCTGTTTCATGATTTTGTGGTAAATTCTGGTCCTTGGTTGGTTTCTATTGGGTTTATTTTTGACTTTGTGGTTTATCATAAGTGGTAGAACAGGTGTGTTTCATGGCTTGGGTCTTTTAAATATGTTATACTCTTTTGCTAGGCTATGCATTCGGGCTGTTCTTTATAATGCTTCTGCAGGTGGTTGTCATAGGTTTCTTTATAATGCTTCTGCAGGTGGTTGTCATAGGTTAGATCATGCATGCCAGGTGTTTGTTGTAATGACTATGTTTGCTGATGTTTTAGATGTTGCTTTTTTTACAAAGAAGATGGTTGCTTAAAGTGTATATTTTAGATATTGGTCACTTGATGACCTGTTATTGTTTGTTTTAAAAAAAAAGGGGCTGTGTGCTATTTTAGATCATGGTTGCTTCTAGAGTTCTTGCTAGTTTCTTTGATGGTGCTTTTACACTATTTTGCTGCTCAGTGTTTGTTGGGGTTGGCTGTTTTAAGGCCTTTTTATTTCTTGCTGACTTACATATATTTGGTGTTTCTTTTTCTTAGGTGAAACACTTTCCTGGCCTTCTAAACAGGTGATTCTCAGGCCCTGCTCTTTTAATGTCACTTTATGTTTATTAGGTGTGTTTGCTGGAATGGCAAGACACATAGATGCCAATGTTTTAACATCATATGGTAGCCTTTAATCACCATGTTTGGCTCTTAAACTATGACTTCTATTATTTGGCTAGAAGCTGGGTGGGTTGTAATGGATTAAACAAGGAGGTTAAATAGAAAATGTGTTTTTTTAGAAAATATCAACTTTCTATGTAATGGATGTTTGTTAGATGGTTTTGCTGGTTTTGATTTCCTGAGAATATAAAAAAAATACCCCAGTATTCTGCTTTCTGCATTTTGGTACCATAAAAATGCATGTAATATAGGGTGTTTAAAAATTTGGCTGCTACAGCCTCATAAAAAGGAAATTACTGGTTTATATATAAAAATCATACAATGTCCTGTTTTTTACCTTTTGGTGCCATTACAATGCATGGGATATGCAGTGTTAAAAATGTTGGATATCACAGCCTCTTTTAGAGAAGGCCTGTGTGGCCAGCCCTTCATCAATGGCCCTTTTTTAGGTGACCATAGAAATGATATACCTATGGTGTAGCTGAAACTGTTGCCCCAGGTTCATACAAAAAAATATATGATCCTTGCATGATTTAAATGTTTTCTGAATGTGTATGTGGTTTCTTCACAGGCCTGCTGAATTTCGTTGCGTTCCTGTGGAGTTTGTAAGTATTTTATTTTAAGCTTTTAGAGATTTATATGGTGCTACTGTATGACTGCTGGTAGGATTCTCTTGCATTATTGTTATAAATATATGTATGCTAATTTGACCTGCTGCGCTTGCCTTATGCTGTGATTGTGTGAGCCTGCTATCGTTACTTTCGATTTGTGTGCCACGTTTATATGCATGTTCCGCCTTTTGGTGACTATTACTTATTAGTTATTTGGGTTTCTAAAATATATTGTGTGTGGTAGATAGTCGATTGCAATTAGTTGTGTCTTAGAAACATGCCTCCTAAGCCACGTAAGCGTAGACGTTTACAGCCTGGTGAGGGTGCTTCGTCGCAGGCTGGACATTCACCGCACTATCTGTATGATTATGAGGATTTAGGCTCCTGTGATCAGGTCTGTGAGTTTTGTTGTGCGACTTTTTGGTTTTCAGAACGTACTCGCGCTAAGTCAGAGAGTGGTCGTCCTAGGTATAGTATCTGTTGTAGATCCAAGAAGGTTCGTATCAAATTTCCAGTCAATCCTCCACGTGTTATCAGGGAGCTTTTCGCTGACAGGTCTTTCCACGCGAACGTCAGGCGCTACAATTCAATGTTCGCCATGACTTCTTTTGGTGCTGCCGTAGATAAGGAGATTAACAGTGGTTCTGCGCCGTATGTTTTTAAGGTGTCCGGGCAGGTTTCACATGTCCTTGGATCGCTCTGTCCTGCCTCTGATAGTAGGCCTAAATTCTTGCAGCTTTATATATACGACACTTTAAACGAAGTTTCTAATAGGCTGTCTGTTTTTACTCCCACTGCTCGCCGCCCTCTGTCACCGCAGGTCGTTGAAACGCTAATACATACATTAGATAGATGTAATTCGCTGGTGAAGTTGTTTAGGACAGCTCGGGATATATGCGCTGGAAACAATGTGCCGGACTTCTGCGTCTGCCTTAATTCTAATGTTGTTCATCCGTACCAGGGTCCTGTGGAAGGCACACTAGGAGCTATTGTATATGATGCAGACCCTGAGGCAAGGTATTTCGACATAATTGTGCGTTCGAAGGATGGGGCACGTCAGCGCGTCAGCATTCTACATCCTTGCTATATGTCATTGCAATATCCCCTTTTGTTTCCTTTAGGCGAGACTGGTTGGACGTCTAATATGAAATTAGTTGCTGACACAGGTGATAAGCGTTTGACGTTAAACATGTATTATAGCTACCAAATACACGATAGGGCGCAAACGTATACGCATCTGCTCCACGGTGGCCGTTTGTTCCAGCAGTATTTAGTGGATGCATACATTTCAATTGAGCGCAACAGGCTGCAATACTTTTATGATAACCAGAACAGCCTCCGATCAGATTTCTTAAACGGCCTGCATGATGCCATTGCAAGGGGCGATAACGAGGGCCACAGTATAGGACAAAGGGTTATTCTGCCTTCCTCATTTACCGGCGGTCCGCGCTACATGTACAAGCATTATCAAGATGCGTTAGCAATATGTCGGGTGCATGGAAATCCACAATACTTCATCACTTTTACCTGCAATGTTAAGTGGCCTGAAATCACACGGGAACTTGCAAAAACACCCCTGTTAACACCGCAGGACAGGCCTGAGTTAATTTCAAGAGTTTTCAAGATGAAGGTAGCCTCACTTATTGCCTTTTTGAAGGAAGAAAAACCTTTTGGTGTTGTCACAGCAGGTATGCAATGTATTCTTAGTGTGTCCTGGATTAGGTTTGTATTCGTTTTCGTTAGCCTTTCTTCTTTTCCTGCCTCGCAGATCTGTACACCATTGAGTTCCAAAAGAGAGGCCTCTCGCACTGTCACATGCTCCTGTGGGTGGGTGAACCATATACCATCAAGGACGCATCATAGCTTGACGACTATATTTGTGCTGAGATACCCGATAAAGACGTTGATCCCCTGCTTTATCAGGTTGTCACAGAGACGATGATTCATGGTCCGTGTGGCTTAATAAATCCTAAGTCTACATGTATGGTCGATGGGAAATGTTCCAAAGAATTTCCCATAGCCTATGAGGACGTGACACGTATCACTGATAACGGCCGCCCTTTTTACAGAAGAAGGATGGGTGGTCCAACTGTTGAGAAAAGGAATACAGACATTGATAGTAGTTACATCGTACCGTATAATAAGGCCCTTTGTATGCGTTTTCGAGCGCATATAAATGTGGAATACTGCGGGTGGAGCATGCTCATTAAGTACTTATTTAAGTACATATCTAAAGGCGCTGATCGTGTCAGGTACACTGTTGGGGCAGAAACGAATGCTAGCAGTAGCACTTCATCGTCCACAGAAAAGAAAGTAAACGAAATTAAAAACTTTGTTGATGGCCGCTTTATTTGCCCTCACGAGGCAGCCTGGAGGATTCTGAATTTCCCGATACATCATAGAAATCCCGTTGTCCAGGCTTTGGCAGTACACCTGGAGGGCAGGCAGAGCGTCACGTTTATGGGCAGGAGTTTGCTTAGTGATGTGGTTAGGAATCCAGGCCTCGGGAAGACAACTCTAACTGAATGGCTAAGTAACAATAGGCGTGATCCTAGCGGTCGACATCTTCGTTATGTAGACTACCTTAATGAGTATAAGTGGAAAGCCTCAGACAAGTATTGGTCGAGACGCACCTCAAAAAGAGAACCAACTATTGGAAGGCTGGTCTATGTTCATCCTGCGAGCGGTGAGCTTTTCTACCTGAGGATACTTCTTAATCATAAACGAGGCTGTGTGTCCTTTGATGATGTGCGTACTGTGGCGACCGTCACACAATCTACGTATAGGCATGCCTGTGAGTTACTTGGTTTAATTGGAGACGATACAGAGTGGATACTCGCATGCAAGGACGCTGTTGTATGGGCTACTTCTGCTGAACTTAGGTCCCTCTTTGCTCATATGCTATTATATTGTGAAGTGTCAAATCCAACACGGTTGTGGGATGAGTATTGGCGGGCCATGGGAGATGACGTCGTGCTAAACATAGTCCGCGAGACGGAGGTTCAGGGTGATTGCATACCGCCTGCGCTGCAGCAGCAGCAAATACTCTATGAGTTAGAAAAGATCCTTAATTCTGCTGCGTCATACTCAACTCTTGCAAACTATGGGCTGCCTGTGCCACAAGGTAGCTTGCAGGAACTACTTCGCAACCGTTTGCTCATGGAAGAGAAGTGTTACGACACTCGCTTACTTGCAGCGGAGAATGAGAGGCTGAGGCATTATATGCATTCAAACCAGAGAGAGATTTATGAAACAGTTATGCAGTCGCATGATATAAATAAACAGGTACTTCTGTTTGTGTACGGTCATGGTGGGACAGGCAAGACATATATGTGGAGAGCCATAGCCAGCGGACTAAGATCGCTCGGTAAAGTTGTCTTGACTGTCGCAGCCTCTGGGATTGTATCGCTTCTGTTGCCCTCAGGACGTACGGCTCATTCTCGGTTTCGGATACCGATTAATATAACTGATGAGTCAATATGTAATGTTAAAAAAAAACACAATTATCTAGATTGCTTGACGAGACATCGTTGATCATATGGGATGAGGCGCCTATGAGTGACAGGAAATGCTTAAAATGCCTTGACAGGAGTTTGAGGGATTTGTTGGACAATCGGGATGTGCCTTTTGGTGGTAAATCTATACTGCTTGGTGGGGATTTCAGGCAGACGTTGCCAATACAGCGGCGTGCACCCAAGTCCAAGATAATTGCTTCATCGATACCAAACTCAAAACTCTGGCCTGAATTCAGAGTTATGCGCCTAATTGAAAATATGAGGTTGCATCGTGAAGGCATCTCTGAAAGTGAAAGAGAGGCAGTGGACAGGTTTTCACGATGGCTACTCGACATAGGAGATGGGAGATTGGGCACTGTTACGGAAGGCCTGAGTGGAGAGGCGAGGGACGTTAGGATACCAGACGAATACCTCATTCGCGGTGAGAAGGACCCCCTTTTAGCCTTCATACGCTTCATATACGATGAGGCAACTTTGCTCTCTCCAAATGCATCTAATCTGTCAGATAAGGCTATAGTCTGCCCAAAGAACACAACAGTCGACCAGATTAACCAGAGGGTGTTAGAGATGGCGCCGGGCGATGTGTCTACGTATCACAGCGTAGACTCTAAAGATCCCAGAATGAATGACACTGGTGCCACCGAACTACTCTATCCAATCGAATACCTCAACAGCCTTTCCTTTCCAGGGATACCTGCACACTGCTTAGAGCTGAAAGTACACTCACCTGTTATCCTTCTACGGAATATTGACCAGACCAACGGGCTGTGCAACGGTACGCGTCTTATTATCACACAGCTTTCGGCGAGGATCATTGAAGCAAGGATCATCACAGGAACTTCGATTGGTAAACGTGTGTACATCCCTCGCATTGCATTCGTTCATGACAATAAGGAATTGCCATTTATCTTTAGAAGAAGGCAGTTTCCTATAAGACTCTGTTATGCGATGACTGTTAATAAAAGTCAGGGATAGTCCCTCAACAAGATAGGCGTGTACCTCCCTGAGCATGTATTCAGCCATGGGCAGCTCTATGTGGCGCTTTCGAGGGCAACTTCACCTGGATCTTTGAGGATTTTGATAGACCCACAGGAGGGATACTTAGAAAACACCACCAGAAATGTGGTATATACAGATTTCCTACAGGACATCGACTTAAATCAGGTATGCTTCTTTAGACATAATCACACATGATCATTAAAAACACAATTGACATGCTCCAGCTGCCCTTTTTCCTTTTTACAGGTTTACACGCTCATTGTTTGCGTTATGCTGTGATGGCATTTGAATGTTTATAAGCAACAACAGAAAGAAAAAAAAACTGAAATTACCTTCCTTTTATGTTATATTGTTATATGGTCAATTTTTATAGTTGTTATTTAGGGGTTGTCATACATGTTCTCTCATAACAGTCTTGACATTTGCGTTACACAGGCACACAATGGCAGCAGAGATAATGATACATCAGATACAGGCATCGTCACTCCCAGCACCAGTCAGGGTGAGAGTGATTCACAAATGGGTGATGTACAAGCGCCGTAAGTGGGGCAGCTATCTGCTAATTGATAAAGAGGTGGGTTCGGTCGGCAGGAAATTCTTTTCGAATATGTTTCTTAAGTACTCACAGTGTTGCATATTTATGAGGTTTCTCTTTTACACGGGGTAACACTATGCATGCGATGTATAGGCTGACAGAGGAGGCCGTACTGGACAGCCAAATTACACTTATGAATTGCTATCTTTTTGATGATTATGTGTGCCAGCATGCGCCCACATTGCTTAGGGTTACCAACCACACGGCCTCTATTAAAATTGATGCAGTGGCTACCATCACACCTGTTAATGATGACGGTGAGATACCGAGGCGTTTCTTCCGCTTTACACCCTATGAACAGCTCTCTGCGAGGATGGAGAAGGTTGATGTACTCACAGGTCAGATCTCTGTACTTGAGGGCATGTTGATTATGATTATCTTAAAAGGCAGTTGTTGTTTGTATTTGTGCAGCGTAGATTTACCTATGTAATCTACGCTGCCACACACCCTGGCCCCGCGCAGTGTGAATATAAACAGCATACGCTTGGCAGTGAGCGTATACTATTTAGGTTGCTTCGTACATGATGCCTATGAAAACACTTTTATGGTTTGCCGCTTTAGGGTATTGGCTAAAATATAAATGTTGGATGCAGACTTCATAGCGAAAGTTGAGAGCATTGAGCACGTTGACACACAGAACGGCAACAGCCTGCTGCGTGTGCCACTAACAGATCTAGGGTAATAAGCAATTTGACAGCACGTACATCGTATAAACAGACTTGCACACAAAACCACTGAATGTTATTATAAAAAACTTATGAGATGGTATGACCTGTCAACAGGCGCCAGACAATCGTCGTGGCCCTTTGGAGGGAAATTGTTGCGTTGATCGATACAGCTGCGCTCTCTGCTACAGATCACACTGTCATTGCTGCTTTTGCCTCTGTCAAAGTCATAGACTTTCATGGTGAGCCAAATAAATATATGCACCCTATATTAGTTAACAAGCCACTGACACAAAACAATCATACCAGGTGACATGCAGCTAGAATCAACCGCTGCGACAAGGGTGGAAATTGATCCAGACATGCAAATAGCAACGGAGTTAGCAAACAGGTATGTTTATGCCCTTATAGTTTGACTACAGCCTTCGACAGGTTGGAAACACATATATGCCATCTGACATATTAGAAGTCTACTTACGTTATCACACGATCAAATGGTTGTAGCTTTCAGCCTCCTGGACCTGGAGCTGAGCTGAGGGTGACATACACACCTCCGATAGCAGACCGGGAGAGGATGACATTGACTGCTCTTTACCAGGAGACTTTAAAAACTCTCTATGTAAGTGCCATTGATAGGTTTCCATAGGACATGCTATATTGTCATATAACAACGCTAACACTATACTCTCAATTGATAGAATGGTAAGTACACATGCGAGGCCACCATTACTGAGATTGTAGCTGAACGTTCATGGTTCTTTGTACGCTGTATGCCCTGTAAGAGAACCATCTTGGCGCAGCCAGAAGGTTACAAATGCCCGCGACATGGAATTGCCTCGCTGAAATATAGGTATACTTATGGCAGAAATTTACAAGGTAGCAAAGTAAACGCATAGGCGTAACTGCATTCACTTTGGCAGGTATGCTGTTAACTGTGCAATTGAGGATGCTGCTGGCAGCAAGGCATATATCACTGTATTTGACGAGGGGATGAATACACTTCTCGGTGTTAAATGCTATGACATGATCACCAAGCACAAGTACAGTGATGCAACAAAGACACCTGAGCCAGTGTATGCGCTCAAGGGAATGCGCATGGTGTTCCTGTTGCAGAAAGGTGAGATGGCAAATGATGATATTCTCAGCTTTGTAGTTAACAAGGTGTTCCACCCAGGCAATGATGCAGAGGCATCAGCTTCTATAGCGGCACCAGGGGCCTTGGCGCGTCTGACGGCGGGTCCAAAGTCAGAGGACCAACTTGCCAACACCCTGCCACATCCACACAACACAAAGGACCTTGCTGCCGTGCCACAGGCGCACGCCCCATCTGATACTACTGCACAACTCGATGCTGCTACACTGTCCGTTACAGAACAACAACAAAACAATGGTCTTGCACCAGTCACACCAATGAAACAGGCTGCCGCTACACACGCCCACAACATGCGTGGCAATACATCAGCACATGCTAATCTGTTTCCTACCAGTTCCGAGCAAACGGCCAAAGCCGCTGCCAAAAAAACACACCAGGCAGAAAAGAACGAGGATGCTGCTCTGAAGAAACCGAAGATGGAGGCGCCCAAATGAAAGGGGCAGGGGAGATGACAACGCTGCTGCATAGGATCTTGGCAGCTTTTTGGCCATCGTAGATGTCATGGCACAAATCAACCTTCGTATGTAGATATAAAATAGCTGGTCCTTTGGAAGGCTTTTGGTATCCTATGCTTGCTAAGTAAGTAGGTTTGATAATCGTTGTAGCTTTTGGAACGTTAATGTCGTTGGTCGTACGAATGAACCTCCTTATGTAAATGTTAAGTAAGTTGAACTTTTAAATGCTTTTGGTGTTCTATGGTTGTTGATGGATCAGAATATCATATTTCTTTTGTCTAAGTCTGCAGCAGGTTTTTATGCTTTTAAAGAAGTGTAACATGGTGGGCAGGCAAAGGCCTGCATGAAGAAACAGGACATACAGCTTGGCATAAGTTATATGTATCCTTATTTAGGTAAGTTTGAATTCCATAGGTCAGCTGCATGCTCTTTTGCTTTCACAGATACTTTCACTATGTGTTTATGTTGGTTTGGCTGTTAATTGGCATTTTACTTCAAAAAATACAAGCTTTTTTGAATCCCTTGGTTGCTTGCCATTTCACTTCAAAAGTCAGCTGCATACTGTTTGGGTATGTGTTCACCAATGTGGTGCATTTATCACAACTGGAATTCAGCACTCAAATTATGGCTTCATTATGGATTTAATTGCATGGAAAGCATAAAACAGACATAGTAGATTTAGAGGTTTGCCACTGTGACTTACAAATGGTGAGCCAACCGAGATCGTTAACAATTACGTTGAAACACCACGAAATGGTTCTTTAATTGTATGTGTAAACCCAGAACGTTAACAAGCACAGCGCGCGCAACGCGCGCTCATGTGCCCCTTGTTTTTCAACAATTACATGTTGCAACCTCATAAGTTTAGTGATGCATTTATTTTAAAGGCCACGTGGCCTTCCACTTTCTCTATTACCTAAGATTTCATTTATTCATGTGGTCCATTCTCTTTCTCTCTCTTTTATCATGCATTTCATCTTCCTTTTTATATATGTGTTGCGATCTCTCTCTCACTACATGGGATTTCATCTTTCTATACTTTTTCTACTCTAATTTCGGTCACCGGAAACAAGGTTTTGAGGGAGATGGTGGTTACTTTTGAAGGCGATGATGGTTGTTTCGGCGGCGTGACATGTTTATCGCAGCCACCCTATAACCTAGCCCTTTTATTTTGCCATTTCTTTATGTCGCTACATCCCGTCTCTACATCTGTGTGTTTTATGTGTATGGTGGATGCGTTCGATTTTTTTGGGTTCAGCTTCTTCTTTGTCATTAATTAATTGCGATTTAGGGTTTTGGAAAACCCCAAATATATTATGTGCAATTTGATTTGGGACCGCCCTCCCTCCGGTTTTTTTCGGCCGTAGTGCTAATTTTTACGATTTTTGAATTTTTTTTATATATATTGAGAACTGCCCCTCAGGAATTAGGAACCATGACTCTTCGCCCTCCCAAACTTTTCACCCAAACTTCGCTAGTAATGGTGGGCAAATAAAAAGTTACCTTAAATACAATTATTCTTGCCCTAAGTTATCTTATATAGAATAATGTCTTTTGTGACTCTGATTCTTCCCATATGTGTTTATGTTTTGTATTTGGTTTTCTAATCGGAAGTTTGGATGATGTTATTTTGTTTGTTGTGTTAGTCCATTGTTGTGATGGTCACTTTTCTGATGATCTGAGTTTTGGTGGATGTTTTTGGATGTGATGTTGTCCCAGAAATCTTGTACCGAGGGAGATCTTTTTTGTTGGCGTGACAATTGTTTTTTGTTTGCAACCATCTAACTTTAACTCCCCTTTGAGCCTCATATTGCAATATCTTTTTGTTCATCTTATGCAAGAATGGTGTACCTCAGGCGGTAGTATTTTAGGCTATGATGATTTCTGACTTTATGGTTTTAGGCTCGAGTTGTTTTGGCATCGACACTTTGTTCAAATTGTTGGATGTGAGAGGATTTCCTGTGCTTCGTTTTGTCCAATCAGTTAACAAAAGTGAGGTTACAAATATGTACTAAATTTACAAAAAGCGAAAGAAATTATAATAATTTGAATTTAATTTTAAAGACAAGTTGATTATTCATAAAAACAACTTATAAATAAATTATTATATTTTACAAATTAAAACAGATGTTAGGCGACGGTGGCCCGCCACGAAGTGCAGCAAGTCACCAACTTGTATTTAAACAAAGAAGAAGTTACCAGCTAGAGTAACCTTTCTGCCACTAGCAACCTGTCATCAAGTTCAAATGTTCAGATGAGGCTATCGACATTCATCTCCTACATAATGCAAACATCATCCTTTTGCTCGAGGGCCACTGAGACTTAGAAACCCATTACATCGGGGGACTGTAACTTATCATCAAGTTCAAATGTTACGATGAAGCATCCGACTTTCTCCTCAACCATTAAACTAAATGGTCCTAAGTTTTTAAAGAACATGTTCATCCAGGAAGGACAAAACTATTCAACAACAGAATTGCACAACTGAACGTCAGAGGGGTCCCTTTTAATTTGCGTGACAGAGACACTTTTGATGCTATAGGCAAGATGTACGGAACAATCCTTGAATCCTCCAACATTACCTGGGATGCTTACGATGTGCCATCAGGGACCTGCTACGTATGGATAGAAAGATTAGACAGAATCGAAGAAAAAGTTGTATGACGAACGTCAGAGGGGTCCCTTTTAATTTGTGTGACAAAGACACTTTTGATGCTATAGGCAAGAAGTACGGAACAATCCTTGAATCCTCCAACTTTACCTGGGATGCTTACGATGTGCCATCAGGGACCTGCTACGTATGGACAGAAAGATTTCACAGAATCGAAGAAAAAGTTGTATGACGGTGGAACAACTCCAACTTAATCTCTAAGTATGTGAAACCTTTGAATAGTGGTCACCACCATCCAACTTGCCCCCCCCCCCCCCTGTGACTGCTCATCAGACCATGATGACAATGACATCGAGTCATTTGCATCCTTATACGATGACATAGTCGATTTGGAAGAGAGCGAGATCAAAGAAAATTGTTAATCGGCACCGAAGAACACCGTCACCGGGGTTGGGGCAGCTACGCCATCTTGCATGGGTGCAACGTTCGGAATCAATCTCCAAAACTCAAAAAATATGTAGACACAATCATTATCCCAGCAGTCTGATAACCTTTCTCACAAAAGTTCACCTCATATCTCACAACTACAGGCGGAAACGATCGAATTCACGAATGAGGATCATCAAGTTAGATAAAATGCCATACAAAAGGTCAAAGAAACTCAGAAAATTAAGACCAAGGATCTCATTCAAAAATCAAAAGGGAAACGAGTGAAGGATGGTGACAAAATTATGGTTTCTTCCATGGTTATCTCCGGGGAAGATAGGCAAAGAATCATATAAATAGATTACTTCATAATGGTAGATGGCGCACCCTATCCCACAACTATTAAAGACCTTTCATTTCAGTTTTTCAAAACTAAATTCGAGGAACCGATACCAATTAGATCCATCTACTGATCCATCGATTTTAAAAAGGTATCCGATTCCCAATCCTAGAACTTAATCAAGGCCTTCATACTTCCGATAATCAAGACTGCAACATGGGAATGCACTTCTGATAAAAGCCCCAGGGCCCGATGGCTTCAATTTTAAATTTGTCAAAATAAACGGATCTCCTTAATCCTCTTATGCTGGAACTCTCAACCAGTTTCACTTCACTGGTCACATAAGCCTGGGGTGTAACGCCTCTTTCATCTTGTTGCTTCCAAATAAAGATGATCCCGTCAACCTTTTGCACTACCCTCTGATAAGTCTTATCGGATGCATTTACTAAATAATAGCAAAGGTCTTGGCTTCGAGATTAAATCGGTAATAAATTATGTCATCAACGATACACAAAGGGCATACCTAGAGAGAAGGTCCATTCTTGATAGTCCTCTTATACTCAATGAAAACTTAGCCCCAGGATCAAGCAATTGAAAAAAGGCTTTCATTTTCAAGGTGGACTTTGAGAAGGTGCTTGATAGCCTCAATTGGAGCTTCCTGAACTCGATCATGACACAAATAAATTTTTATGAATTATGGAAGAAAATGGATATATATATATGGGGTTTCCACTCTTCTGGGTGCTCCTCGGTACTTATTAACGAATGCCCAACTAAAGAACTTTAGTTGCACGCGGGGGGGGGGGGGGGGTAGGCAAAGGATCCTCTCTCGCCATTTCTATTCATCATCACCATGGAAGCGCTCCATAACGCCTCCTAATTGGCCTTTCACTAGGGGTATGTTCAAAGGATTGGATTGCTAAACAATGGTCCCATCATCTCACATTTTCTATATTCGGATGACGTACTTTGGGAGATAGCACACTATTAAATGTCGAGTACATAGACCATTTTCTAAGATGTTTACACATATCGGGCAGGTCTGAAAGTAAACTTTGATAAGTGCATTCTGTTCGGAATTGTGATTGATAACAACACGACACTCCATCTATCCGGTATCCTCAATTTTCAAGTAGATCATCTCCCTTCACGTACCTAGGAGTCCCCATCGGCAAAACCATGAGACTGGGAAAGAAATGGTTACCCACAATAGTAAAGTTTAAATTCAAGCCTAGTAGATCGAAATCCATTATGTTATCTGAAGGTGACTAGGCAACACTAATCAAATCCTTCTTAGACAGCTTGCCCATATATTACCTCTCCCTTACTCGAGCAACATAGGTAATAAAGGAATTGGAAGGCATCAGGAGATTTTTTTTTGGGGGCACCAATAGTGAACAACGTAAAATCCCTTGGGTAGCATGGGATCGCATCACGGCTCCAAAACAAAATGGTGGCCATGACATAGGCTGCCTATAGGTTGCAAATGTCGCTTTAATTGCCAAATATGGATGGCGTTTTAAGGTGAACAGAGATTCTTTATGGATCAAATTCATTCACGCATCCATCATTCATCAAGGATTTATGAAACACTACCACTTTGCAAAATGATTCTTGGCTATTAGAAGTCGATAACTAAGTCGATTTTCAATCTTTCGAACAACAACATCGACTTCTGGTCAGATGCGAGGGCTGTGGTGGACAGGTACAAATGTGGGTAGAAGCCCCATATGACGTTAACGAGTTCTTGAACACCCTTTAGTGATCAGAAAAGAAGCAAAACCATGTCATGCTATTCCATTCTGATTTTGTTTTTTCCGGTTAGTATTGTTTGATTCGGGTTAGGTTTCGTTAGGTACTGTTGACTTTTTTCCTTTTTAAGGGGTTCACTGAGTTACCGAGATAATGTATATGAGGTTTATTTCCTCTATTTTTTGAAGGGGTTCACTGAGTTACAGTGATCATGTTTACCGAATTGTTGTGAACAAAAGCTATAAATCGAGGCCATTGACAATGTAAAGTAGAACAATTATCAAGTTCAAACTCGTGTCATTGTTGTGTTTGTTCACTTTTTTTCGATCATTTATGTTTTCTCATAGTCGTTGATATGGCAGAAGACAAGAAGATATGAATTTAGATGTTCGACGGTAAAGATTTTGATTGGTGGAAGATGTAGATTGAGAGTAAACCAGAGAAGATGACACCAACCTAATGGGATATATTAATTTTGGCTTGACGCTTGGATTGGAGATGAATCATTGGCCCTCAAATTCCCTCGATTGAACGCTTTGGAGACACGCCAAATTTTTTGTGATAAAAAATCGCAAATGTCTTAGTGGTTGGCAATAGGAGTGGCGTAGAGAGCTTCATGGAGGAGTGGAAAAGATGAAAATGCAAGCATGTTTGGTAGCCTCTTAAAGCCTCTTAATAGTCATTCAGATGTTATCTCTTAATGGTGCCTCTGAATGATTTAAAGGTTTAAGAGATGCTGAATGATTAAGAGGTAACCTCTTAATGCCATCACAAGTCACATTCTTATCGCTTCTCCTTTATAAGACTATTAATGATTCCATTACACTACTAGAAAAAGACCTTTAATGACGCTTGAATTATGACACACGCTAGTCATCTACGACGCATAATTTTAAACGTCTTAAAAAAAGTGTCACAGTTTCTTAAATATTGAGAGTAGATGACGCGTATTTATGAGCGTCATAAAAAAAAACACTGACTGACAGTTTTGTGTATGCGTCATAAAGAAACTGTCAGTATTATATTTTCATTTCCAGTTCCTACAAATATTATTTCCGCTTCATTTATTAAAGAAAACACAAAATATCAGTCTGGCCTCACTTCTCTCTCGTGACTCTCACACTTAGCCGGAAATTAGCCCATTAACGGCGACGTTAGCCCATCAGTGACGACGAATCCATCTTAGACGGAAATTGCTCCATCTACACGCTATCTGCACATCACGCTATCTGCAATAGGTTCGATTTCTCTTCTTTTTTATCTTTTAATTCAACAATTTAGCACAAATATCTTCAAATTAGGTCAATTACAGTTCCGATTTAGGTGATTGTGTCGAGATTGTGGATGTTTTGAGAATTCTGACTTGCGAGAAAGATATGCAGCTGTTTTCAGTTCCATCCCGTGTCACTTTGAAAGATTTAACATTCCCTCCTTTATGCAAAATGGGCCAAAAGTAGCAAAGACAAGAGTAGTTGTGGTAATTGATATGGATGTATTACTTTGAACAGATTTGTCCTGTTCCCTTAGACACTGCAAAGGTGCGGCTTTAGTTACAAAAGAAGGCAGTTGCAGGTGATGGAATAGGTTTACCAAAATATAGGGGAATGCTGGGTACTGTAGCTACTATTGCAAGGGAAGAAGGTGCTGCAATATTTATTTGAGTGAAATATGAACAGGTTTTTGTAGATAGGTTTTTGTCAACATGATTTCTCTTGATTACCACTTGTTTAGTGTCAAGTGTTAAACTGGGCATGAAATGTGGCAGATGGGAAGCTCGGATGTAACTCGGATGAGATGATGATTCAACCATAAAGCAGGTGGTGGTTTTGTTATGTACAATGTAACATTTTTGTAAAGATAACAGGGTGAGAGGGATGGAATCTAAAACCTTAAGCGACCAATTACAATGGAAGTTTGTTTAAAGTAAATTTCATTTGAATTGGTTATTACACATGTTTTAACTGTAAAGTCTTTTTTAATAGGTCTGACCCAATAGAGAATGACAGTGTGGAAGGTCTAAGACCAAATGCCAATGGCCAGGTTTTAGTTTGATCTATATATGGTGATTCTTTTTGGTTTCTTTTGTAGTATGCAGGGGTTATTAATTTGAGTAGTGAAGTGGGTGTATGCTCAGCGAAGGCCCGTGGATGTTTGTGGGTTTGCCTAATCTTGTCAAAGTAATATTGTAAACCGGCTTAAAGTATCTTTTTGATTGATGTAGTTTATGCATCGATATTATGTCTGATTATCTTGCCTCCGTTTTGTTGCTACTGCTATAGGCATGGAATGTGCAAACATCTGCTGAGCTAATAGATTATACTCCGGTTCTATGGAACCAACTGTTTTGAACCAGCTGCATCACTTCAAGGGAACATCTCAGTTGTCGTGACACTAGTTGTTGGAGCTAATAGATTATACTCCGGTTCTATGGACAAATCTATAAGAGTGCGTTCCCTTTCTCATGTATTGCTGATTTTTTTATGTCTTAAACGGACAATTGTTTAGGTTGTACTTTCTTCATAGCTACATTGGTGAACATAATCAACTATTTTCTTTCCTTTTGATACTTCTGTTGTTCAAAATGTGTGCATATTTCCTTAATGAGAATCTGATTTCGGGTATTATTGTCATCTTCATATTGTGTGGGTTTTTCTATAATTAAGAACCTAATGCAACAATCTCTTACCCTATATTCATTTAAGTTGTATGCATTTTATTCCGCAAAAAGACATTGATTTCTTCATTTAAATAGTGAAGTTTGTTGAGATGGTGAAATGAAATGATTTTTCAACCAATATGACTTGAGATCATACATTTCCATATGTTTACACTCCAACGTCTCCAAAATCTTATTTAAAATATATCTCATATCTTGCTTTATCTGCCAGATTTTTCAAGCAAAAGATATTATTCTTGGTTAGAAAATCTATGTTGCATTTATTCAGATCTAAATAACAATCTGTTTTTTACATTTTTTGTTTACTTTGCCCTTACTATCTCCTATATCAGATTTTTTTACAGTGCCTAAGAATGACTTGAAGATATTGGAATATATGGAATTTATTGAGATATGAGAGAGCGAGGTATTAGAGATATTGTGATAGGAATAGTTTGATTTAGATTCCTAATTGTAGTTATCTTCTCGTACAAGTCATTGTATTCTCCCTATATAAAGGGTGCTCATTATCAATAATATGAACACATTCCATATTCTTTCATGGTAATCAGAGCTTAGGTTCAATTCTCACCACACCGAAAAATAAAAACCCAAGACAGGGCGGTGTGCCTTCACCGCCACCGCCCTGTCCACCACCGCTGTTATTTTCTTTTCTTTTTTTCGCTCAAATAAAGCTTCACCACTCTGATCGGTGCACTCAAACAAAAAAAATTCTCTATTTGTTCTCATCCAAAAGAAAGCAAAGTGAAGTCTGGAATTTTTCGTCTGGCTATTGCAACTCCTAGAACAATTGGTTTTAATTTTCTTTATATTTTCTTTTAGTTTATTTCAGATCTACAGATCGAAAATCGTGGTCTTCGGATCTAAAACTCCAAAATTTCGGATCTATGGAATTTATTGGTTTTTAATTTTCTTTATATTTTCTTTTAGTTTATTTCAGATCTACAGATTGAAAATCGTGGTCTTCGAATCCAAAAAAAAAAAAAAACTTTGCTTGGTTACGATCAGCAACGTTGTTTTTTTTATTTTTATTTTTTTTTAAATCTTTATTTTATGTCAAGATCGACTGATCAAAGAGTTACCTTCGGGTCTCGAATCAAAAACCAAGAACACCAAGGAGTGCAACCATAAGGAATAAAGATAACCGACTTCAAGCAAACTACGAATTTGGCTAAAGTTCAGATTCTGAAGACAGTTGAAGCACAATCATGGACGGATATTGAAGCTAGTTTTATTATTTATTGTTATTTATTTTCTAGTCTGAGCATTCAATTCTCTACTGCTCTGACTACGGGGGAGTATTGGAATATATGGAATTTATTGAGATATGAGAGAGAGAGGTATTAGAGATATTGTGATAGGAATAGTTTGATTTAGATTCCTGATTTGTAGTTATCTTCTCGTACAAGTCATTGTATTCTCCCTATATAAAGGGTGCTCATTATCAATAATATGAACACATTCCATATTCTTTCATGGTAATCAGAGCTTAGGTTCAATTCTCACCACACCGAAAAATAAAGACCCAAGACAGGGCGGTGTGCCTTCACCGCCACCGCCCTGTCCACCACCGCTGTTATTTTCTTTTCTTTTTTTCGCTCAAATAAAGCTTCACCACTCTGATCGGTGCACTCAAACAAAAAAAATTCTCTATTTGTTCTCATCCAAAAGAAAGCAAAGTGAAGTCTGGAATTGTTCGTCTGGCTATTGCAACTCCTAGAACAATTGGTTTTAATTTTCTTTATATTTTCTTTTAGTTTATTTCAGATCTACGGATCGAAAATCGTGGTCTTCGGATCTAAAACTCCAAAATTTCGGATCTATGGAATTTATTGGTTTTTAATTTTCTTTATATTTTCTTTTAGTTTATTTCAGATCTACAGATCGAAAATCGTGGTCTTCGAATCCAAAAAAAAAAAAATCTTTGCTTGGTTACGATCAGCAACGTTGTTTTTTTTATTTTTATTTTTTTTAAATCTTTATTTTATGTCAAGATCGACTGATCAAAGAGTTACGTTCGGGTCTCGAATCAAAAACCAAGAACACCAAGGAGTGCAACCATAAGGAATAAAGATAACCGACTTCAAGCAAACTACGAATTTGGCTAAAGTTCAGATTCTGAAGACAGTTGAAGCACAATCATGGACGGATATTGAAGCTAGTTTTATTATTTATTGTTATTTATTTTCTAGTCTGAGCATTCAATTCTCTACTGCTCTGACTACGGGGGAGTATTGGAATATATGGAATTTATTGAGATATGAGAGAGAGAGGTATTAGAGATATTGTGATAGGAATAGTTTGATTTAGATTCCTGATTTGTAGTTATCTTCTCGTACAAGTCATTGTATTCTCCCTATATAAAGGGTGCTCATTATCAATAATATGAACACATTCCTTATTCTTTCATGGTAATCAGAGCTTAGGTTCAATTCTCACCACACCGAAAAATAAAGACCCAAGACAGGGCGGTGTGCCTTCACCGCCACCGCCCTGTCCACCACCGCTGTTATTTTCTTTTCTTTTTTTCGCTCAAATAAAGCTTCACCACTCTGATTGGTGAACTCAAACAAAAAAAATTCTCTATTTGTTCTCATCCAAAAGAAAGCAAAGTGAAGTCTGGAATTTTTCGTCTGGCTATTGCAACTCCTAGAACAATTGGTTTTAATTTTCTTTATATTTTCTTTTAGTTTATTTCAGATCTACGGATCGAAAATCGTGGTCTTCGGATCTAAAACTCCAAAATTTCGGATCTATGGAATTTATTGGTTTTTAATTTTCTTTATATTTTCTTTTAGTTTATTTCAGATCTACAGATCGAAAATCGTGGTCTTCGAATCCAAAAAAAAAAAATATATCTTTGCTTGGTTACGATCAGCAACGTTGTTTTTTTTATTTTTATTTTTTTTAAATCTTTATTTTATGTCAAGATCGACTGATCAAAGAGTTACCTTCGGGTCTCGAATCAAAAACCAAGAACACCAAGGAGTGCAACCATAAGGAATAAAGATAACCGACTTCAAGCAAACTACGAATTTGGCTAAAGTTCAGATTCTGAAGACAGTTGAAGCACAATCATGGACGGATATTGAAGCTAGTTTTATTATTTATTGTTATTTATTTTCTAGTCTGAGCATTCAATTCTCTACTGCTCTGACTACGGGGGACTATTGGAATATATGGAATTTATTGAGATATGAGAGAGAGAGGTATTAGAGATATTGTGATAGGAATAGTTTGATTTAGATTCCTGATTTGTAGTTATCTTCTCGTACAAGTCATTGTATTCTTCCTATATAAAGGGTGCTCATTATCAATAATATGAACACATTCCAGATTCTTTCATGGTAATCAGAGCTTAGGTTCAATTCTCACCACACCGAAAAAAAAGACCCAAGACAGGGCGGTGTGCCTTCACCGCCACCGCCCTGTCCACCACCGCTGTTATTTTCTTTTCTTTTTTTCGCTCAAATAAAGCTTCACCACTCTGATCGGTGCACTCAAACAAAAAAAATTCTCTATTTGTTCTCATCCAAAAGAAAGCAAAGTGAAGTCTGGAATTGTTCGTCTGGCTATTGCAACTCCTAGAACAATTGGTTTTAATTTTCTTTATATTTTCTTTTAGTTTATTTCAGATCTACGGATCGAAAATCGTGGTCTTCGGATCTAAAACTCCAAAATTTCGGATCTATGGAATTTATTGGTTTTTAATTTTCTTTATATTTTCTTTTAGTTTATTTCAGATCTACAGATCGAAAATCGTGGTCTTCGAATCCAAAAAAAAAAAATATCTTTGCTTGGTTACGATCAGCAACGTTGTTTTTTTTATTTTTATTTTTTTTTAAATCTTTATTTTATGTCAAGATCGACTGATCAAAGAGTTACCTTCGGGTCTCGAATCAAAAACCAAGAACACCAAGGAGTGCAACCATAAGGAATAAAGATAACCGACTTCAAGCAAACTACGAATTTGGCTAAAGTTCAGATTCTGAAGACAGTTGAAGCACAATCATGGACGGATATTGAAGCTAGTTTTATTATTTATTGTTATTTATTTTCTAGTCTGAGCATTCAATTCTCTACTGCTCTGACTACGGGGGAGTATTGGAATATATGGAATTTATTGAGATATGAGAGAGAGAGGTATTAGAGATATTGTGATAGGAATAGTTTGATTTAGATTCCTGATTTGTAGTTATCTTCTCGTACAAGTCAATGTATTCTCCCTATATAAAGGGTGCTCATTATCAATAATATGAACACATTCCTTATTCTTTCATGGTAATCAGAGCTTAGGTTCAATTCTCACCACACCGAAAAATAAAGACCCAAGACAGGGCGGTGTGCCTTCACCGCCACCGCCCTGTCCACCACCGCTGTTATTTTCTTTTCTTTTTTTCGCTCAAATAAAGCTTCACCACTCTGATCGGTGCACTCAAACAAAAAAAATTCTCTATTTGTTCTCATCCAAAAGAAAGCAAAGTGAAGTCTGGAATTTTTCGTCTAGCTATTGCAACTCCTAGAACAATTGGTTTTAATTTTCTTTATATTTTCTTTTAGTTTATTTCAGATCTACGGATCGAAAATCGTGGTCTTCGGATCTAAAACTCCAAAATTTCGGATCTATGGAATTTATTGGTTTTTAATTTTCTTTATATTTTCTTTTAGTTTATTTCATATCTACAGATCGAAAATCGTGGTCTTCGAATCCAAAAAAAAAAAATCTTTGCTTGGTTACGATCAGCAACGTTGTTTTTTTTATTTTTATTTTTTTTAAATCTTTATTTTATGTCAAGATCGACTGATCAAAGAGTTACCTTCGGGTCTCGAATCAAAAACCAAGAACACCAAGGAGTGCAACCATAAGGAATAAAGATAACCGACTTCAAGCAAACTACGAATTTGGCTAAAGTTCAGATTCTGAAGACAGTTGAAGCACAATCATGGACGGATATTGAAGCTAGTTTTATTATTTATTGTTATTTATTTTCTAGTCTGAGCATTCAATTCTCTACTGCTCTGACTACGGGGGAGTATTGGAATATATGGAATTTATTGAGATATGAGAGAGAGAGGTATTAGAGATATTGTGATAGGAATAGTTTGATTTAGATTCCTGATTTGTAGTTATCTTCTCGTACAAGTCATTGTATTCTCCCTATATAAAGGGTGCTCATTATCAATAATATGAACACATTCCATATTCTTTCATGGTAATCAGAGCTTAGGTTCAATTCTCACCACACCGAAAAATAAAGACCCAAGACAGGGCGGTGTGCCTTCACCGCCACCGCCCTGTCCACCACCGCTGTTATTTTCTTTTCTTTTTTTCGCTCAAATAAAGCTTCACCACTCTGATCGGTGCACTCAAACAAAAAAAATTCTCTATTTGTTCTCATCCAAAAGAAAGCAAAGTGAAGTCTGGAATTGTTCGTCTGGCTATTGCAACTCCTAGAACAATTGGTTTTAATTTTCTTTATATTTTCTTTTAGTTTATTTCAGATCTACGGATCGAAAATCGTGGTCTTCGGATCTAAAACTCCAAAATTTCGGATCTATGGAATTTATTGGTTTTTAATTTTCTTTATATTTTCTTTTAGTTTATTTCAGATCTACAGATCGAAAATCGTGGTCTTCGAATCCAAAAAAAAAAAAAATCTTTGCTTGGTTACGATCAGCAACGTTGTTTTTTTTATTTTTATTTTTTTTAAATCTTTATTTTATGTCAAGATCGACTGATCAAAGAGTTACGTTCGGGTCTCGAATCAAAAACCAAGAACACCAAGGAGTGCAACCATAAGGAATAAAGATAACCGACTTCAAGCAAACTACGAATTTGGCTAAAGTTCAGATTCTGAAGACAGTTGAAGCACAATCATGGACGGATATTGAAGCTAGTTTTATTATTTATTGTTATTTATTTTCTAGTCTGAGCATTCAATTCTCTACTGCTCTGACTACGGGGGAGTATTGGAATATATGGAATTTATTGAGATATGAGAGAGAGAGGTATTAGAGATATTGTGATAGGAATAGTTTGATTTAGATTCCTCATTTGTAGTTATCTTCTCGTACAAGTCAATGTATTCTCCCTATATAAAGGGTGCTCATTATCAATAATATGAACACATTCCTTATTCTTTCATGGTAATCAGAGCTTAGGTTCAATTCTCACCACACCGAAAAATAAAGACCCAAGACAGGGCGGTGTGCCTTCACCGCCACCGCCCTGTCCACCACCGCTGTTATTTTCTTTTCTTTTTTTCGCTCAAATAAAGCTTCACCACTCTGATCGGTGCACTCAAACAAAAAAAATTCTCTATTTGTTCTCATCCAAAAGAAAGCAAAGTGAAGTCTGGAATTTTTCGTCTGGCTATTGCAACTCCTAGAAAAATTGGTTTTAATTTTCTTTATATTTTCTTTTAGTTTATTTCAGATCTACGGATCGAAAATCGTGGTCTTCGGATCTAAAACTCCAAAATTTCGGATCTATGGAATTTATTGGTTTTTAATTTTCTTTATATTTTCTTTTAGTTTATTTCAGATCTACAGATCGAAAATCGTGGTCTTCGAATCCAAAAAAAAAAAATCTTTGCTTGGTTACGATCAGCAACGTTGTTTTTTTTATTTTTATTTTTTTTAAATCTTTATTTTATGTCAAGATCGACTGATCAAAGAGTTACCTTCGGGTCTCGAATCAAAAACCAAGAACACCAAGGAGTGCAACCATAAGGAATAAAGATAACCGACTTCAAGCAAACTACGAATTTGGCTAAAGTTCAGATTCTGAAGACAGTTGAAGCACAATCATGGACGGATATTGAAGCTAGTTTTATTATTTATTGTTATTTATTTTCTAGTCTAAGCATTCAATTCTCTACTGCTCTGACTACGGGGGAGTATTGGAATATATGGAATTTATTGAGATATGAGAGAGAGAGGTATTAGAGATATTGTGATAGGAATAGTTTGATTTAGATTCCTGATTTGTAGTTATCTTCTCGTACAAGTCATTGTATTCTCCCTATATAAAGGGTGCTCATTATCAATAATATGAACACATTCCTTATTCTTTCATGGTAATCAGAGCTTAGGTTCAATTCTCACCACACCGAAAAATAAAGACCCAAGACAGGGCGGTGTGCCTTCACCGCCACCGCCCTGTCCACCACCGCTGTTATTTTCTTTTCTTTTTTTCGCTCAAATAAAGCTTCACCACTCTGATCGGTGCACTCAAACAAAAAAAATTCTCTATTTGTTCTCATCCAAAAGAAAGCAAAGTGAAGTCTGGAATTTTTCGTCTGGCTATTGCAACTCCTAGAACAATTGGTTTTAATTTTCTTTATATTTTCTTTTAGTTTATTTCAGATCTACGGATCGAAAATCGTGGTCTTCGGATCTAAAACTCCAAAATTTCGGATCTATGGAATTTATTGGTTTTTAATTTTCTTTATATTTTCTTTTAGTTTATTTCAGATCTACAGATCGAAAATCGTGGTCTTCGAATCCAAAAAAAAAAAAAATCTTTGCTTGGTTACGATCAGCAACGTTGTTTTTTTTTATTTTTATTTTTTTTAAATCTTTATTTTATGTCAAGATCGACTGATCAAAGAGTTACCTTCGGGTCTCGAATCGAAAACCAAGAACACCAAGGAGTGCAACCATAAGGAATAAAGATAACCGACTTCAAGCAAACTACGAATTTGGCTAAAGTTCAGATTCTGAAGACAGTTGAAGCACAATCATGGACGGATATTGAAGCTAGTTTTATTATTTATTGTTATTTATTTTCTAGTCTGAGCATTCAATTCTCTACTGCTCTGACTACGGGGGAGTATTGGAATATATGGAATTTATTGAGATATGAGAGAGAGAGGTATTAGAGATATTGTGATAGGAATAGTTTGATTTAGATTCCTAATTTGTAGTTATCTTCTCGTACAAGTCATTGTATTCTCCCTATATAAAGGGTGCTCATTATCAATAATATTAACGATTATTTACACATTCCATTATCTTTCAGAAGATAATCGACATCACATTTCTCAACTCCCAATTGTTTAAGGCAAGTCTAACATATTACCACCTATTATATTTTAGAGATTTTCATAGCTTCTCTATTGGTAACTATATATAATGTCATGATTAGGTTCAATAACAACTACTTACAAAGGATCATCATAGATATATTGTGTAACCATACTCATCCTTAACTACATTTTTCTGATTTCTGTATGGCTATGAATCTGTGGGTATGGTATGGTATGGAGAACCTGATTCGAACCTACTTATTTGAACAGAAACACTAACATAGCGGTGTATGTTAGAGTTTTACTAGATAAGATACCACCAAAAAGAAATTCCTTTAACGTGTACAATTAACCCAGAAACTATGCAAGCCCACCATTATAAAAAACACATATTCCTTAGTACGACCACTTTAAAGAGTCAGAATCTATCTTATATACATTTTTCATTCAATTCGATGAAGATTACTAATACATTGATATATGTTACTATTCTATGCCGGTGTAGCTCTCAGCCAATCAAACTTGAGTAAATGTCGAACATCACATGACATATACTCACCTGTAGTAGTGGTATATATTGCTAATAATCTTTTGTTTAAGAATCTGTGATGTTTCACTAAGATTGATTAGAAAAATATTTACAGCTTGGTATAATTATTGCATCTTACCTTTTATTTCCTAGCACTCACCTATTTCTTATGATCATTTTGAAAAGTTAGCAATTCTTACATCCTTACAAGAGTAATTACTTATAGGACTTGCAATTGTAATGAGTTTTAATGGCAAGCTGCCAAATTTTTTTTGTTTTTTTTTGTTTTTTGTTATCTGTTATATGAAGTTGATTGCTTTTGATAATGAGATTGCTTATTAAATTGGATTATCATAAGAAAGTTATCTGGATTAGCATTTATTAGTTGTAATTTGATATTCATTGAAATTGCTTAAAAATTTGGATTAGCATGGGCATGTTATTTGTAAAATTCTAAATAGTTTTATAAAAAGCATTTACTAAAATAATGTTGTAGCTGTTATTTCTAAATATAGATTAGGTTTCTTCCTCGTGTAAACACGTTGATAGTTTAATACACCAACACCAAATGCACACCGAACACACTCACACCAAGATAGTTGTTTCCAGTGATGAATATAGTTGATCATAAACATTTAACTTAGTGGATATGGTTAAATTGTGTTCTGACTTTGGGAATTTCTTAAAATGGCATCACTTATGTTAATTTCTTTCATGCCAATTGTGTCAAACCAATATAAAGTTGTTCTTTAGTTAATTATTATCACTGATTATTTTTATCTTCCAACTGTTTTGAACCAGCTGCATCACTTCAAGGGAACATCTCGGCTGTCGTGACACTAGTTGTTCTTTAGTTCCCTTTCTCATGTATTGCTGATTATTTTGTCTTAAATGGACAATTGTTTAGGTTCTATGGACAAATCTAAGGTCAGGACTTTCGGTTTTGTTTTTGGGGTTCCATGGAAAACGGTTCGGTTCGCTGGTTCCTGGGAGCTGTTTTTTTGCACCTCTAATTCTAGAGTATGATAAATTGATTCTTAAAAGAACTATTAAAATATTATTTTTGTAATGAAAATATAATTCATACCTGATGGTGGTGGTAGGACTGGCGGTGATGATGTAGTACTCTGGTTAAAAAAATTGTATGTTTCGTATCTATAATTACACATAGGTAGAAAAATTCTTCCTCCAGTTGCACCATTAAACCATTCTCCAATCCTGCTGATTGCATCCTCCAAGCAAATACCACACTGTTGCTCCGATAGGTCCGGATTACACTGCGCGATCCCATAGATCAATGTAAAACCAGGGCCATTGGTGTTGCCACTCGCAAACTTCAGTTGGTCATTGCCAGCGGCCGCATCCACTCTCAGCCTCTCCATAAGTGGCCCCAAAGCACGATTGAACCCGTCACTATCCGTCGGACTTTGGACGTTAGTCTGGTACTCATAAAACTTTATTTTTGCAGTGCTATTCAATATATCCTCGCTTGAGTATACCAGCAGACACAAGTCGTAGTATCCTCTTGCTGTCTTTTGGTTAGGGCAGAGTTTTCGCAATCTAACAATAGAGTCATTAAGACACTTGTCACACGCATCCGGGTTGATGTCACCTCGACAAAGAGCGACTGAGTTGACCGTATCATTCCCTTGCCCGATCGAGAGCTTGTGGAAACCTAAGCCTCTGGTGGCGGTGGGAAGGATGTCTAGCGCGTTATCAAGGTTCTTTTGGTACCCACCGTTTACCGTATAGGTATTCGTGTTTTCGCAGTAGTAGCGAAGGAAAGGGGGTTGAGGTATTGGCGGTGAAGGTCGCGGGTTGACCTGAGTGCTATTCGGGCCAAAAAACCTAAAGGTCGCATATCTAAAATTACACATAGGTAGAAGAATTCTTCCTGCGACTTCCCCATTAAACCATTCTCCAATTCGACTGATTGCATTCTCCAAGCAATTATTACACTGTTGTTCCGATAGGTCCGGATTACACTGCACAAGCCCGTAGATCGTTGGCAAACCCGGTCCACTAGTGTTCCCGCTGGCAAACTTCAGTTGGTCGTTACCAGCGGCCGCATCCACTCTCAGCTTCGTCATTAGTGGCTCCAAAGCACGATTGAACCCATCAGTATCCGTCGATTTTTGGTCGCTAATTAGGTACTCATAAAACTTTATTTCTGTAGTGCTACTCAATATATCCTCGTTTGAGTATACCAAGAAACAGAAGTCGTAGTACCCTCTTGCTGCCTTTTGGTTAGGGCAGAGTTTTCGTAATCTAACAATGGAGTCGTTAAGACAAGTCTGACACGCGTCCCGGTTGATGTCGCCTCGACAAAGGGCGACCGAGTTGACTGTATCGTTGCCTTGACCTACCGAGAGCTTGTAGAAACCTAAGCCTCTGTTGGTTGTGGGGAGGGCGTCTAGGGCGGTCTCGAGGTTTCTTTGGTACTCACTATTCACCGCATAGGTAGCCATATTTTCGCAGTAGTAGGAACGGAACGCGGGTTGAGCTAGGGTAGTGATATTGATAAAAGGTATCAAGATAATAATAGATGACAACAAAAAGATCAGATTTACTTTAAGGAACATATTTCTCCTATGATGGAGGAGACGCAATGATTCACGGTATTTAAGGAGGGAGTCGTATGAAAAATGGTATGCAAAGACATACATACTTCTATGTTGACCATTTGCTTATTTTGTGTGGTGGAGAAAGGAGTTGGAGAACAAATAGGACTTTGCTGTTGATGAGAAAAGTATGGATATAAATTAAGAAAGGACATGCAATACACGTATACTTTCAACAAAAATTAATTGTAACCCAAAATGTTTCTATGATAAATAAGTGTCAACAAAGCCGGCCACAAAATAAAGATAATGCAATTCTATGGTCTTCGGTTTTCAATCTCTTCACATTTAGTTTTAACTAGTTTTTAAAGCCCGCCCATGTGCCAACATATTTATAGGGAAAAATAACTATTCATTATTATCGAAAGTTGAAGTTCTTACAATCTTTTATAAGAAGACACAAAAACACTAAAACAAATGGTTCAAAATGAAAAGATGATAGAAGTAAGAGGAAGAGATGAGCAAGTTGGAGTGGAGGCCAAGGCCTTCTTTTATAGGAAGATTTTGAGTTTGGCACAGGGCGTGTCGATCAGTAGCACGGGGCATGCCATGTCAGCCTAGAGATTGCCATCTTCTGTGTCAGTTGCCATGGGGTCGTGTCACTGGTAGCACAGGGTTGTGCCATGTCAGCACGAGGTCGTGCCATGCAGAGGCTTTAGGGGCATGGGTGCATGTCTGTCTAAAAAAACCATTATATTTCTTAAAAAAAAAAACGTTACATTCCTTCTAAATTAATCTTTATAAGTTTCTAAAAGCCTAGCTCTTATTTTTTTAGCGATTGTCTTCCCGTCTTCGTCCAAGTCGTTGATCGGCTTACTAACCGCCTCCAGATCCCGACACATTTGTTCTCGCTCTTTTCGGGCTTCTTCTCTTGCTTTGTGTTCCTCAAAACGTTTCTGTAACTGGAGCTTCTCGAATTGGATCTCGTTAAACCTATCAAACCTATCCGCCAAGCCACCACCACCGCCACCACTTTGAGAAGATTGCCCTTGTCGGACTAATCTTTTCCCATTTTGTTTCTCGACGGGCCTTTGCATTTCAGGCGAGCTATGAGCCGACACCTCATCCTCTTCATCCAAGTCGACGTCGTTGAGGCCAGGGGCGGACCTGTGTGAGGCCCAGGGGGTCCCCGGGGACCCCCTCAACTTCGTACGTAAAGTCGAAATTAATCGAACGGTTTTTAATATATTTTTTTTGTGATGATGAATAGTTATTAAATAAATTGTTTTGTAAAATAAAACCAAACTCAACAGCCAGCCTAGTGGTAATAATGTTTGTTGGATTTTGTAAGGGCAAGAGTTCGAATCTTGTAATCTGCGCACTTTTTTCCACTTTTTCTTTGGTTGCACATTTTCCCCTCTTTTTCTTTGAAAAATGGGGTAAAACATCTTTGTTTCCACTTTTTTTAATTATTAATTTTAGTGAAGAGAGTAGATGAGGGGTAGCGCACGGTGGGTTTCAGACAAATTTGTACATCTATTAATCATTCTTTCATTCAAAACAAAATTGTTGATCATCCTCAAGTAATATACAAATTAATTATCAATACATTAACATTCATACTCCATTCGAAACAAAATTGTTAATCATCCTCATTTCGTCTATGATATTTTTTCTATAAGTTCAAATTCTAATGACAATATTTCTTTTGTTTTTGTGTCGTATTTATCTTATGTGACCAATCCGATCCGGACCAAATTTCTTTATCTATGTTTTTATGAAAATGAAATATCTAAAAATAGTGACTACGTAAAAAAAAATTGTGGACCTCCTAAAAAACTTTTCTAGTTCCGCCACTGGTTGAGGCTATATTGGGTAGCTCGTGCGTCTGAAGCACCCGTGCTATACTCGTTGGTGTTGGTCCCGAAACAACAACTGTTCACGATATTATCTAATCTAAACGTGCGGAAACCGTTTAGATTAGTGATTCAAGACAAGAGATGAGAAGAATACTAAGAAAACGATTAATATAAATGATAAAAACCTGATCTTGCACACAAGATGAACTTGTCGGGTACAAATCGTAATCTTAAACTAACTTCTCTCAGGTTTGCGATCGTAAACACCTTGTGGCTGCTCCCAAAATCGTAATCAGCCCCTAAATGAGGAGAACCATTGGGTTTATATAGGCACCCCAATGGGTTTACAATAGGGCCCTTATGGATCTTAAACCCAAGCCCAAGCCCATATCTAATAGTAAACTAGTCTACTAATCTAATTAAACCCTCTAAGCCCATCCCAACTAATTTAATATTACAAGCCTCATAATCTAGCCTCTACAATCTTCCCCTAGGCTTGTGATATTAAATGTCTTCAATCTTTGAAATTTTGAAAACCTCTAACTGTGAAGAACTTGATTGTTAATCTTCAAACTTCATGATCTCTAACTGCTCTCTGTATCATTTTCTTTATCAAAGATTGATTTGAAATCTTCAGCGTCCCCTAAACTTGTGAGCATTTTCTTTGAAAGACTTTTGAAGCTTTTGGAAACTTGTAAAGACACCAACAACTTCCCCTGAACAGTTGCTTTTCAGATGGAAGTCTTGTCCAGCTGGTTCTTTAACTTGAGCCGTAGCAACATCTTTCTATCATCAATCAAGCTTTGATAACAATTGTTGGTCCCGAAACAACAACTGTTCACGATATTATCTAATCTAAACGTGCGGAAACCGTTTAGATTAGTGATTCAAGATAAGAGATGAGAAGAATACTAAGAAAACGATTAATATAAACGATAAAAACCTGATCTTGCACACAAGATGAACTTGTCGGGTACAAATCGTAATCTTAAACTAACTTCTCTCGGGTTTGCGATCGTGAACACCTTGTGGCTGCTCCCAAAATCGTAATCAGCCCACTTACAATGGTAAACAAATGAGGTTTATATAAGATCCCTAATGGACCTTAAACCCTAATGGTAAACCCACTGGTAAACCCCAAGCCCAATAGTAAACCCAAGCAAACTTGTCTACTAATCTAATTAAACCCTCTAAGCCCATCCCAACTAAGGGGCTGTTTGGTAACACCTATGTCATTAAGTGTTGAATCAGTAAGAGGTCTGATTGCGTAAGAGACTCTGAACCAGGAAGTGCTGAACCAATAAGTGTTGTTTGGTTGGATATCTGAATGACTATGTTGAATGACTATTTTACCCCTCTTAGCTATTTCTTGCTAAAATATAATGTATATGTTGGTAAGAACTCTCAATGATTAATAATTATTAAAAAAAAAAACATCGTAAAAAATCTAAATTACAAATAATTCCTTTAAAATTCATAAAAACATACTAAACAAAAGAAGATCAAATGAAAAGAACAATGGGTTATAGCAAATGGTGATGGTAACATGAAAAAAAGCATAGAAGATGTATCCTGTTTGTGAAGCTCATGTGTTTTGAACCATAAACAAAAAAAAAAACAAAAAAACAAAAAAACAAAACAACAAAAAAACATATATTGGAGCTTCAATTTTGAACCATAAACAAGATCGAAAAAACATATGTACAGACAAGATGCATAATCATAGAGCTGCTTGTGAAACCCATGGTCTAATGAGAAACAACAATTATCACCCAGCACTTCAATAACCTTCTGATGAAGCCAAATATCTTTGGAAAGAAAGAAAAAAAAAGGTTCGATTTTTAGGCATAGCTCATCACCAAATAATCTACAATCAAACAAAATTAATTTTGAAAAACAAACAAACATTTGATTTTTAGGCATAGCTCTGTACTAAGAAAATGAATCATTTAAACTACCATGAATTTCTTAAGATTGAACCTAAAAGCTTCAAACTATACTCTGTTTTACAGAAACCCCAAATCAGATTAAAGGGATTAGAACACACATCAATAGGAGAACCAACATTCAGTGATACATATGGAAAATAGAGTCAATAACAGAGGATTAACAGTCAAAAAATAAAGAAAAATTGTGATCGATGGTTCTGAGAATCGATATTAAAGAAAAAAAAACTCAGGCCGATGAAGAATACTTAGACTAGGGTTTCGAGCAAAGGAGAATCGCACCTGGTGGTGGTGCGGAGGAGAACCTAGTCGGACAGTGGTGAGGAGCTTAGGGCAAGTAGAGGAGAGGAGGGGTAGAGAGAGGAGAATGTGAGAGAGGTTCGTTGCTGGTCCGGTTGCCACTCGTCGGCCGGAAAAATGGATACCAGAGAGAGGAGAACGTAATAGAGAGAAGTCGTCGGTTGTCTTTTGTTAGTCGTCGGTCGTCTTTTGTTTTGGAAGCGAGAGCAGAGAGGAGAACGTGATGGAGGCCAGAGATAATTTAGGGTTAGGGACGTCTTTTTTTAATTCCGAGCGATTCAGATACACATTTGTAACTGACCGAATAAGATGATATCCAGACCCTCCTAGCGATTAAGAGGTGAAAAAAAGACCAACCAAACACTCTGAATCTGACTGATTCAGAGGTAAAACCATTAAGTGGCTATTAAGAGCTCAAACAAACAGCCCCTAATTTAATATTACAAGTCTCATAATCTAGCCTCTACAATCTTCCCCTAGGCTTGTGATATTAAATGTCTTCAAATCTTTGGAATTCTTCTTCTTGACTGGCTGACATAGATGTTGATGAAGTTTCTTTTCGCAGAAATCTTCAATGGGTTTCATGACGGGCACTTGGGACTTCTTCTTGATCAGCATAAATTCGAACTTATTGAAATGAACAAGTTAATGAGATGGAGAATTCTCATTGACTTGCTTCTTTTGAAAGAACTGGTTCTTGCTGAATCTTCGGTAACTGTCTTGAATCTCCAAAAATTAGAGGGTAAAATTTTGAAAACCTCTAACTGTGAAGAACTTGATTGTTGATCTTCAAACTTCATGATCTCTGACTGCTCTCTGTATCATTTTCTTTATAAAAGATTGACTTGAAATCTTCAGCTTCCCCCAAACTTGTGAGCATTTTCTTTGAAAGACTTTTGAAGCTTTTGGAAACTTGTAAAGACACCAACAACTTCCCCTGAACAGTTGCTTTTCAGATGGAAGTTTTGTCCGGCTGGTTCTTTAACTTGAGTAGTAGCAACATCTTTCTATCATTAACCTGGCTGACACACATTTAAAAAAAATATACTCCACCAGACATTTGATGACTGGTCTTTGGGTTAGAAGGTAATTAATATTATTTTAACCAAAAATAATATTATCATCTGTTCAGTTGATGATAATATGTATTTTTAACCAAAAACCATTTTAACCAAAAACCCTAATATAGATTACGGGTTTTCTATAAAGCTTCTCCTGAACCCAAGACCTCTAAAGACTTCCCCTTAGCTGATTACTTCCCCTCAGCTAAGGTCTTCCCCTGAGATAATACATATTATCTTCGAGTTCCCTTCAGATACTATGTATTATGAAAGTCTTTTAATTAGATAATAAGTATCATCCTTGAGTTCCCTTCGGATAATACTTATTATCCCCTCTCCTTCCCCTAAAAATTTGGCAAGATCTGTAGGGGGGGCATACTGTCATGCATCAAAGCCCATGAAAACACATTTGACTTCTCAAATTAACCTGGCCAAGACGTAAACACAACAAAAAAGAACTTAAAGACTCACACACGAAAGATAAAAATAAACAAATACTTACCAATATCAAACATGAGAAAGTTTACAAGGGAACAAACCGTATGAATCTGACTGAGGAACCCTTTTCAGCTTTAGTTACTCGACTAGTCCAGGTGATTGCTGGTATGTTTGTCCGCTTTAAGCTAAAACCCGTTTGAACCCAACCAAATGCATCATGCTAAATAGATTACTAATTACCAGCATGTTTAATCGTCCCCACACCTAATTGTACATAGCAAAACATACCCAACCTCAGAGTTTATTGAGGATTCACAAACCCCCAACTTGAGGAATCATGCAACACCGTTATGACTACCACTTATTTTATTAATCATCAGTTGGTGATCAGGTCGGCCGCATAAGCACGCAAAGAAGACTAAACTGAATTATTAGTTTTCATTTTCTTTTCTTTTTCTTTTCTTTTTAATTTCTTTTTCATTTCTTTTTCTTTTCTTTTTATTATGTGGTGTAGTCATTGTTGGATATCAAGCCTTAACTTTAACTACTAACACTTGTGTTTAAATGAAAATACAAATGATAGTTCTGTATATTGTACGTGAGTATGGAATAGAGATATGGAAATGAAAAGCTGCATTCAATAAACAATGATAAGAGGCTATATATAGCCTTACAATAAAAATAAACGTGGAGCACTTCCCTCCACTAACAAACTACTTCCTAAAGACTAGGTAAAAGGATGACCCATTCTTCTCACCCACTTGCTTCTAACGTACATATTCCTACTACTTAGTCAAACCTCAACAACCTACTCTTTCTTTATTCAAACTAAAACATATGAAGTGCTAAATAATAAAACCAACTAACATACTGAACTCGTGCATTTATTCATCCATGGTTTGACCCATGACCCAAATCCGACATCAATATTATCCTACATTCACCCCCATAATGTTGATGTCGGTTCTTGCTTCAAAGTAATGTGGGTTCATCCTCTTGGATCAAATTTGCTTCTTTCTCCTTGTCTTTCCATTTAGTACACTCATTAGCAAAGTGTCCAAATGCTCCACACTCATAGCACCTAAACCCACCTTTGTCACCTCGACCCGAGCCTCTACCATGACCTCCTCTTCCACCTCTTTCTTTCTTCCAACGGTCTCTTCCATGTCCGCTACTTTCACCGCGCTTTTGTTCAACCGCCATTAAAAGTTGGTCTTTCTCTTCCTCTTTCTCTTCACCTTGAATCCTATCTTCATACGTTTTCAGCCTTCCCACCGCCTCTTCCAACGTCATAACTTCAAGGTCGGAGTATTGCTCAATGGGAGCTACAATAGGCAAATACCTTTTAGAAATCGAGTTAAGAAATTTTCTTACCACCTCTTCTTCGTTAAGAGTCGAGCCAAGACTCTTAAACTTCTCAACAATTGCACTTATCTTACCGGAATAGTCATTGATCGTCTCGGACTCCTTCATCTTCAATCTCTCCAACTCACCCCTTAACGTTTGCAACCGCGCCTTTTGTACCCGTTCGGTACCTAGATAGCGAACCCGAATGGATTCCCAAACTTCTTTCGCACTCTTGTGTTTGGAAACTTGCAAAAGAACATCTTGTGGGAGAGTGTTATAGATGATAGCTTTTGTGGTGTAGTTTTTCGTTTCGTCCTTGTCTTCTCCGGTTACCGTCTTCCAAAGCCTATTTGCTCTCAACACCGTTTCAACCAAAATCGCCCACGAAGCGTAGTTTGTTTCGGTTAATTTTGGACATTGAAGTGAGATGTTGTTACCTTGCTGATCACGGACCGCCAACGTTCCATCGTTTGTCGACATTCTTCTCTTGCTTACTTGCTTGCTGTTTGCGTGCTTTGAATTCTTGCTACTTGCTTGCTGCTTTCTTTCTTTCTTGATCTATATTAATAGATCTGCCTTCTTCTTGCTACTAACCACAAAACGATCAGCCTTTCTACTTTCTTTCTTGCTTCTTGCTACCTTGCTGCTTGCTTCCTTCTTACGATCTTGCTAATCCCAGGTATGAGCCATAGGGCTCTGATACCAAATGTTGGATATCAAGCCTTAACTTTAACTACTAACACTTGTGTTTAAATGAAAATACAAATGATAGTTCTGTATATTGTACGTGAGTATGGAATAGAGATATGGAAATGAAAAGCTGCATTCAATAAACAATGATAAGAGGCTATATATAGCCTTACAATAAAAATAAACGTGGAGCACTTCCCTCCACTAACAAACTACTTCCTAAAGACTAGGTAAAAGGATGACCCATTCTTCTCACCCACTTGCTTCTAACGTACATATTCCTACTACTTAGTCAAACCTCAACAACCTACTCTTTCTTTATTCAAACTAAAACATATGAAGTGCTAAATAATAAAACCAACTAACATACTGAACTCGTGCATTTATTCATCCATGGTTTGACCCATGACCCAAATCCGACATCAATATTATCCTACAGTCATAACAGCAGAAACATGGCGTGTGAGAGAGTGAATACTAGGTATAATTACCACTCTCAACCCGTTTTTGCTGGGACTCAGTTTTTTAAACCATGCAAACTGAGATGGGAAACTAAACATATGTATATTTTAAGTTCATTGCACTTACATTGGTGGTCATAAGATTAAGTCGAGCCTACCGAGCATATCACCGTGGAGCTTGCTTTTCACTTCCACTTTACATGTGTCAGTCATCTCCAATCCGGACATATTTTACTTCCCTTAGCTTTCTTAGAAACATACACAAAGAAACTATTAAAAATTGAAAAACACACTATTTTTTAGGGGTCAACTTTTTCTTCATCTTTACATTTCTTCCCCTTGCTTTTTGATTTTTAATGTCACAACTTTTGTGAACATCATTTTTTTTTAAACACGAACACATAAGCAGAGCAAATAACTTCACACACATCTGGCCAAGCTAACCTTCAAAGTATGGATTTGAAAATTTATAGAAAAATGGGTTTTATAGCATGCATACCTCATTGCTTTTTTAAAAAATTAAACAACCAAGCACCAACTGAAAATTTTAAGGAAATTTGGTTTTGACACAAACACCCTTTACCGTTTCATCAAACGAACAACCAAGTTAAGAACGGTACCTTTCATGTTGAATTTGACCTTTTACCTCACAAGGAAACATATCCTCCATAAAAAATTGCTTGTCATGACATGAAGATACGTAACCTAAACTGTGCCTGGAACAATCACTTATCAACAAACAAATTAAAAAAATGTTAGTGATAATCTCCTTGACTGTTCCTACACATAGTGAGAGATTAGTTAGCCAATGGTACCCAGGCCATTGTTTTTCTGGGTACACCTGAGGAATCAATAAAATATACTTCTTTTAAGAACATCCCCTTTGAGAAATCAGGAAGTTGGGATGGAGCTGCCTGGATTTTTGGTTTCCAGGTTCCAGGTGATTTAACATTTGTTTTAGTCACTTTTGGAGTTGTAAACAAAGTCGTGAACACAATTCCGATCGTAATCTCAGTCGTAAACGCCTATAAATCGCAAACCAGGTCGTAAACTCCTAAAAACTCGATCTTGAACTCGTAAACACCAATTCCGATCGTAATCTCAATCGTAAACGTCCAAAGATCGAATCTTGAAGTCGTAAACACCAATTTCCAGCTCGTAAACACAGATCTGATGAAGAACAGCGATCGAAACTGCTTGAAGATGTCGTAAACACTAAGAACAGCCCAGAAAACTCAGAAAAACCTCCACTTTTTCAGCCAAACACTCGAATCTAATATCGTGGAACCTCGAATCAGATGATTCTTAGCTCTGATACCAATTGTTGGTCCCGAAACAACAACTGTTCACGATATTATCTAATCTAAACACGCGGAAAACGTTTAGATTAGTGATTCAAGACAAGAGATGAGAAGAATACTAAGAAAACGATTAATATAAATGATAAAAATCTGATCTTGCACACAAGATGAAGTTGTCGGGTACAAATCGTAATCTTAAACTAACTTCTCTCGGGTTTGCGATCGTAAACACCTTGTGGCTACTCCCAAAATCGTAATCAGCCCCTAAATGAGGAGAACCATTGGGGTTTATATAGACACCCCAATGGGTTTACAATTGGGCCTTTATGGATCTTAAACCCAAGCCCAAGCCCATATCTAATAGTAAACTAGTCTACTAATCTAATTAAACCCTCTAAGCCCATCCCAACTAATTTAATATTACAAGCCTCATGATCTAGCCTCTACAGTTGGACTCACACGTTTTGCTTCTTTTGGGTTTGGGGCTTGAGCTTGGGTCCCCGCTCGCCATTTCGGGGATAATCGAGCAACCTCCAACAATCAAATTTATCAAAGGTGGCATCGTTATTTTCCAATTTATAACGTTGTTGTGTCATCTTTAAAATGTTGGCGTCACTTTGGCCACTTCTACATTGCAAGGAGATGTTGATGAAAATGTTGTTGAACCTTGTCATTTCGGGTTGACATCTTGGCTCCACTTTGAATTCAGTTGGTGCTTCGTTCAGGTGTCGGGTTTAATCTTCAACTCTTTATGCCAACGATTGGTAATTGTCTGCCAAAGATGAAGGTGAGTCTGTGAATTTCCTGGAAAAAAAATGTTAGAAAGTAAAAAAAAAAAACGTTAGAAAGTAAAAAAAAATAATGTTATACAAACTTAAAAAATAATTGTTAGAAAGTTAAAAAAAATAATGTTACAAACTTAAGAAATAATTGTTAGAAAGTTGAAAAATAATGTTACAAACTTAAAAAAATAACGTTAGAAAGTTAAAAATAACCTTTTTCCGGGTCTTCGGAGACGTCGATCCAACAACGTATTAGTGCCAACTCCTGCGTTACATCCCAAGGTATTCACGCTCGGGGACCATCTCGTTCTTGCGGGATCGATTGACCTCTCTTTTTTTGTTGGCTTTTTCGTCTTCTTGGGTTTGGGATTGGGTTAGGTTTCCATCACACAATCGAGATCCTCAGGTTGGGAGTCGGGTTCAAATGAGGGTTGCGATGGATAGTTGGCACGTAGATAGGATGGTTGTGGGTTGTCTTGGTTCCAACCACCAAGTTGTGAAGCCGCGAACATCGGAGACGCCACAAACGGAACGTATCCGCTAGTTTGGAAAACATTTCTTTGGGAAGTAGGAATAAGGAGGTTGGTCATTTTGATTGAGGAAGAAGTGAGGATTCAGTTTTTGTAAATTGTAGAGTATAGAGGGAATGGTGTAAAAATTTGTGTGGTGTGAGTTTAAATAGATGTTGAAAGTAAAAGAAAAAAAAAACTTATTTTTTTACAACGGTCATATACCCGTTAGGGGGGTGGGGGGGTTGGCCCACCATCACCGAGATTCATACCACGGGGTAAGGTTGAAGGATGATGTGGCAATATTGACTTGGCAAGCAAGGGAAGTGAACGTTGGAATAAAAGTCACATGTTGTGTACCTGTGCAGGAGATCAGGAAGTGAAGATATTTGGTATCAGAGCCATAACAAGTACTTGATCACCCTCATATGCCCAAGTACGTTCAATTCGAAACCATGTCAGTAGCCACAACTTCCAATCCTCAGAAGGAGAACCCTTTTTCTTTTCAATGTCCGAGCCTGACTGCAACCAACTATACTACATGGCAATCAAAATGGAAGCAGTCCTTGCTGCCCAAGGAGTATGGGAGGCAGTAGAACCAGAAGTTGGAGTTGAAGTGGATGAAAAGAAAAGTAAGATAGCCAGGGTCTACATCTTTCAAGCAATTCCAGAAGACATCTTGCTACAGGTATCTAAGAAGAAAACGACAAAGGAGGTGTGGGATTCATTGAAAACCAGATTCGTAGGAGTTGAGAGGGTTCAAAAGGCAAGGCTGCACACTTTGAAAGTAGAGTTTGAAGCCTTAACCATGAAGGAAGATGAGACCATCGATGAGTATGCAGGAAAATTTTCTGGAATGATCTCCAGATACAATGCAGTGGGAGCAACTCTATGAGATGAGGAACTTGTCAGGAAACTGTTGGATAGAGTGACTGACAAGTTTATTCATTTGGTTGTTTTAATGGAACAGTACTCTGAAGTGGATAAGATGCCTTTTGAGGAAGCCATTGGGAGGTTAAAGGCTTTTGAAGACAGGTTGAAGATAAGAAAAGGTGGATCAAGCAGTGAAACCACCTTGTTGTTTAGCAAAAGTGAAGGAGTAGGATAGATCAAGCCTACAACAAAACAATCAAATTTAAAGGGCAAAAGTGTTGCTCAAGAAAGGTTTGGTAGGGGTGGATTAAGAGGAAGGGGATCCTCAAGAGGAAGAGGAGGCCGTGGGAATACAGGAACTTCACATGAAGGAGGAGGATGGAATGGAAAACCAAAAGATAAGAGGCACATAAAGTGCTATAACTGTCAGGCTTTTGGTCATTATGCTTCAGAATGTATAGGTGAAAGGAAGCAAGAGCATGAAGTTCATCTGACAAAATAAAACCAGGAGGAGTCTTCATTGCTGTTGACAATTTGTGGTGAAGAAGAGAGTCCCATGGTCCTCCTGAGTGAAGATAAAGTGTATCAAAAAACACTTGCACCCTCAGGTGATTCTAGTTCACTTGATTTCTGGTACTTGGATAATAGTGCCAGTAATCATATGACTGGAAGGAAGGCTGCATTTGCTGAGTTAAACCAACATGTAAGAGGATCAGTCAGATTTGGAGATGGCTCTAAGGTAAACATTCAGGGAAAAGGTACCATATTATTTGCATGTAAAACTGGTGATCAGTTGGTACTTGAAAATGTTTACTATATCCCTGGACTAAATAGTAACATACTAAGCCTGGATCAGATGACAGAGGTCGGTTATAGTATATGGCTAAAACAAGAATTTTTGAGAATTTATGATGAACAGGAGAAGTTGGTTATGAAAGTGTTAAGATCCGCAAACATGCTTTACAAAATAAACCTGAATTTATCAAAGCCAATCTGTTTAAAGATAAGTTTAGAAGAAGAGCCATGGATCTGGCATGCAAGGCTGGTCATGTGAATTTCCAAGCTATGGAACTGATGAGCAGAAATGGATTGGTCAAGGGCATGCCAAGCATAAGTCACCCAAGACATGTGTGTGAAGGGTGTATAGTAGCAAAACAGACAAGGCAATCTTTTTCAGCAGAAAGTAAGTGGAGAGCTACAAGACCATTAGAACTTATGTGGTCCTATCACCCAACCACAGCCGGAGGTAATAAGTATTTTCTATTGATTGTAGATATTTTAGTAGGTACATGTGGGTATACCTATTTAGAGGGAAGGATGAAGCTCTACACAAGTTCAAGGTATTTAAATCACAAGCTGAAAACCAAACTGGTTGTGTGATAAAAATGCTAAGAACTGACAGGGGAGGGGTGATTTTATTTCTAATGATTTTATTAAGTATTCTGAAGAAACAGGGATACAAAAGCAAACAACAGCTCCATATACCCCTCAACAAAATGGGGTAGTGGAGGGGAGAAACAGAACTATTGTTGGCATGACAAGATCACTATTGAAGTCCATGGAGGTTCCTGAAGTACTATAGGGAGAAGCGGTAAGACATGCAGTGGCAATTCTAAACAAAGTTCCCACAAAAGCTGTAAAAGGTGCAACCCCTTATGAGAAGCTGAGAGGAGAAAAGCCAAGTTTGGAGTTTCTAAGGTTGTTTGGATGTGTTGCACATGTAAAGATCATCACAGTCCATCATAAGAAGTTGGATGACAGGAGTTGCCCTATGGTGTATCTTGGAAAGGAACCTGGTAGCAAGGCATATAGGCTGCTCAATCCCAAGACCAACAAAATTGTAGTGTCAAGGTATGTGGTGTTTGAAGAGGCAAGAGGCTGGAAGTGGGATAAATTAACAGCTGAAGGTTCAACAACGAATACATGGGGCATAACCATTCCATGTACTATTGCAGGAACTACAAACAATCATGCACATGACATTGGAAGTTCCAGTGAAGATTTCTCAACTCCTCATGATAATATCTTCACTAATTCCCGTGCGCATAGTACTCCTGTTTCAGGTCACTCAATCTGGAGCATTGTTTCCAGCAGTTCAAGCAGCTCACAGGCAAGATTTGGAGAAGATAGGGACCATACAACAATCCCATACAATGAAGAGACACCAGCAAAAGGTTTTAGAAATGTGGAGGAGGTACAGCAAAGAGCAACAGAATTGACAAATGAAAAAAATGTATGAAATGTATGATAGAGAAGGAGTTTTGATGCTAGCAGATGAAGAATTCATTTCATATAGTGAGGCCTCAACACAAGAAGCCTGGGTGAAAGCAATGAGGGTAAAACTGGAATCAATACAGAAAAACAACACTTGGACCTTGACAAAGTTGCCTGCATCACAAAAGGCAATTGGTCTCAAGTGGGTTTTTAAATCAAAGAAGGATGCTGGTGGTAAGGTGACTAAGCACAAGGCCAGGCTGGTGGCAAAAGGCTATGTACAGCAGAAATGAATAGACTTTGAAGAAGCTTTTGCTCCTGTAGCAAGAATTGAAACTGTTAGATTAATTCTAGCTATATATAGCAACAAGCAAAAGTTAGAGGGTTCACCATTTAGATGTTAAAACAGCTTTTCTAAATGGTGAGCTTCAAGAAGAAGTTTATGTGACATATCCAGATGGTTTCAAGGTGAAGGGAAGAGAAGATGAAGTGTATAGCTGCACAAGGCCCTTTATGGGTTAAAACAGGCTCCAAGGGCCTGGAATGCAAAACTGAATCAGGTTTTGAAGCAGCTTGGGTTTAAGAAGTGTATTCATGAGGCTGGTATCTATGTGATCAAGAGGCCAGAGTTGATATTGATGCTGGCAATGTATGTAGATGATATCCTGGTAACAGGATCCAGAGAAAGTGACATAGAGGTCTTTAAGCAGAAAATGAAAGCTCATTGTGAGATGATTGATTTGGCCTTTTGAATTACTATTTGGGAATTGAGGTTCAACAGTCAAGTAAGGGGATAAGAATCATGCAAGGGGCTTATGCAAGAAAGGTTCTTAAAATAACATAGATGGAACAATGCAATCCAAGCCAATTTCCTATGGACCATAGGTTGTAGTTGACAAAGGAAGATGATAGTGAAGAGGTAGATTCAACCTACTGCAGGCAGTTAATTGGTAGCCTGAGATATCTGGTGCACACAAGGCCAGACATTGCATACTTAGTAGGTGTTGTCAACAGATTTATGGAAAGTCCAAGGCAGTCTCATCTAACAGCAGTGAAACACATATTGAGATATGTAAAGGGATCTATTTATAGTGGCCTAGTGTATAAAACATGAGGAGGAGACAAGCTAGTTGGATATACTGATAGCAGTTATAGGAGTGATCCTAATGATGGAAGAGGAACTACTGACACACTCTTCTATTATTCTGGTAACCTTATTACTTAGTCATCTCATAAACAGCAGACAGTGGCTCTATCCTCCTGTGAGGCAGAGTACATGGCTGCCACAGCAGGAGCTTGTGAGGCTTTATGGTTAAGAAATCTATTGAGTGAGCTAGATGGAAAAAGACCTCAATGTGTGAAGCTGAAGATTGATAATGAAGGATCATTGTCACTTGTGAAAAATCCAGTGGCACATAAGAAGACAAAACATATTCAGACTAAGTTTCATTTCATCTGAGAGTATGTTGAAAGGTGCTGGATTGAAGTTGAGTTTGTAAGTGGAAAAATGCAGAAGGCAGATATTTTGACAAAATCACTTCCAGGATCAAGTTCAATGAAATGAAGAAGTTAATTGGAATGGAGGATTGTCCACATCAGGAGGAGAGTGAAGGATGATGTGGCAATATTGACTTGGCAAGCAAGGGAAGTGAGCGTTGGAATAAAAGTCACATGTTGTGTACGTGTGCATGAAATCAGGAAGTGAAGATACTGGGTTGTTGAATGACCCGGTAAACCAGTTTATTTGTTATGTTTCTTCTATTTAAGAAAGCTATTAGCACTAGAATAATTCAACTAGTCGAAAAAGCCTTATAGTTTTGTTTTGTTATTTTTATGACATTGTAAGCATTCGACACCGATTGTGATTAAAAAAACAAAGCATTCGCTATTGTTATATGTTATAGCTCTTTGATATCTAACAAAGGTTACCGTGGTTTTCTCTACCGTACCACCACCGCACCAAGTGCAATTGTGGGTTTTCAGTCCACCGCAACCATGTCACCACCCCCGTACACCGCAGGGAACCATTTTTTTTGGCAAAGCCCGGCAAAATAAATAAATAAAGGAACCAAAGAGTACAAAAAACACAAACACAAAACCATTAGGTTGGACAATTCCCAACCTTAACAGTTAAGTGATCAAAACAACACCACACAACTAACCTATTCATCAGAATGAACCTATCCATACGAAAACCACAAGCAATATATAAACCAACATAAACAAATAAATAAAGGACAACACCCCCAAAAGCAATGGCCAAAATGTAGCTCAACTTCCTATTCAACCAAGAGAACTTCATAGTAAGCCATCTGTAATACTGCAGAATCACCATTCTCCCTTCCAAATAACCCATCTTTGTTAGAACCCTTTTAATGTAACCATATATGACCCTAAATCCATGCAAGGCCATAACCTCAACCAATCCCACAATCCAAGAACCCAGGAAAAACATTCTCAAATCCAATACGGGGCCTCACCGCAGGGAACCATTGCAAACACCCTAATGTTAATAATGATTGTGGTAACTAATAACTCTAAAAAAATATACACATGAGGCTCAAAGTACAATTATTAATTGTACTTTGGTTTAGGTTTATGTCCGGAAAGGACTGTTTATACATTTATTAAGGGGTTTCATATAGACACGAATGGTTTTTGGTCAGAAACACCCTCTCAACATGACATTAAGGCCTAAATGTTACATATCGGTTCGTGTCTCTAACTAGTGTGACATTAAGGCCTAAATGTTACATGACGTTAAACATTTTTTGGCATTTGTTTTATTTATAAGAATAAATCAACTCGTTTTTTTGACATACAGCTCGAAACAACTCGTTTTTATAAAAAATCAAAATAAGCATTTTATAAAATTAACAAAAAAACTTTATGACATTTGTTTTGTTTATAAGAATAAATCAACTCGTTTTTTTTGACATACAGCTCGAAACAACTCGTTTTTATAAAAAATCAAAATAAGCATTTTATAAAAGGGAAAAAGACAAAAGTAGCCGGTTTGACCACGGTTGGACGAGAATAGCCGCTTCGACGGTCGTCCTAGCCGTTCAACCACGGTCGGACGACCGTGAGATTCCACCAAATCACCGTTTGACACGTATAGGTTTTTGACAGTCGCCCGACCGTGCGATTGGTCGGCACGACCGTCGATACATTCTGTCTGCGACAGTCGGCACGACCGTCTGACACACTGTCGGGTGCGCCACGACCGTGGTTTTTATTTTTTTTTAATTGGAAAAAACAAATCATTGAAGGTCGTCCGACCGTCTGGGAACACGGTCGCGGTCGGAGAATCCACGGTGAGCCCTATGCGAGGATTTCCATGCAACGCAAGAAGTGAGCCTCAAAATTCTTTCGTAAGTGTATAGGATCCCATGTAAGAAATTGTACATAACGATGAATCCATACCACTATAAAAGAAGCTTAAAACATTTGGAGCCCAATTTTCTTTACTCTGAAAGTTCCAAACTTGTTTCTCAACAGGTGGTGGAATTTCGTCAATGGTTTCAAATGAGTTAGAAGCAGAATCGGTTTCACGAGTGTTTCTTTTTTTTTCGTCTAGATGACATTTTTCCAATTTGATAGAGTTGAATCCATAACTCCTCCTATTTATAGAGTTGAAATAAAGTGAGTAAAAAATAAATAAATTAATTTTTTATTTAAAAAATTAACAAATATATAAAAATACACAACGGTCGGACGACTGTAGACACAGTCGTCAACGACCATATATACCGCGACCGTAGGAAAAAGGATTTTTAAATTAAAAAAAAATATTTTCCACGGTCGGGACGCCTCCGATAAACGTGCCAGACGGTCGGACCGACCGTGGCTGTTGGAATGTCGGAACGGTCGCTGGGCCCCGGAGAACAGTCGGACGACCATTGACCAAGGGCTTGTCCGACCGTGGAATGCTGAGGTGGCGTTTTTTTACTGGTTTAGGGGTACAGTCGGACGACCGTCGATGGACGGTGCTAGACGACCGTGAAACCGGCTAGTTTGGTCTTTTTTTTAAAAAGTGTGGACATTCTCGTCCAACCGTGGTCAAACCGGCTAGTTTCGTCTTTTTCCCTTTATAAAATTAATAAAAAAACTTTATGACATTTGTTTTATTTATAAGAATAAATCAACTCGTTTTTTTTTTTGACATACAGCTCGAAACAACTCGTTTTTATAAAAAATCAAAATAAGCATTTTATAAAATTAATAAAAAAATCTTTATGACATTTGTTTTATTTATAAGAATAAATCAACTCGTTTTTTTTTTTTGACATACAGCTCGAAACAACTCGTTTTTATAAAAAATCAAAATAAGCATTTTATTAAATTAATAAAAAAAAACTTTATGATATTTGTTTTATTTATAAGAATAAATCTTGTAGTTTTTTTTTTCAATTTAAAACCACTTTAATTTTATAACAAGTAAAATACACTTCATAAAAAAACTCAAAAAACGTAATTTAAAAAAATTAAAAACAACTTGTTTTTATAAAAAAATCAAAATAAGCATTTTAAAAAATTAAAAAAACAAATTTATGAAATAAATAAAATACACTCCATAAAAAACCCAAAAAACATAATTTAATTTTTTTTAAAAACAACTCGTTTTTATCAAAAAATCAAAACAACTTTATGAAATGTGACATTTAGGCCTAAGTGTGTTCTGTTAAAGTGAGAAACGTGATATTTAGACTTAAGTGTGAGAGTTATGGTGAGTGTATTTAAAAAACTATTTGTGTCTCTATAATAAACCTTTATTAATTGTACTTTGCTTTAGGTTTATGTCCGGAAAGGACTGTTTATACAAATTGGAGATTTTTACAAGATTATTTTATGTAACTTAAAAGAGTCCATTATCCCTGACGGCCTCACATTAATTTTTGTTTTGACAGTGAGAAACAACGAGGACATTTAGTTTCTAAAGAATGTTAACGTGTCGTTTTAATTTTGTTTCAACAAGAAATCAACATATCGGTTATTCAGGGTTACATTTGATAAATATGTTATCTACAACACTCGTAAAACGCTGACAGCGTGAATAGAAGCCATCCATTTAAAACCGTGCCTAAAAAAATTCATCACCAACTAGGATAAAATTGGGTTTCTCAAGGATCAAACCCGTAACCACATGACCAGTAGATCTCTTATCATCGGCGGGCAGATGACCATCAGAAGTCTCAACGTCAAGTCTCGTTTTAATAGTGAGAAACAACGAGAGTGGGTTTATAAAGAACCAAACGAGAGAGCGAAGATTGACTTGTCCTTAATTTCAACATTTCAGATTTTCAGAAATCATGCATTTCTCCCACCCCTATCATCCCCTCACACTCCTCCTCCTCCTCCTCCCTTCTTCTTCTTCCTCTTCATTGGCCTAGCTGCACAATCTGATGATAATTCTGGCTACCCCAATTGCCCTTCATACAAATGCGGTGATATCAATATTACCTACCCCTTTTGGAAGATAGACACTAGTACTAGTAGTCAACCCAACTCCAACTTCTGCGGTTATCAAGGCTTCGGAATCAATTGCTCCTCCGGCACGGGGGACCAGACTCTTCCTGAAATTAGTTTCGGCGGTGAATCTTACTACATAGAGAGGATAAACCACGAAGACAGTACCATCGTCCTCGTCGTTTTTTCGGTCGAGTCCGACCCCACCATGTGCCCTAGGGTTCGCAACGGGATTAACTTACAAAACACGCTTCTCAGTCTTGCGACGGGTAACGCTAATCTAAGTTTTCATTACAATTGCACCGGGTGTCCTTCATTAGCATTTGATATACCTTGCTTAGAAAGAAATAATAGTAAGTCGTGCGTTCATGTTATGAACGCTACTATGGAGGAGGAAACGGATTGGGACAAGTACTCGTGCACTGAACATGTGGTAGCAACTGTGATCGGTGAGCACGTGGAGCTTCACTCGAACCTTACGGAGCAATTCCGTGATATCCTGAAAGATGGAGTCGAGCTACAATGGCGGAGGATGGAAGGTTGCGATAAGTGCGAAGCTTCGGGCGGGCGGTGTGGCCACAACATTAATACCACCGGGATCCTATGTTTTTGCCCGGATAGCAAGACGGCCAGCAGGGGTTACTGCCCCAAAGGTACCTTCATTACTTACCGCTACTGGGAATAATCCAAAACCCGAAATCTTTTTTTTTTTTTTAATTCAACCCGAAACTCAACCTAAGCGGATTACGCTTTATAAGACATGTCCTTATTACTTATTTACTTATGCAGGTTCGAATCGGGTTGGGTTAATTGAGTTGGATTATTTTGGACAACCTAAGTCTACGTAGTACTATTAGTTTCTAGTTTTACTAGCTTCTACCCCGATTCATAATTTTAGACTTTTAAATTTTAAAATGATAATTAATGTATGAACCATAAAAGTCGTAGTCTCAATCACGAAGCCGACAAGTCAAAATATCCACATAATGGTCTTCGTCTTGTTCTCCTCCTGCATGGAAATTCAATCTCTTTCACTTCAACGGGTATCACACGTCAGTATGCTTTACACTCGTGTTTTACATCTGTTACGTATACCCTGATCTGTACGGCAGTAACTGCTGAAATCACGACCGGTTCAACATCTTGAGGGGAACTAAAGCCAGATAAAACTCAGATTTGCAATTGGGGGAATCAAGAGAATGTTCACTTACGGACTTACCCCAAATTGAAAACGGAAATTTCTTGTAGATCGAATCAACGTATGAGAATTATACTTCTCTATTTTTCATCACGACCAACATATATCATCAGAAAGACTTACCTGCTCACTGTAAGTGAAATAAGTGCATTTCTACTGCAACAAATATATATGAATAGAAATAAAACTACAAAGAACAATTTAACAGCAAATTAAAACAAATATATAAAATTGTCTCTATATTAGGGAAAAAAAGAAAATACTTGAATAACATTATCTTCAATGAACTGGTCAAATTTATGATCTATAATACTAATGAAAGAATTACATTTCTCCAACATGTCATCACTACATCAATTCGATCTCATCGTGATATACCTTGTTTAGAAAGAAATAATAGTAAGTCTATGACCAGCAAGGGGGACTACTACAAAGGTACCTTCACTACGTATCGACTTATCCACAGGCGGATCCACTTAGGACCCAGCGGGGTCCTAGGCACCCACTCAAATTTGAAATTTTAGTGCTAATTCCTTGAACCCAACGACTAGGCACCCAAGGTTTTTTTTTCCGAGGCACCTAAGGTTGTTGAAAATGGCTTCTTTTTAGCTGTTTTTGGCACCCAAGGTATCCAAGGTTTGTGAAAATAGCTTCTTTTTAGCTGTTTTTGGCACCCAAGACGCCTAAAGTTATCAAATTTCTTGAATAAAAATAACTAATTTTAATGCTGTTTTTAATTAACTTATGTAATCTTTTACTAAATTTTTTTTTGCACCCACTGAAAAAAAATTCTGAATCCGCCACTGGACTTATCATTATTCGGGTTAACCCGAAACCTGATTTTTTTTTATGCATCCTTCAATTCAACCTTAACAAAAATAAGGGCTGATCAGGTTAACCCGATTAACAAGATTATTCTTTTTAGACTCTACAAGACACGACCCTAATTACCTTACAATGGTTCAGATCAGGTTGGGTTAATATATTGAGTTTGTATATTTTTGACACCTCTATTTTTTTTTTCAACGGCGCTTGAAACTATCTCAAATCTCCAATACCCGAATGAGCCTTTCTAAAACGGGATTGCAATCGTATATACTTCAGGCTTTAGTCACCCAAGAACACCATCCAAGAGGAAACCCATCACTTGAGAATCGAATTAGCTTTGAACTATCTTAAAACTACGTATGCACATATAGCAAAGCGGACCTATCGTATGGTAGCACTAAGAGTAACTCAGGATCGACCTAAGGAAGCAATGGTGTAATCATACTAAACCTAATTATTATCATTAGGATTATGTCACAATTTCTAAAAACTATTAGAAAGCAAGCAAATAGTAGCAATAATGAAACAGATATGAAATCAGAATAAAGAAACAGATATCATCTAAGACTGATCACTATTCAGCATTACCCAAACCTGACATTGACATAACATAACTTAACTGTCTAATGGAAACATAGTCGCTAGACAATGAATATGCAATTATAACCAAAGCCACAATGAAGTATCCACGAATTAATAACCTAGCTATAGGGCACCAAACACATGATCTAAGACCGAGGATCATAGACCAATCCTATTCTGATTAACCACGATGGACTAATATATTATAACCCAGTCACACACCATCAAATATGCAATATACCTAGTCACTTTACTAATCCTTTAGAACCAAGACATGGAAGCTAAGATTCATGACTAACTATAAAGACACACTTCAACCAAAATGGATTATTGAACATGCATAATTATCACAAATTCCTATCTAGGCTCGCTAGAGTTCTTAAACACATATTGAAACCGCTAGATAGCAACTAAGAAATATCATTAAATCAATAAGCAGAATACGTCTATCCTACCAATCAAACCAAGTACCATTAGGAATGGATCAACCACAACATCCACAACTCATTTAGGATATGCAAAAGGAATCGTAAATACTATACTTAAATCAATATGTCAAACTGAATGTCAACGTCAAAGCATAGGTAACAACCAAAATAGATCACATTGTCTTAGACGATATCAAGAGAGTTAGCCTCTCATGACTAAACTAAACAAAACAGAAAATGTAATTAAGGACGTCATTGTAAAAGCAAACAAAAGTCGATCGACGGCCAAATCTTCGATTGCACAAACTCTCGAACGATTAGACACCTCCTTGATCTTCTAGGGCTCCAAATCTTGACTTCAATCTTCATGAAATGTTTCACAATCGTGGGTCAGGTCTCTGGACTCTCCAACCTTTTTGAACATCGAAATGATTGGGCATTTATAGTTTTCAATTAGGGTTTCGGAAACAGGCTGTAACGACTCGTGACGCTTGTAACAGGTCGTGACGTGGAGAAAAAATCAATCCTTCGAATCTTGAGCAATTTATCTTCAAAACCTTGTAAAATCTTCAAATATCACTTTGGCCCCCTCTATTTACCTATTTGTGACATTTTATACCAAACAAATGGTAAAATAGACCAAAATAGTGCATAAACCATCAACATTTGTGGGTGTTTAACTGCTAAAAAGATGTGTAATTTAAAGCACATCACCTCAAAAATTCCAAACTCAAACCATCATCTCAGTTGCTCTAATAGCAAATTGCTGACACCGTCCTCTAGTAACACTATGAGTGTCTTGTTTTAATTTGTCACTCTACTAAGCCGGTGGTGGTTGTATACTAGCTATTTAATTATTATATTTTAACAGTTACTTGTCATTCATGGTGGGAGAGTTATTACTACTCTCATTATTTTTATTCCTTTTCTTTCTCATTCATAAGCGTCACATCTGATTTTATCGTTTTTTCTCTAAGTTTTTGTTTCGACACGAACGTAAGTCTCATATTATTACATGAAAGTTACAAAAGCACATGTTTGCATGTCTACACTTTTGTATGATACTAGATATCTTAAACTTGTGCGTTCCCATGAAAATAACATAGGCACACAAAACAGTTGCATTGCTATAATGCTACATAAAAAAAACAGAAAATTAATAAATAATACATAATGCTCCACTAACTTAAATTATTGAGCCTACGAACTCTCAAAGGCATGTTACGTGATTGACCTATAATAACACCAATTCTTGTGTTATCGTTGAGATTGAAAATATAAAAAAAAATATATAAAATCTATGTTACACGACTATGCATATTACACCACCAACTCAACATCAACTCATTTTCTAAACTCACATGACTATACCTTTTAGACTATCAAATCATATGTGTTTGAATAAGAAAAAAAATTATTTAACTAATGTCATGTGGCATCCCATATGTTAGGACCGATTTTCACTACGAGAATCTCGATCTTGAGCAAGAACATGGTTCGGATTCGAAAACTCAAAACAAATAAAGAAGATGATGATGATGAATCATGAATAATCATAAACAAGAAAGATGATGAACATAGTCGAATGATTTCATATACCCGAATGATTAGTTACAAGAAATCATGAAGAACACACAATCTCTCTCTAGAAAATCCATGACTCACTCTCTCTCTAGAATGGAAATCTCACACTCTATAAGAAAAATCATCATCTCCACATTCGGAGACTCCTTTTCTTGTAATGGGCACCCTCACTATATATAGTGAGGGTGACTAACGACAGAAAAACATGACTGAATGAACAAAATTACAAGTAAAGTAAATAACATAAATATTAATTAAATCAAAGTTGATTTAATTAATCCGAAGCTTGACTCGCTCGAACCGATCTACCGTTGACTTTTACGTTGACCATTGACCCGAACGGTTGACTTTTCCAGAAAACGGTCTTCGGTCCAAACTGCAAGCCTCGAGCAACACAACCCGCGTCTCTGAATCAATTCACATGGATTCTTCAGTCGAATGCTTCGGTAAACAGATTTGATGGCGTCAGTCACATAGATTTTTGTTCCAACAATTTCCCCCTTGACTGATGCTTTCAAATCTGTTCAACTGCTGAAGAATCGCTCTGCCGTACATCTTCAATGAGAAACTGATAAACCGGAGACAATCTGATGTAGAAATTCCACCTCTGAATAAGCTTCTTCTTTTCTTGTTGCTCCAGTTCGAGATCCAAGTGCTGCAGTTCACTCGGTTCACACGATCGGGTACAATACTGAGAAAATGCTACATCTCGGAGCCCAAACCGCAACAGACTAAATCAGATAAACCAGTTTGACACAGAACATGCTCTAACTCCGGATAATCGACCCGATATCCAAATCCATAATAATTCCTCTTATTTCTCTAAATCTCTCCAAAAACATCAAGTCGGAATCGTAAAAATCAGATACGAAGAGTCGAACCGTCGCGATCGGTTGCCTAGAGAAACCAGATAAACAATCTTGAAATTGGATAATCTTGCGAAAAGCCAGAAGCCGGATGCTGACAGTTGTGAATAATTTGTGTGACTGAGGTTGGATGCGAAAATAAAATTAAACTGTTAAATGTCTTCAATAAACGGTCATCCGAGAGATTTAATCGGATAAATTCCAATATTAACTGAGATTCCAGTTAATCCGGTTAGTTGACGACAGCGCTGCATCCACTAAAAATAAACCGTGAGATATAACGAGAAAGCCAAGTAATTAACCGGATAATAAAGCTAACCCGTCAGTGATCGATAGCAAATGTTGCGCGCGACGCCAATAAACGAGAACCTCGATAAAATGAAATAAATCCGAGACTAATAAAATATTTTCCGAAATTCCGTTGCGGCCTCATCTCGTTAATCTTATGAAAGACTAATAAAAATACCCGCGTTTGACGAAAATGCAGAAAAATTAATTATTTAAAAAAAATCTCTCCAAAATAAGCACAATCCTTGTGAAGTGCCATTAACCAATCAAAACTGCTTAATCAATCTCCATGTACGGCCTGGATTAAACTGATCCAAAGGCATATAGAGGCGATCTACGTGAAAGGCTTTAGGCCAATTAGAAAATAGCACAAAACTGATCTAACGGCTCAAAAAATAGAGATCCAGCGGCTTAGATCAAGCAATCCATGTGTGGTTGAAAAGGACCAATCAGAGGGAGACAACGCTGAGCATTTCCAACGGTTCTATTGACATAAGGGACCCACGCTGACTTTCTCTTGAGCCAATCACAGCGCAACAACGCTAACCTTTCACATGGAAACCTTGTACCAGATGGGACCCGCCGCCAACCTCTTCAGCCAATCAGAATTCAACAACAAAGAGGGTTGACCTAATAAGCCGACAAGAGGAGAGAGGGAGCAGCAAACTTCATTCGCATGCAGCCTATGAAAGATCGCCACGTCAGCTTTCTTCTCCAAAATTCGACCGATCACCCCAAACCCTAATATCAGATCGGAAAAACGTGAATACCCGCCGGAGAACCGTGTTCGACCCATATCTCGACGATTACTCGACCAAAATTCACGATTTTTATATGGCTGAACTCGTAGCGACATGCTCTACGACCCTTAACGATCAGAATCTCCTGAAACGAACTTGGATAAAAACCCAGCAACAAGTTCGCTAACCTCAAAACAAGTCCGCTAACGACCAGAAGTCCGCTAAACACACTGAGAAGTCCGCTAGGGGTCTTAGAAGTACGCTAACAAGCTTCAAGTTCGCTAACAAGCTTCAAGTTCGCTAAAAACTGATGAAGTCCGCTAAGAGGAGAACAAGTACGCTAAGAACTTGAACAAGTTCGCTAGGAACACTGGAAGTCCGCTAAGGCAATCTTCAAACCTTCAAACTCATGAACAGAATCTGGAAAATCGATGAACAGTGAAGAAACTTACTCATGAACTTGAAATCTGCACAGAAACAATCGGAAAACCCATAACGATGCACGAGATGTGATAGTAAACCATTCACGACATTGTTGTGGCCACCAACAACACATAAACAGCAGCAACTCGGATCAAATCAGCTTTCAAATTTCTGCAAATCTTCAAGAACACGAAGAACACACACTTACACCGTCAGTGTGTGTTTTTCCAGATCCGCTCAAACCGTTGAGATTCAGACGAAACGGATGCTTCCAATGGATCCGGAACGCGTTTTCCACTGAGAATCATACCTCACTTCATCCGAAAACATGAAGAATCGCCCAGAAAATGAAGAATCAAGCTCCAAAATCTTCAAAAAACCCCAAATACGGGAAAACCCCAAAAGTTACGAAAAAATGAGCTCGGATCTTCAATTTTCTCACAGATTTGAACAAGTAGAAGATAGAATCACATCTAAATGAACTCCCAAACATGAATCCATCATCCATATCATCAGAGTCCATCCAGAAAACAAGAAAAAATAGAAAAAAGTCTCTAAAAACTAAGTTTTCTCATCTTCACCATTCAAGCTCAAAATCACAGATTCGAGTGACTAGATTCACGGTGAGATGAATCTGATCGGTACCCGCTCTGATACCATTTGTTAGGACCGATTTTCACTACGAGAATCTCGATCTTGAGCAAGAACATGGTTCGGATTCGAAAACTCAAAACAAATGAAGAAGATGATGATGATGAATCATGAATAATCATAAACAAGAAAGATGATGAACATAGTCGAATGATTTCATATACCCGAATGATTAGTTACAAGAAATCATGAAGAACACACAATCTCTCTCTAGAAAATCCATGACTCACTCTCTCTCTAGAATGAAATCTCACACTCTACAAGAAAAATCATCATCTCCACATTCAGAGACTCCTTTTCTTGTAATGGGCACCCTCACTATATATAGTGAGGGTGACTAACGACAGAAAAACATGACTGAATGAACAAACTTACAAGTAAAGTAAATAACATAAATATTAATTAAATCAAAGTTGATTTAATTAATCCGAAGCTTGACTCGCTCGAACCGATCTTCCGTTGACTTTTACGTTGACCGTTGACCCGAACGGTTGACTTTTCCAGAAAACGGTCTTCGGTCCAAACTGCAAGCCTCGAGCAACACAACCCGCGTCTCTGAATCAATTCACATGGATTCTTCAGTCAAATGCTTCGGTAAACAGATTTGATGGCGTCAGTCACATAGATTTTTGTTCCAACACCATAAAAAACAGTCATTTGACGAAATGCTATTGGGTCTCCATCTAGTATTGGTAACGGCCTTGATTCTTGTTTATATATAAACTAGTTTTTTTTATCCTCGTGCGTTACACGGCTGAATTTAAAAAAAAACTATAAATACAATCACAATCTACGACAATTATGTATATTTATAGCTATATAAAAATTGCTCAGTAATTACAGTTGAGGTTTTACGATAGTGAACATTTAGGTGGTGGGTTTTCCCTGAGATGGATGTGCCACATAGAGGGTCTTGGTTACTCGTATGGACTGCGATCGTAATGTGTCGTGGGTAACAACGTTCACCATGATGAGACCCTCGGATAACCGGCTGTTTGAAGTTAAAAAAAAAAAGAAATCTAGTCACGAGAAATAAGGATTTTGTTTATTATATTTGAATGAAATACTTGGTGAATTTAAATTAAACTCAACTAAAGTCAAAAACATTTAAAATTAAATAGAATAAAATATTTCATATTACATGCATAATATTTAGTTAAACATTATTATGAATATAATATTATAAGCATTATATTAAATTATTAAAGTATATGTAATGACATATTTTATTTTAATAAAATATAATATATATGTAGGAAGAGGATCATTTGAGAACCAATTGGATTTGAGAACTCTAAAAAAAACCATTCTAAGCCACTAGTTTATATATATGAAACCCCCTCCCCCCTCATGAATTATAGTGATCCCCACCTAAAATTAGTGGTTGAGATTTAGTTCTCAAAAGTTCTCAAAATAAAAAGTTCTCATTTGAACCTAACCCTATATATGTAATTGAAATATTATCTTGAATAAAATATTAACTTTAATATTAAGATTTAGTATTGCGTTCGTAACGCGTCATAGGTAACATCGTTTGCCATGATGAAAACTTGGGTAACCGGATGTTTGCAGTTAAAATAAAAAAAAAACTAGTCACAGAAAATAAGAATTTTGTTTATTATATTGAAATGAAAAATTTGGTAAATTTGAATTTAAACTCAATAAAAGTAAAGAAGAAGTTATAAAAAATAGAATAATTTTTTTTATATTACATATATAATATTTAATTAAGTTAGTGTTATGAATAAAGTATTAAAGTATATACAATAAAATATTATTTTAATAAAATATAATATATGTGCAATTAAAATCATATCTTGAATAAAATATTAACCTTAATATTAAAGTTTACTATATGGATAGTTAATAACCTTAATATAAAATTTGTATTTGAATAATTACTTATTAAAAGTTTAAACAAAATAAACCATAATATTAATATTTGGATAATTACATATTATAAATTTTGACGTACTTAATCTAAAATTTTGTGCGATAACAAGTGTCATTTTTACTAATTAAAGTATAATAAAACTCTTTGTTATTATACTAGGTTACCCGTGTACTACACGGGATGAATATAAATTCATAATATTAGATAAATACAAAAGAAAAAGATAATGATCAAGAAGTTTGAAAATTATGATTGATATAAATTTTTTATAATATATTATATAATAATTTAATACATCTAAGAAATTTATTATGTTTGACAAATTGTTGATTAATTTTCACAAAAAGATTAAAATTATTTAGTAAATTAATCAAATCTATATTAATTTTATCAAAATTTTAAAATAAAAATTTAGTTTTGACAAAATTGGTAATTAATTTGTATTGTTGATTATTAAATTGGTAATTGATTTGTGAGCTTGACATGTAGTGGTGATGATGTGGACCATTTATAAATGAGACATGTGACACAAATTTTAATGCTTTATTAGAATTAAGATATATATGTATATATATAGATATACATATAAATATAAATATAGATATAGATATAGATATAGATATAGATATAGATATAGATATAGATATAGATATAGAAATAGATATAGATATAGATATAGATAAACATATTACGGTTAAGTAAATTACTCTTATTAATCTACTTTCATAGTAGATGTGGCGCAAATTATAACTTATTATTTTATTTTATTTTTGTATTGTAACACATCTGATACAATCATTATAAATTATTCTAAAAATTTCATATGCTTTACGAATATGATACAAATATAAATAAAGTTTTCTTTATTTATTTTTTATTGTGACTCTTTTGCTACGCATATGAGTAAACGATTTTGATTTATCCAATTTGGTTGCAAATGTAATGCAAATTATAACTTTTGTTTTTTACTTTATTCCTGTATTGTAACAAATTTGTTACACGTACATATGAGTAAATTATATTTATTTATCCACTTTCATATCTAATGTGACGCAAATTACAACTTTATATTTTGTATTGCCACATACTTGTTACGTATACTTGTAAATTATTTATATTGATCTAGTTCCATAGCAAATATTGTGACACAAATTATAAGTTTACACATCTTTTATTACTATTAATCTTATTTAGGTGGGTGAGTGGTAGAATTTTATAGTTAAAGTAGAATTGGTTTTAATCAATAGAAGTGTGTCATGGAGGAGAGAGAAGTAGAATTTAAGTATTAGAAGTTGAAAAATGATAGGATTTAAGTAGTATGAGGTTTTTTATTGCAAATATCAATGGTGGGGATGATATTATATTCTTGTGCTCTTTTACCAATTTGATAGATAATCAAATGCTATATGGAAGTAGGGAAGATCGAGACTTGAGTAATTCTTTGTAATTGATTAAATGTATTGAGAAAATCGTAACCCTAGTCTGATCACTTGTGTTTATGCATTCTATGTACACAGAAGGAGGAGACACATCAATTCTCAACAAACAGGCACCATCTAATATATAAACAAGGCTTACATATACACAGACTTGCATAACACACATCTATTACATAACACACGTACTTACAATAAGGTTTAACGTATTTTTTATATTGTACTTTTTTTTTTGCATTCCAGGTACCCATACAAATATGAAAATGAAACTTGGTATGTATCGTCTCTTTTAATAGTTATATCCTCAACTAATGTTTTAGATTTGTTCTAACATGACTCGTTTACCTTTTGCTTTATGTGTAGTTATGGGATTTGGATTTGTACTAATATCCTTTGTGATTCTGTCCATAATATTTTGTATTTGGAAATCACCATTGAAAAATTGTGCGGCCTCGCTAAAGCACAAAACAGAGGACGACATAAATATTGAGGCCTTTGTCATGAGTTATGGTTCCTTAAGTACGAGAAGGTACACATACAATGATATCAAGAGAATGACAAACAATTTCCTAGATAAATTAGGACAAGGAGGTTTTGGAACAGTTTTTAAAGGAAAGCTATCAGATGGTCGAATTGTAGCGGTAAAAGTTTTAAACTCCTCAAAAGCAAATGGACAAGAATTCATAAATGAAGTTGCAAGCATCGGTAGGACTTCTCATGTAAACATTGTTACTCTATTAGGATTTTGTTTTGAGTATAAAAAACGAGCACTTGTATATGAGTACATGCCAAATGGATCGTTAGAGAAGTTTATACACTCCCATGCACCGGCGGGGGCAAGTGAACACATAGAAGTAAACAAGATGTACGAGATAGGCCTTGGTGTCGCATGTGGTCTTGACTATTTGCATCGTGGGTGCAACACTCGGATTTTGCATCTTGACATAAAACCACACAATATCCTCCTTGATGAAGATTTTTGTCCAAAGATAGCGGATTTTGGTCTCGCCAAGTTATACTCAAGAAAAGAGAGTATTGTTTCTATGTTGGAGGCTAGAGGAACAGTTGGTTACATTGCCCCTGAAGTTTATAATAGAAACTTTGGGGGAGTGTCTCATAAATCCGACGTGTATAGTTATGGAATGTTGTTACTGGAAATGGTAGGAGGAAGAACAAATGTAGATGTTGATGTTGGTTCTGGGCGAAGCAGTGAGATATATTTTCCTGAATGGATTTACAAGCGTCTTCACAAACACGAATTCATGTTAGATAGTATAAGTACCGCCAAAGAAAATGATTATGCAAGAAAGATGACAATTGTAGGTTTATGGTGCATACAACCTGCTCCAAATCAAAGGCCATCCATTAGTGAAGTGATAGAAATGTTAGAAGGAAGCATGGAAGCACTAAAAGTTCCACCAAAACCATGCTTCTCGTCTCCTCCGCATTCACCAACTACCACATATAGCACATCGAAAAGCACGCTATAGATAACATGATTTTATATTGATGTGAACTATGTATATCTTTTATGGAACATAATATTGAGATTTAGGAAAAAAGATTTTGTGTCACAAGTCGGGCCTTATGCCGCATGATCTCATTCTTTAATGCTTTATTTTTCGTTTAAAAGACACTAATTCATAACCTATAGGATTGATATTATATATATAGGGAGATGATCATTTGAGAACCAATTGGGTTTGAGAACTAAAAAGAACCATCCTAAGCCACTAGTTTATATATATGGAAAACCCTCCCATGAATTATAGTGGTCCCCACCTGAAATTAGTGGTTGAGATTTAGTTCTCAAAAGTTCTCAAAACAAAAAGTTTTCATTTGAACCTAACCTTATATATATATATATATATATATATAGGGAAGGGTTCCGTGTAGACCCCTTAAATTTTGTAGACCCTGTAGACCCCTATAAAACTCAATAAAAATAAAACTCAGTGTTGTAAATTTGGTTTTTTTTATTACGATAAGCTTTTAAGAACCAAAAAAATTAATAAATAAATTAAAAAAAAAACAAAAAACATTAAGAATCGAACATTTTAAGACAATGAGTTTTAAAATAATGAGTTTTAAACGCAACAATGAGTTTTATTGAGTTTATTGAGTTTTAAACTTATCGATTTTTAAAACTCATTGTCTTAAAATCTTCAATTTTTAATGTTTTTCGTTTTTCTTTTTTTTTAATTGTCTTTTTTTGTTCTTAAAAGCTTATCGCAAATAAATAAAAAACTAAATTAACAAAACTGAGTTTTATTTTTAGTGAGTTTTAATGAGTTTTATTGAGTTTTATAAGGGGTCTACGAGGTCTACAAAAAATAAGGGGTCTACATGGATCTTTTACCTATATATATATATATATATATATATATATATATATATATAGGGAGATGATCATTTGAGAACCAAATGGTTGTGAGAACTTTTGAGAACCATTCTGAGCCACTAATTATATATAGGGAAATACCCCCATGAATTTGAGTGGTCCCCATATATATATATATTAGTTAGTTAGTGACCCGGGTAAACTGTGATATAAAAAGAATTATACGAATTAGAATATGAACCTAAACTGAACAGAAAAATTGAACTGAATCATAGATAAAGCTAAAGGCCCGATACACATTTTGAGAAAAAAACTCAAAAATTTGAAGAAATTGGCTCTGATACCAATTGCCAGGACCAGATTTGAGCCTCTAGTCATCTGATTCATGATGCAAGTGCGAAAATCATGCATCGTGATCATCCACGGATCGATTCATATTGCTAATCTTTGAATTTGGTGGGTCCGTAACTCAAAAACACCAAGAGCACACACACTTAGTAATTGCTCTCCTGGATGCTATGAATGACTCTGTTCTTTAGGGTTTCCTCATACTGATGTATTTATACCATCTAGGGAGTACAAATGTAAATGCACTGAAAACAAGTAGAATTTCATTAAAATCAGCAAACTATACTAAGTGTCAGATCTAGACCCTATAGAACAGTTAAGACCGTACAACACACTAAAGAAGATCGTATAGTTATAACTTCATCAGGTCTTCAATCAAGACCGTATAGTCTTGATGAAGACCGTATAGAGTTTTAACACCTCAAGATTTCATATATATAAATATATATAGTAAATTCGTGTTTATTTTATGAATACATGAGTTTGATTGATGAAGATGGTAAGACTATAAATTAGATATGTTGCATGTGTCGTGAACATGTGTTTGATGGCCAACGTGATGAAACTTGCATAATTGAATGCCTAAAACGTCAAGAAAGTGAAATATGAAATGAATATGTGCTTATATGAATAGCATGATGATACATGAATCATTTGATGGATATATACATATGAATATGTGTGTTAATAGTTAACAGAAAAGTAAAGGACTAAAAGCGTAACTTATGTAAAGATATAAATGTATGCAAGTATTATACGTATTTATATTTATTACAAGTATCACGAGGCTTAAATATTAGTAAAGATATATCCTAACATGATTCGTAACATGAAATGATAAGTATTCTAAAGTTTGAGGGGCTAAAACGTAATTTAGCAATAATAGATGAAATATATATATATATATATATATGTGTGTGTGTGTGTGTGTATATGTATATTATCGTACGAGTCCCGAGCCTTAGGAACCTTTAGAAATATGCCCCATAATGTTTTAGTACATAAAATGATAGAAAGGTAGAAGTTTAGGGGGTTAAAATGTAAATATAAAGTCCAGGGACCAATTTGACATTTTTTCAAACCTGGCTTGCGGTACGAGAAGCCCAGGTATGGTGTCCGTCGCGATACCCGATCTCTTCTGCACACAAATTCTTTTTTTTGGTCCGTTTTTGCCATGTCTCCGACTTGCAGAGCACGGTTTGGCCTCCTACGCGTCGATTTCGATGGATTACTCACCTAGGCACGTGTTGGGGAGTTGTTGCGCATCAAATGAGTATAAAAGGGGCCTTAGATCGGCCTTAAACACTCACAAATTCATCAAATCATCACGTAAAGACCCTAGTTCGTCCCAGCCCTTCTTATTCGAAATTCTCCCAAACGACGAGGAGTTTTAAGCTGAAACTTTGCAGTTCTTCATATTTTGGTGAGATCTAAAATAAAATCTTTCATTTTCGGTTAATTCGATGTCTAAGTAGGGTTTCTAAAAATGTATGAGAATTAGGGTTTATAATCTTGTTTTGCTAAAATTAGATAATCGGGTGGGAATTAGGGTCTGAATTTTTGTAGGTAATCCTAAAATGATGTGTTTTAGAAAGCCCTAAGTTTATTTCATAATTGGAAAAGCTTTGGTTAAGGTTTTATTAACGGGTCAAATTTAGGGTTTTCGTAACGTTGTTCTGTCCAAATTGAGTAAATGGTGTTGAATTAAGCTTTAATATTTTAAAGCTTATTATAAAATGTTATAATGGATAATACCCTAAGTTGGTTTGAAAAGAAAATGTAGAGACCTAGAAAAATATAAGGCTTTTGCATTAGATATTTTGTGGGTTTGTGTATAATTGTAATTGGGCTAACTGGTGTGGGCTTAGTGGGTTAATATGGTCCGGTCGATTATTGGTCTAGATGGGCCGAATTTTGTTAATAGTTAGTGACTTGTTTGACAAGTTGCATCGCCACTATATAAGGAACATGTAAAGGACTAGTTAACGGTTGTTGGTTTTGTGGTTTGCTAGTAGGTGTTTCACGAAATTCTCTTAAGAGAATTTCGAGACTTTTATGTGTTGCAACAAGGTTTCTAATCAAGTGTTCATCAATTGGTTTGTCTTTCTTATTGCTTTCATCGATTATTTACATTATTGATTATTGTTCTTGAATCATCTAGTAACACCGGATTGCGCACGGTCGTTACTAGACATCGATATCGTGTGATAGACTTTTTGATCCTTACAATTTGTATCAGAGCCAAGAAACGCAAGTTTCGTGGCTCTCGCGATATCAGATTCAAGTTTTTGTGACTTACGGTTTGAGTTTTCCTTATTTCTTTTCAGTCTTTAGCGCGAAATCGGAGTTTTTGTACAGGTTACAAGAGTTGCAGAAGCTTGAAGCCCGTGCTCCATAAGCTATTCTATCAAAATTTGTGGCTTTGTCCCTCATTCGATCGAATTACATAGCTTTTCGATCCAAAGTTGTACTTTTTGATCGGCTTTCCGATCAAAGTACACTTTTCGATCGCC
>JBCNJP010000017.1:88339693-88368111 GCA_039602395.1 Deinandra increscens subsp. villosa
TAAATTCTTAAAAATGAGTTTATGTTCACAATCTGAATGACATATTAGAATGATTAAGAATTAGTTTTATGGTTGATTTGTGAAAAACAAGCCTTAAATCCAATTTGTTCATGCATAAAAACGTTAGACTTTTGGATTAGAAGAATATAGATGAAATTGGACATGATAGTTTAGACTCGTTGGGCCTAACGAGCCTCTACAAGGCTACAACAAGCCTAAATCAGCCTAAGCAAGGCAACACGTCCTAATGACGTGCCTTTGCAAAGCTAGGCCGTCCAAAGACAAGCCTTAGCAATGCTCCGCATTCTCAGAACGAGCCTTAGCAAGGCTACCTAAACGAGCCTGGAGCACCTAACTACGAACCTAAACTAAACTAATTAAACTAATAAAGCAATAAATAAACGAATAACAAAAGGAAGCAAAGAAAGGAAACAAAGAAAGAAAAAAGAAGAAGAAGTACCTTCAAAGAAGCTTTTCAAACAAGACGAGCTTGAAAGACAGCACCTGCTTCGCCGAGAGCATAAAAACTACTAAGCGCGACACCCAAAGGGGTATTGTAATTTCAGCAACGACATACTGCCAGAAGTTGAACTGGAGGTCAAGCAACTCGAAGAAGCTTCAGGCAGCTGGGTCTTGTACACAGATGGAGCATCAATGTTAGAGGAACAGGATTGGGTGCGCTACTGAAATCGCCACAGGGGGACATTATCCCTCTATCTATCCATTGTGAATTCAAGGCTACTAATAATGAAGCCGAATACAAAGCTTTAATTGCAGGATTACAACTTGCTAAAGATATGGGTATCCAACACATTCAAGTTTTTATTGACTCCTTGTTATTAACTAACCAATTTAATGGATCCTATGCAGTGAAAGGCGAAAGGCTAACCAAATATCTAGACCTTGTAAAACAATTAGCATTATCTTTTGAAAATTGCAGCATATCACAGGTGCCTAGAGAAGAAAACGCAGAAGCTGATGCTTTGGCAAATTTAGCATCATCATTAAGGATCCCAGAAGGTGTCAAGATTCCCATAACTCACATCCTGACACCAGCAATCGAAGAACAAGAAGTTAATGACGTCACAGCAGATAAAGATCAGGAAATGATAAACTCTCAGGATCCTCAGGAATCCTGGACTTATCCCATCAGGAGGTTTATCCAAGAAGGAGAAATTCCCAAAAACGAGAATCCCAGGCTCTTCCGAACAAAGGTAATCCCATATTCAATAATAAATGGTATCTTATACAAGAAATCTCTTGCAGGACCATATTTGAGATGCCTGGAGCAGCCCGAAGCGCTTGCAGTACTCCAGGACGTACATGAAGGTGATTGTGGCAATCAGACTGGGGGCAGATCACTATTTTCCAAAGTATTGAGAACAGGATACTACTGGCCTACTATGAAGAAGGATGCAATGGCCTTTGTTCAGAAGTGTGATGCATGCCAGCGGCACAGCAACATCCTCCATCAGCCTGCTGAGCCGCTCCATTCGATATCATCTCCATGGCTGTTCATGAAATGGGGGATGGACATAGTTGGAAAGCTGCCTGTAGCACCCGGAGGAAAAGTCTTCATGCTGGCCATGACGGACTACTTTTCTAAGTGGATTGAAGCTGAAGCCTTTGTTCAAGTTAGAGAAAAGGAAGTGATTTCCTTCATTAAAAGGAACATTCTGACAAGATTTGGAATCCCATCGGAAATAGTGTGTGACAACGGGTCTCAATTTATTGGAAAAAGAACGACTAGTTTTTGTGAGGCATGGGGCATCAAGATGGTAACTTCAACTCCCATACATCCACAAGCTAATGGCCAAGCGAAATCGAGCAATAAGATTATCATCAATAATCTCAAGAAGAAGTTAGGAGACAAGAAAGGAAAATGGGCTGAAGAGCTACTTTTCGTATTGTGGGCTGACAGAACGACCTCCAAGAATGCTACTGGTCGAACACCATTTTCCTTAGTATTTGGCTCAGAAGCTGTAATACCCACTGAAATGGTGATGCCGACTGCCAGAACAAGCTGCCAAGATTTTGAAGCAAATAAGCAAGAGCTCCTTGAAGATCTTGAAACGATCGATGAAATCAGAGACCTCGCGAAATTCAGGATGGCAGCATACCAGCAAAGGATAGCCAAGTCCTACAATAGGAATCTAAGGATCAGAAGATTTCAAGTAGGGGATCGGGTACTCAGGAAAGCTTTTCAAAATACAACCAATCCAGCACATGGAAAACTTGCACCTATTGGGAAGGTCCTTACCTAATAGACTCAGAAGCTGGAAAGGGGGCATATAGGCTGGCTACTATGGAAGGTGAGCTGCTCCCTAGAGCTTGGAATGCAATTCACTTGAAGTTATATTTTATGTAAGTGCTCTCCGGATCCTCTGAGCATATCCCAGAATCCTTGTGTAAGCTCCAAAAACATCAGGTACGATTTTTATTCTAATTTCAATTTCCTATCATTATCTTTATGGAATGGTTACTAACTTAGGCATCGGAGGGGTGTTAGCCAAGCTAACACCCACCCCTCACCAAGCCTTGAAGTATTTTGCAGATGTTCCGAGCATCTTGTCATAAGCTAGAGGCTAATCACCTCTTCTAAGTATAAAGCATTCTGAATGCTGTCAAAAGGTTTAGGAGGTTTTCACCTTCTCGTTCACTAATGGGAATCGCCAGGAGCGCAAGACCCTCGCCAGGAGCGCACGATGGTGGCCTATGGTTCAAGGTGGTGTGACCAGTCCATCTGAGGGTGGCTGATAATTTCATCACTGTTGGCCATAGAGTGCACTTCAAAATGGGTGGCAGACGTGTCATCTCGAAAAGATTCTAAGGTTTTTGGCGTTTTCATGTCAACCAAGGTTTAGGCACATTCGTATCCAAATCCGGGAAAGGAAATGTCATTCCGAGCAGAAAAGGGTAGTGAAGGAAACAGACCCAGTCATCGGAGATATGATCGGCTTTCAAAGACGGATCAAAAGGACGGAACTCAGCTCTGGCGGGGAAGCTCGAAGAACGCTGCAACATTGCGATCTTTCGATCGTCAAAGTTGCAGGTCTCCTCCGCCGTCGCCGGAAGGAGTCCTTGGTCAGTAAAGTCGTCGGCCACTTGGTCGGAGACCGTGGCCGATGATCGCAACAGCTTTTTCCCCATGATCGGAAAAAAGAACGAGAAGGGAGAAAGAGGGTACTAACCTGGAGAAGATGGGAGAAGCTCTAGGGTTTTCGCCGAATAAAAGCTGTGAGGAATAATGAAAGCGAAGAGATAATTATAAAGGAAAAACTAACGGGAACTTCGCCTAGGAAGTTGGGACTAGTTAATTCCTCTCAAATCATAGTTACTTAGCGATAAGGTTCAAGTTCAAATTTTCGACAGCTGGCTTGCATGCGCCAACCGCCAAAAATTTGGGGGCAATTGTTGGTACTAGAATTCAGGAGATACTAAGCAGCTCGCATCAGCTCGCAAATACTTCACTGTAAGGATCCTGAATTATACTTCTTGACTAACTATTGCCTTTCCTTTTTTGTTTATTATTCACAGGTTAGCTCGAGCATGGATCACGTGTCCTAAAGACCCGGTCAACTAACAGAAACGTGGACTAAGTGGACTTCAAACGGCTAAGTGGGAAACGTGGAGTTAGTTGCTAGTTTTTAGGAGATATTGTTATGATGTAATCTTTATTTAATCCGAGCTCTAGGCTTACACACACACACCTTTTCATGATCACAACTCTCTGCAACACTTAGAATACGAGCTCATTTCATTTGTACTAGAAACATTCATTATATAAAAGTTTTAGGAGGCAGGTACTTTGAACCGGCCCCCGAGGTTTTTTGCTAGGCTCCTTGAGGATACTCAAGGATTCCTGGATTTTCCCTCGTTACATCCTCGTGTCAATCTTCACAATTACATTTTCATCTTTATTTACATCAAACACGCTACCTCACTTACAAAGTTTGATCAACTAATTGCTTAGGCAGTTTTTGACCAATGATATTACAACAAGGTAGACAATCACCTCGTAAAATTATATTACAACAAGGTAGACAATCTTCTCTTTCTTCGCAATGAGCAGTTTGAGATCTTTAAAGGAGAAGTTAGAAGCTGAACCTGGAGCTTCATCATAGACAGAAAGGACCAGTTTCCAGAAATAATAGAAGATAACTTGAAACAAAAGGAGAACAGGTTCATACAAGTACCTGCTGACATGGTTCTTGAAGGGCTGAGAGATTGTTGGAGGGAGGGTAGACAATCACTGGTGGAGCATTGGCCTCCTGAATCTAGAAAAAGTAAGTTGACCAATGATATTACAACAAGGTAGACAATCACCTCGTAAAATCACTGGTGGAGCATTGGCCTCCTGAAACTCACATGTTTCACTTTCTGTTTGATGAAGCTACAATAATCCTTGAAGACATTCAGATTCTATGGGGTTTACCTCTTAGTGACCATGTAGTTTCTGGTTCAGATTACAGGTGAGATCAAGCCACAAAACAAACCCTTTGTCAAAATTATCTAGGGCCGAACTGGAGGGAGGGTACCTTACCAACAACACTTTAAGGTTGACCACTCTTTACAAAAAAATAAAAAATGAGTGTCTGACAAACGACGCCCAAGATGAAGAGTATGAGCAAATAAAAAGATGCATTATACTCCACTTAATAGGTGGTACTATTTTTCTTAACCATTAGGGGAGTAACGTGTACTATCACCATTTGCAACACTTGATAAATTTTGAACAATGTGGTCAACTGAGCTGGACAAGTGTAGTGCTTGTATATCGTTATAGGAATTTATGCAAAGCTGCTGCCCCTCAACTACAGAGATTGTTGATGCTTTAACTTTGTTACAACTTTGGGCATGGGAAAGAATACCCTAGATTGCTCCAAAGACTAGAGACAAGTTCGAGTTTGAATTTTGACCCCTTGGTGGAAGGTACTTTAAAACAATACTTACTTATATACAATTTTACATTTTTTATCTAGTATTAACTTCTAACATGTTTGTATTAATGATTTGTAGGTGGCGTGGGAAACTGAGTTGGAGTAGCGTAACCAAGAATTTAATGTCACACTATCGTTTAGTGTTTCAGTGTTTAGATGTGGACCAGGTTATTTAAAAAAATAGAAAATTTATACAACATAATAATATAAAATATTTAATTTTATACTATATATTAATATGAATCTTCGTTTAATAGTTTAATTGAAGGCCTTCTGAACATGCTGAAGGATCAATTAGACAAGAGTATAAAAAAGGAAGCGTGTGTTGGAACTAGAACATGTATCTTATATTTTTTTGTGTTGTCGATTCACGTTTACCAAGTAGGGTTATGAGACTGGTTGGACTATTTGAAACAATCCCCACAAACCTTCTCATTTCTCCCGAGCAACATCGATCCTTACATAAACTCACAAGAAGATTTGGTCCAAAACACTGGAAGATTGAGCATGCACTGTTTGTTGCTCAATGCCTTTCTTGTATGACGAACGTTGTAACTAGGTTACAATGTGATGGTTCATACAAGGCCAACCCGGCATACATGTCATGGTTCTTGGAGAGAACAGCGTACTTTTACAAAATCCAAGTAGAAAAACTGGAACCTCCATGAGGGATGGGAATATGGGTGGTAGATTAGAACTGTTGGTACGTATTTATTGTTTCTTATATATTTCTATACTTTTGAAATATAATATAATTTGGCTTATTGGATAACATTGTAGGGTCAGGCTATGGGTGAGGTGTACCGAATGGCAAGCTAGGATACCCGTATAATCTTGATGATCAACTTGGAGGGGTTCAAAAGGTGGCGACACAATATTTGAATTTTGCCGGTGCAAGATGTCATTTGGATTACCAAACATTCCATTATCAAGTCAAGTGAACCCGTATAATTTTCCCATAGAACCTTGTTATAATATTGATCGGCCAGTAGACGTCGTGACCTAAAGAATACATATACGTATTATGATTACCGTCGACCACTTGCAGCAAATGAACCAAATTTAAACTATTTTCAAAATGTAGAAGTTGGTGGTTCAGGGTTTGAGAAAATTACATTTAATCAAACTGTTGGTTCATGTAACCACCCACATATATACACGTCATCATTTAACACTATCAAAATCACAGTAACATTTTTGCACCATTTTTACAAACGATTACATAATATATGAACATGATACTAGGTGTATCTATGAACTCACACATGCTAGTATGCACGTAGATGCTATGTAGACATCGGTCTATTGAGAAACTATGGCTATGAGGCATGATCAGAAACAATAATAGTAATCACGATGCATGGCATCAATCTAATCAATGTTCTGAATATATAAATACGTCAATTAATATGATCAAAAATAAAATGTGACATGTCCATCACCTCAACTCATATTTTTATTAACAGAATAAACATAACCGATAACAATATCATTAATTCATGACTTGATGAACCGTGTGGTGCATGCCCACCTTTATTCAATAATAATCATATATATATATACATATATATATACACACACAAATATATATAATATAACATGTGTGATATCTCAACCAAGTTTGTTTCCTATCGTTATTCCAATCGTCTCATAAGTCCATTCTTCACATCGGTACAGATTGTCTAAGGTGTTCAAGCCCATTACAACCGATCCATTATCTAATTTACCATGGCCCAACCAATTACACATGATAAACTTCTGAGCAAAACGGGAAAGAAAGAACTTAATTCAGGAGGTAAAATAGGTCTTGACAAGTCTAAAGTCAAATGTTACAAACTCTGGACATTGTGCCCGTGAATGTAAACAGTCTAAGGGTGAAGCTGATATAGATTCTAAAGATTCGGTAGTAGTTCAAGCGAATCCGATTTGGTTACGCAAGTGGATGAAGGTTATGATTGGGGAAAGACTTTTGGTACTCAATCAGCTTTCATTGTGACAACCACACCAACTGATGAAAATGAACTGATAGTTAATCTGAATCAAGTGGTGGATATGAATCGATGTGTGAATTTGCTCGTTGAAAGATAAAAGTATTTTTGTGTTAATAAAGAACAATGATTTTTTGATGGAAGAGTGGTGAAGTAAAAAATATGAATTGGAGTTGTGTAAGAAAGAAGTTTGAAAGCATGACTGAAACATATGAATCTTTTGATGAAAAGTGTGAAAATCTTCGAGATAGTTGTGTGAAATCATCAAAGAAGGAATTAAAATTTCAAAATGAGAATGCAAGTTGATAACGAAAGTTTCAAAGCTTACTGAAGAAAATAGTGTGGTATCAACTGATGTTGAGAAATGGAAGAAAGATGCAGAAGAGAATGAAGCAGAATTCAATAATTTGTTTACTAAATCAAAGATTAAGCTTAATGGTCTTGAAAATGATATTGTTGATCTTACTACTAAGGAACTAAGTCATCAAGAGGACAACACAAAGTCGAGATGCAAAGGCTGAGTTGCTTCAAGAAAATAAGCTTTTCAAAGAAAATGTTGAAATTCATAACCAACGAGAAGAAAAGATAAGAAATGAATTGTTTGATGAGTTGGAGAATTAAAGGATGCAAAAGGCTAAAACCAACAGGGTGTTAAGAAAGCTGATTATTATAGAAAAGGAATTTGCAGAAGCGCAGCAAAAAATTCCTGAATTGAAAATTAAAGTAATTGATGTTAAATGTAAGTTGAACAACATCACAAACTCACAATATTTCACAAGTTTTCTATGCAAAGATGGAAACTTTCAAAAAGTTTTTGAGAAGACTATTCCTCCTCTTGCAATTATGACAACATCTTTAAATGATCTGAAGAATTAGAAAGAAGAGGTTAGTGATTATTCAGAGTTTGTTGTTCAAAAATCAGAAGAGGAAAGATGCAAACAAAGAAACTAAGATTCCAAAGATGCCAAAATTTGTTTCTGGTTCTTCGTCATCTGAATAAGAAAAGGCAGTTATACCAACTGAAAAGATTGTTTATCATACAAATATTGATGAATAAATATTTTTTAACAAAAAGAATATTTAAGAGGTTAAAGTTGAATTTTCACGTCGAGCAAAAAAAGGGCATGAGACATTTGGTTCTCAAGGAAACAAGTCTGAAAATCATGTTGGTTTAGATTTTAAGCAGCCTGAGATCGATGTAGCCAGGTTTAATCGTCAAAAGGAGATAAAGATGTTTGATATGGACCAGGTACATGAAGATATTTTTAATGCTAAAATGGTTCAAGTGGAGAGGTTATATAAACTTAAAGGACGTGAGCAGAATTTTTAGGACAAAGAGTTTCCATTACATTGTGTTGAAGGTCACAAGATTGCTTAGGTTTTTGTGGTGAATGTGGATCATATCAAGAAGAGGAACTTCTCAAAGTCACCTCGAGCTGGTTAGAAGTCTCCAAAATTGTCTTCTTGTGGATCAAATTCTACTCCTTTTAGTTCTTTGGGTGACAGGAAAATAAAAAGAAGAGTGTGTTATCGATGTCGTCATATAGGACATACTGCACAAGATTATCCTGACAACATTGATGTAGGATCAAATTCCGGTTACAGAGTTAACCAATTACAAGAATTTACTTAAAGCTTAACCAGGTAGAAACAAGTTAAACTGATTACTATGTTTAAGTTAACAAGATGGAAATCGAATATAAAGCAAGTAAAACAATGATGTGAATAATACACGGCACTATATTATTACTTGATAAATTCGAAAACATACATCGACGAGCGAACTGATTTACAAAGTACAAGTAAGTATATATAGTGCCTAAGAAATCAAGGAGAGCCCTTGACTTCTCTAATGATCATTTGGACCGTCGAACAGGGATACGTGAACTAGAATAATAATAAACTAGTCTAGAAGATAAGTTGACGGATTCTGATAGGCTAAGAACAGAGTAGCTTGCATCTCTGATGTAAAGCAGACATGTCAGGGATACGTGGAGAATGTCAAGGTGTCCGAGATTACTCGCTTTACCGAAGTAACTTGAGTTATCTCGGGAATATCCACTGCCTGGGGTAAAACTATGCTTCCGAGATAAAGTTGCTTCTAGATGTAACTTAAGTTATCCCGGGCTATTTGTTCTTCCGAGATAACCAGTTACCTCGGGTCTTCTTAGCCTTCCAAGTTAACTTTAATCAGCCGAGATAACATCTTTCTTAGGAGAAATAATTCCTTATAGTCTCCCCCAAGATGATGCTTCCAAAATCTTCTAAGTCACTTAATAAATTTAGTAACGGCTTCAAAATCTTCAATTACTTGCAATACTCAACAACTTGCAAAACCAGCATCACTACCACTTACTTTTCATCATCACTATCTTTTTTTATAAGAGAGCCATTTGTTGGACATCATGATCTGAAGTATGGTATCAGAACGGGATGACACGCATTTTGCGCGTCAAGAAGCTTCTTGACATGGCCTTCCTTGACGCGCAATTGCGCGTCATCTGACCCCTTTCTTGACACGCATTGCGCGTCAAGAAAGGCATTTTTTGTAGTAGTGTTTTAAAAATGACAGGAAGTGATTCGGTTGAGCCATTTGTTGGACATCATGATCTGAAGTATGGTATTCTATTGACCAGGAAAAACTCTGTGATTCTTGTGAAGGAGCCATCTGCTCGATAAATAATGAAGTGACCATCATTTGGATCAAGTACCACACTTACAACATGACAATTTGAAGTGATTGTCACAGCACTTGAAAATTCCCTTGGATTATCATCAAAACGCATTCTGATCCTTAGCATCAAAGACTGTACTTGAGCACAGAGACACTTCAAATCCCTATGAAAGTTGCTAACATCACCAAGCTCCATATCCGATAAGCTGCTCATAGCTTCATCAGAAGTGAATTTTAAGACTTCGTTGGTGCTGGTGGTGAACAGGTAATGATTTGATATATCATCAAATTTCTAGGAAATGATTCTTCTTTTTTCAGAATGAATATCCTCAAACTCCTTCTCATCAACCGATGATTCAGAACTTGAAAACACTACTTTAGATCTTTTTCTTTTTGCTAATCTTTTCCTTATTTTGGAGGTACCTGAAGTAGCTTTAGTTGGGTTTTGAGAGATTTCAGGTTCAGTGTTTGGTGGTTTTGGAGTTGAAGATTGTGGTGGAGGATGTGATTGTGCTGTAGGATGAGGTGATTTTTTGATTGGAGAGGTTTGATCTATAGGTTTTAGTGTTTTTTTGGTAAGAGGTTCAATAGGGTGAAGTTATCAACCCTAAACTTGGGTGCAATTGTCTTGGAGAGTTATGGATTCTTAGAGGGTGGTTGTTTGGTTTGTGGTCTACTGGCTCTGGTTGGGTTTCTTTTAGGAGTAGTGGTGGAGGTCTGTGTGATAGAGGGTTGAGCAGATGGTGTATTACCCAGAAGAGAGTCAATGAGACTCATAGGTTTAGGAGGAAGAGATTGTGTACCTGAGAAAGCACCCTGAGGTCGAGAAACTCTAGTTCTGGCAGAGATCCTTGATTGCTCTTGTCTTATCATAGAGTACCTGTTTCTCAGTGTAGTCAAAGAACAAGGATTTACAGTGCTCTTATCTTCTCCCAACATCTCTATGAAGTATCGTTTAAGAGCTCTAGTTTCCTCTAGTCTTTTTAGAGGATATTGTATTATTTTTTGTGTCTCTTCTACTCTCATTTTCTCATAAGCAGCAGCATCATCTTTAAGTTCCTTCATTAACTTGAGCTCACCATCTTCTTCTACTATCATGGACATCCAACCACATAAGTCATTTGCAGAGGTCAGGCTTATGTCTTCACTGATGATCCATCCTCTTGCAATGATTATGTATCTCCACTTCATTAGAAGTTCCTAATTGGCATCATTTATAGCAAGTTTGATCTTTTCTTTTTCTTTTTTTTACTGCAATATCAGCTTCTTTTGCTAGCTTTTGTTGCCTTTTATCCTTAGCATGATTTAATTTCTTCATTCTTTGATCAATAGACCTCCTTTAGGCTTCTTTAATGATATCAAGAACAACTTCATTGTATTGATATATTTTTATGTCGTCTTGAAGTTTAAATGCCTCAGCCATATCTCTATCCATCCTCTGTTGTTTTTTAACTACAAGCATCTGATCAGTCAATGCAACATTGATCATGTTGACATCTTCAATAGGAAGGGTGGTCTTTTGGGCATCAAGAGGTTTTACCATTAGTGTTGAGGGTTTGACCTTTTCAGCAGCAAAGACCTTTGCAGGTATGTTCACACCTTCTCTACATCTTCTTTTCATTTCTTTGAAATCTTTAAGCTGTGCAGCACGACTCATCATTCTTTCATTGAACTCTCTATCCAAGGCTTTATCACAAGCTCTCCTTCCATCAAGGTCTTCTCCATATTTATCAAGAGTAGGAATAAAATTAATTCTGGAGCAATCTACCTTATTTGCAGGAGTAGCACATTCTTGTACTCAGGTCTGAACCTCTTTTCATATTCTACCTAGAGAACATCATCATCAGTCGTCTTCTTCTTCCTTTTCCCAAGATTGGGATCATCTGAAGGGTCAGCAATCGGTTTGTCACTGATTCCTGCTCTTCTGATGTTCTTTGGTAGTGGTTTAGTGGTTACGTTTGGTCCTTTTCACATACTACGGTATGCGATGAAAATTAGATTTTCACCTTGAGGATCGAGCTTGTTGTCAGATTCACTAGCGACATAAGCTTCACATCCCCATACCCTAAGATATGATAACTTTAGATAAGATCTATGCCATATCTCGTATGGGGTCTTGTCCACTTTCTTGGTCGGTGCCAGATTAATTAAGCGAGTGGCGGTTAAAAGAGCATAACCCCAAAAGGAGTGGGATAAGTTGGTCCTACACATCATCAATCGGACCATGTTTAGCAAGGTTCGATATTTCCTTTCACTTACGCCATTTAACTGGGGTGTATCTGGAGGAGTAGGTTGTGAAATGATTCCACATTCCTTAAGATGATTAAGGAATTCAATGCTAAGATATTCACCTCCTCTATTCATCGAAGTATTTTAATAGTTCGACTTTGTTAATTTTCTACTTCTTTCTGAAACTCCTTGAACTTGTCAAAAGTTTCATGTTTGTGTTTCATCAGATAAACGTAAGCACATCTGCTGTAGTCATCTATGAAAGGCACAAAGTAGCATTCACAATGTATCGTTTCGGTTTGAAAGGGTCCACACACGTCAGTGTGTATCAAGCCTAACAAACGTTCGGCCCGTTCACGTATATGGGTGAAGGGTGACTTGGTGAGTTTACCAAAATAACAAGATTCACATTCACCTTAGGAATCTACGTCATTTGATTCGAGAATCCCAGCAGATTGTAGCTTCTTGATGCGGGCCTTGCTTATGTGACCAAGTCGATGATGCCACAAAGAGGAATCGTAATTATCAACTTTGTTTAATTTGGAAACATGATAGATTTGATCATGTATTTGAACATTTATCTCATATATACCATGTCGAGGTTTAGCCTCGAAATAAAAGATATCAAAAAAGTAAGTTAATGGTATTACCAATAAACTTGTACTTCAAACCTTGTTCAAATAAAAAGAGACATATATAATGTTTCTCAGCAGGCCAGGCGTATATAAACAGTTATTCAAAGTAACTACAAGGCCATTAGGACATGTAAGATAATATATGCTGGTAGCCAAGACCGGGACTCTTTTCCCATCACCAACAATGAGTTCCATGTCGCCTTGTTCTATTTTCTTCCACTTTTCAGGTTCCTGCAAAACATTAACAATGTGGTAACCACATCCAGTATCAAATACCCATCTATTGGAGGAAACAGTGAAAAGTTCAATAACATGTATTGAAATGCCTGATGAGGAACCCTTGCCGGAGTTTCTAGTCATCTTGATCTTAGCAATGTAGATGGGGCAGTTGCGTTTCTAGTGGCCCATTTTATTACATTTAAAGCACTGACGTTCTTGTGGAGGTGGCGCCAGTGGTTTCTTGCCCTTGCTTTCTTTCCCTATGTTCTTAGATTTATTGATTCCTGTATCGGCAACTCTGAGCACGTCTGGCGTGGTCCTGATCCTTACATTGGGAGTCAATGCAATGACCTCTTCGATTGTCTAAGCCGAATAGTTAGTCGCATGAATGCGATAATGCTCGGGCAGAGAACCAAGAACTACATCCAAGGCTATTGCTTCTGGAATTGTATAGCCGATGTCGATCAACTTGTCACGATACACTTTCATTATCACGACATGTTCATAAGGTGAGGAATCGGGTGCCATTATGCAGTTCACAAACTGTTGAAGTGCATTACATCGTTTGCTCCTTTAACTCAACTCAGATAGATCTTTGAGTTTCCTCATGATGTCGTAGGCACTCATGTCTATAAAGTTATACCGATAATCTTGTGTCATGCTAGATAACATAAGCTCAGTGACGTCTTTAGAATCGTCAGTGTGCTTTTGGAGCTCAATTCACGAGCGATCATTTAGAAAGTAAGATAGTATGCTCGGGATGGGTTGGTTAAGGACATAGACTTTCTCGAAAAGCCTCAAAAGATTTCTGAGGAGGGTTTGCCATGATAGAAAGTTGGTCTCAGTGAATGGGTGTAGATTTACCATTGAACTTTTTCAGTAGCCTTCTGAAATGAGCAGAGTAATTTATCATTTGTATTTTTGATGTAAAATATTTTCTTATTATAAATTGGTAAGATTTATTTTATAAGAAAACTGAGAATTTGATTAGCCAAGTTACTTGAGACCGCCAAGTGAGCCTAAGGAGCAAGTTGTGTAACTAAACTGACAACGAGTGTCAATTGCGAGATCATAGTCGCAACTCTCGGCATGAGCTGTAACATACAACCTTCTGTATTGTCGCGATACGTTTAGCCTCATCCATGCTCACCTTATTTGTACACACTCATAGTGTGGTGTTTAATACTCCAACACTACAAATATATACAAAGAAAATGATAGTAATCCCAAATGGTCAATGTGATAGACACGATGTTTAATACTCCAATTTCCACACATTGGAAGATACCCTGAACACCAAGTGCGGTGTTTAATACTCCAACACTGATGCATCGGTAAATATGTTCCAAGTTTTACTTGTTTTAGATGGCATGAACTATCAATTTATTAGTACCGGACAGGGATATTAAAATTCAGTTTTAATATTGGTGATCGTTAGACACATACGATAAACCCTATCATCACTCTTGTATTTTAAATAACCTATTTAAAATATCTAAGCGTCACGAATGATATACAACTGTGTGTTAACGACATTAAGGTCTGATCTTGCTAGAGCCATATTAGCAAGACCAAAGGGTCATAAAGAAAAATGAAAAGCGAACAACCACAAGGCATCTTCATGCGTCCCCGCATCCGGTTCAGCTCCCACTGACCTTCAGACACCTTTTGGCAAGTGCTTGATCTTCTGGTCTTGGTGCTACAAAATTGACATTTATAAAAGTAAATCTAGCTCTAATTACAACTTTGAATCCCGAAAACAGCGGGTCAACCAAATTCTAAAAAAAATACAATGGGCCAACAATTTAGGCCAAACCAGAGAATAACAAAAGCACGCCATAAAACACAAAACAAGCATTTAACATAAAAGGGTCGGCGTAACACACAATAGAACAAAATAAGAATTAACATGTATTTTCGTTTCATAATTTGGAAACGAATCAAAATTGCGAACCACCGGTTATAAAAGGATAGGTTCTGATTTGCGCACGGTGATCGTGTCTCTAATACCACTGTTGGGTTTTGTAGTGGGTATCCGGATTGCCCATTAAAATTTTAAAACAAATATTTAACGAGATAAATATCTAAATCATATACGCAACGAAAAAATAATTTTACAATGCGAATATAAAACCTTCAACAGGATCAGATCACTAGACTAAACGCAAATATAGAATATAATTGAATAAATATATATATCTAAGTAATCGAGTTAGATATACCTTGGCGGGATCCAAACAATTGTTCGAGTGATGCAAGGTTGCACCGAGACACCCGACTCAAATCTGTGAGTCAGATTTTCGAAAACTGATGATGAAGTTGACGGCTTCGGCATCCGTGACGGTGACGACAAGCGGACCGGTGATGGTGACGACAAGCGGACCAGCGACGGTGGTGGTAACAAAACGACGACGCGTATCGCGACATCCGAGATCGAAGGCTCCACGATATGTGCAGTCGGGGTCAATCCGAAGATCAACTTGCCGGCGTCTCGCGATGGTAGTGGAGAGAGTGTGGCAGCGGAGGGGTAGAGTGGTGTCGGCCATGATTTCGTTTTCGACGAGGCGACGACCATGGCGGCTTGCGATGGCCTCGGTTGCGTCGGTAACGCGAGGACCACCGGAGGCTGATCGGCGGGAGGAGGTGCAGCGGTGGCGGTAGCCGCAACGGCAGATGCAGTGAAATCAGCGACAGCCCTAGACCGGGCGGTAGCAGCTTCGGCTCCAAGCCATGCGGCGGCAGTGGCGAGATGAGGATCCATCAGGATTTAAACGGCGACGGGTTCTGGCAAAGGAGGTTGCCGGAGGCGGTGATCCAACGGAGAGAGGGAGGCGACGACGAGGAGGGGGTTTTGGGATTAGGGTTTTCGTCTAAAAACACGTGTGTTCCAAAATGACACCCTTAATTCCCTTTTAAACCCTTCAGGGCTTTTAGCAAGTAGTAGCCCAATCCAAGCCCACTATCGCAATCCATTTATATTTAGTTGTCAATCCGGTGACAACGAATATAATTCGTCTTCTATCGTAAACCAATTTACGAGCTCTTTTGTTTCATTACTTAAGAATAAATAATATATAATATTTATTTATCTCGTTCATTTGCTAATTATTCGATAATTAGAATTTTGTTCGTTGACCCAATGTAACTCTTACGGGTCTACACCGGGTTGGTTACGTTAACATCGGGCCAAGACATTCAGTATCCAACAAGTAGAACGACGAGTCTCCGGGTAACCAGCCCAATCAGTATCAATGTAGGCAACAAGAGAACTGATATGCCTCGTGCACAAATATAGACCCATGGAGATAGTGCCTTTAATATACATCAAGATGTGTTTCAACGCATGAAAGAGAGAGACCGAAGAGCATGCATGAACATTCAGATTTCTTACACAGCAAAGGAAATGTCAGGTCTGGTGAATGTCAGTTATTGGAGTGCTCCAGCAAGACTCCGATATAGGGTAGGATCATCAAATAGGTCCTTGTCGTTTGCGCTATGTTTCCCAGCAGTGTCAACCGGGGTGTGAACAAGGTTGCAATCAGACATTTTAGCCCGCTTGAGAATGTCCAATGCATACCTCTACTGAGAGAGGAACAATCCAGAAGATTCTCGGGTAACCGAAATGCCGAGAAAATAGCTGAGAGGCCCGAGATCTTTCATAGCAAACTCGTAAAAGAGCCTAGCTATAAGACGAGTCTTTAGCGTAGAAGAAGATGTAGTGAGAATAATATCATCCACGTAAAGGAGAAGATACGCAGTGTATGTGCCATGCCGATAGATCACATGCACTATGTCAAAAACCCAAAGTAGTGACATAGTCGGTGAATCTTTGGTACCAAGCACGAGGAGCCTGCTTTAACCCATATAGAGAACGCTTCAGTCTATACATGGTTGGGATATACTGGGTCCCGGAAACCCATAGGTTGATGCATGAAAACCGTTTCAGAGAGATGACCATGTAGAAAAGCATTTTTCACGTCGAGCTAATTGATATCCCAATTATGATGAAGAGCCAAACTAAGGACTGTGCGTATCGTAGCAGGCTTGACCACCGGACTGAAAGTCTTATCACAAAATCCACACTAACCTGTTGAGACCTGCCATCACAAACCAAACGCACCTTATAGTGCTCAAGTGAACCATCAGATTTCAGCTTATGTTTGAACAACCAAATACATCGAATAACATTCATATTATGAGTCCTACGTACAAGCTCCCAAGTCTTATTGTCGATAAGAGCATGAAACTCATCTGTCATGGCACATTTCCAAACAGGGTTGTCTAAAGCTTCTGATGGGTTTTTAGGTAAGGGTTCGATGTGTGTGGAGGTGTGAAGGTTGAGGGCTATTTTTGTTTTGAGATTCCGAACATGCTTCGGGTGGTCATGGTATGAGTGGGCGGATGTGGCAGCGGTGGGGGAGGTAGAGGTGGCGGGGTGGGAGCGGGCGGTGAAGATGGTGGTGTGTTAGTAAGGATGGGGGCATGTGGCAGTGCACCTTTGTTTCTTCGACCATAAGTTTTAATAGTGGGTGAGGAGGTGGCGTAGATTGAGGTGTTCAGGGCGAAGTGGTTGGAGGTGAAGTGTGAGTGGCAGTAGGTGGTATGCTTGATGCCGATGGGGGTGATGTTGGGGTGGTGGTAGATATGGAGTCCCATATAGAGGGGTGAGGATCAGAAGTGAGATTAGAATGAAGGAAGTCATAGTTGAAAGTGCGTGAGCGTATGGATCTTCTACTTAGTTGTAACGAAATCAATATAAACGAGACGAAACACAAAGAGTAAATACAAATGAGCTTTGTATTAACCACAGAGACCACAGAGTACAATCAGAATGTATGACACGGAAGCTTAGACTGTTATTCTCTACAATACAATACGACCTATTTATAAGGCTGAAACCCGATTGGCCGAACCTCAGGTTCGGCCACAAGATCGGAGCTGTCCGAACTCCAGGTTCGCTGGGAGTTCGGACCTCAGCAATCTTGTGTGATCCGTCTTGTATTCGATACTTCACATGACGATCAAGGACCATGTATCAACAAACTCCCACTCGGCATGTGCAGTATCATCTTCTCTATTCAAACTTGTATCATGTATCTTCAATCAAACTCTTCCTCGATCTTGACGATGAGTTCAATCTTGAATACTTGACATTGCATCATGTGAAATCTCTTTATCAACAATCTTCAGAAGACTTGAAGTTGTGATGTTCTCTTCCCACTTAGAAACCTGCCAACATAAATAACCTTGGTACAAAATGTCTCTTCGAGACTCCAAGATATATTGATTTTGAAAACATGATTTTGTAATTCGTGTTGATCAATCGAAAACAAATAAGAAACAAAATCTTTTTGACTTTTAGAAAGTTTAAATCAAAACACACCTAAAATCTTTTTGGTATTTTTCTGATAAGAAACATAAATGCATTACAGAATTATACACTATTTTTGTCTGTTTGTGAGAAAGATCACAACTTGGGATCATATTGGCTATAACATGCTGAACTACATTTCAATTTCAGTTATTGAAGCACATAAGCCATGCCGATTGCAGATATCGTTGGTCTAACTTTATACTCTGGCACAATCATACTCATAACATCTGGATATGTTAAGGTATTGATTAAATTTGCATTGACCAGTGTACCCCACACTATCAGACATACTCAGATATGCTTTGCTTATCACATTTTGTGATCTCATTTCACAAATGAGATCACAAAATGTGATAAGCAAAGCATATCTGAGTATGTCTGATAGTGTGGGGTACACTGGTCAATGCAAATTTAATCAATACCTTAACATATCCAGATGTTATGAGTATGATTGTGCCAGAGTATAAAGTTTTAAGACAAATTATATCTACAATCGGCATGGCTTATGTGCTTCAATAATTGAAATTGAAATGTAGTTCAGCATGTTATGGCCAATATGATCCCAAGTTGTGATCTTTCTCACAAAAGACAAAACTAGTGTCTGATTCTGTAATGCCTTACATTTCTAATCAGAAAATATCAAAAAGATTTTGGGTGTGTTTTGATATAAACTTTCTAAAAAAAGCCAAAAAGATTTTTGTTTCTTATTTGTTTTCGATTGATCAACACGAATTACAAAATCATGTTTTCAAAAACAATATATCTTGGAGTCTCAAAGAGACATTTTGCACCGAGATTATTTATGTTGGCAGGTTTCTAAGTGGGAAGAGAACATCACAACTTCAAGTCTTCTGATGGTTGTTGATAAAGAGATTTCACACGATGCAATATCAAGTATTCAAGATTGAACTCATCATCAAGATCGAGGAAGAGTTTGATTGAAGATACATGATACAAGTTTGTATAGAGAAGATGATACTACACATGCCGAGGGGGAGTTTGTTGATACATGGTCCTTGATCGTCATGTGAAGTATTGAATACAAGACGGATCACACAAGATTGCTGAGGTCCGAACTCCCAGCGAACCTGGAGTTCGGACAGCTCCGATCTTGTGGCCGAACCTGAGGTTCGGCCAGTCGGGTTTCAGCCTTATAAATAGGTCATCTTGTATTGTAGAGATTAACAGTCTAGGCTTCCGTGTTATACATTTACTCTATGTACTCTGTGGTCTCTGTGGTTAATACAAAGCTCATTTGTATTTACTCTTTGTGTTTCATCTTGTTTATATTGATTTCATTACGACTAAGTAGAAGATCCATACGTTCACGCACTTTCAAAACTATCAAACTCTTTCTTCAAAACCTTTTGTCGACTTTTCTTTTATTGGTCATTGCCTTCACATCGTTTTTCCAATGCATCCCATAGACTTTTTGATGTGTAGTTACCAGCAAATTGATGCAGTAACTCTTTAGGCAAGGCCATTGTTAACGTACCATACGCCTTTTTCTCACCTTGATAAGCTTTCTTTTGTTCAGAAGACATTTTTCTTTGAAGAATAGGTTCACCAGTTTCATCTTTAGGGTAAACATATTGCTCAGTGAACGCTAACCACATATCTATATCATTCGTATTGACAAACGCTTCAAACCGTTTAACCCAACTATGATAATCTTCCAATTTTAGCAATTTGGGAACTTTCTGACTTGTTCCGATTTCATTATCATAATTCATCATTGTCTTCATCGTAGCTTGAACCGAATTTTGAATAGCCGCGAATGCTTCAAAATCGGACATTTTCGAAAAACTGGTTACTGTTCACTCCGAACCTCGTCCGAACTTCCTCCGAGCTGCCTCCGAACTTAGTCCGAATCTTAACAACGCCGAACTCTCTCCGAACCTGACCTTCGGACGAACAAGAATCAAACAACTCCGAACGATCACCGAACTTAGTCCGAACACTGACCGATCCCTCACCGAACTCAGAACACTGACCGAGCTTACTCCGAACCTGGTGTTCGGAGCGGTTATGCCGAATCTGACGTTCGGCCGATCGCGGAAAATTCGAAAACTTCGGAAAAACTCACTGGAATCGACACCTCTCGAGCTATGAACACTCAATCAACTGGAAACGAACAAATACAGACATATTTCACGTAAATCATGAAGTTTTGAGCGAAGGTTTTGAGAAATGAAGATGAAAAACGAGCTTTGATAGTCAAAAACGTGAATTCGAACTCAACAACTCTGGAAAACACTGATTTCTGACTAGTAGAACAAACCCAATGCTCTGATACCACTTAAAAGTGCGTGAGCATATGGATCTTCTACTTAGTTGTAACGAAATCAATATAAACGAGACGAAACACAAAGAGTAAATACAAATGAGCTTTGTATTAACCACAGAGACCATAGAGTACAATCAGAATGTATGACACGGAAGCTTAGACTGTTATTCTCTACAATACAAGACGACCTATTTATAAGGCTGAAACCCGACTGGCCGAACCTCAGGTTCGGCCACAAGATCGGAGCTGTCCGAACTCCAGGTTCGCTGGGAGTTCGGACCTCGGCAATCTTGTGTGATCCGTCTTGTATTCGATACTTCACATGACGATCAAGGACCATGTATCAACAATAGTATATGAGAACTAGTATAAAGAAGATTTTTATTGATATAATGAGCACAAGAGAGAACTAGTATGAAGAAGATTTTTCAAAATATAAAAAGCCAACAGTAGGTCTCGAGGAAGATTAAAATTTTAATTGAGGTTTAATTAAATTTTAATTTATTTGCTTAGGTATAACATTTAGATTGGGTTGGGCCTGCTGGTGGGACTGATGGGCTGATGGCCCTATGGAACTGAAATCTGGAGCAGCTCAAAAAGGTAAGAGTTAAATACGATTTGCATCCTTATGATTTGTCAATTTTAACAATTTGAGTCCACTTTCTAGATTATTAACAAATCTCGTCTCATGGTTGCATTTCTTAACAAATCATTGCTTGAGGTTTGCGTTTAATTTCCATATGAGTCCCTGGGACTAACGGGGTTAGATTTTTATGTTAAGTGTTAAGGGTATTTTAGTCAATATACATATATGGGACTACTTTTGTAAATTAGTAAAGTTATTAGTATAAGAGGGACTTATATTGTAATTTACTTAAAATAAATAAAAGTTATAAATCTATATATATATATATATATATATATATATATATATATATATATATAAATTATTGCCCACTGCCCCCAATTATCTAAAGATCATACATGTTGGTTGACTCCGTTGTTCATTCTAGGGTGAAGGTCCAAGGTGTTCTCGAAATTTTCCATAGAGAATTTCGATTCATTCAAGTGTATTGCAACCAGTTGATTATCAAGTGTTCTCTTCTAGATTGGTTTGTGTTTCTTTTATTGTTTCAATCGTTATTTTATTACATTATTCGATTGTTTCTTATATCACCAATCAAACCGGATTCCGCAGGGTCTTGATTGGATTAGATATCACGTGAGGAATTGATTTGATCCTTACAATTGGTATCAGAACCAAGAAACTTTGTTTTGAGGCTCTCGTGATATCGGATTCAAGGTTTTTTGGAGTAACGGTTTGATGTGTGATTTTTAGTTTCTAGCTCGAAACAGGAGATGCTTGTGCAATTTTGTGCAGGTTTCGATCATATCAGAAGCAAGAATCACAAGAATTTTAAGCTATTCGATTGAAACTGTGGCTTTGTCCCTGTTTCGATCGAAATCTATAGCTTCTCGATCTGATTTGGTACTTTTCGATTGGGAAGTACTTTTCGATCAGTGTCTGTGGCCTTGTCCCGTTCCGACCTGATCGAAAAGTGTACTTTTCAATCCATCTAACTTTTCGATCGAGCCAAAACTCTGCCCGATCGAAAAGCTTGCTTCTTGATCTAGCCTCCTCAATCTTGTTCCCTTGATCGAAAACCCCTCTCCGATCGAATACCCTGTCGGAACGAAAACCCCTTTTTCGACCACACAACCCTTTGATTGAAAACTACTTTTCGACCAGACAATCGTTTGATCGAAAACCCCCTTTTCGATCAAGAACCCCTTTCCGATCAAATACCTACTTTTCGATCCAAATCCCATTTGCGGCAAAAACAATATTTCACACTGTTTCACTAAATCGCGCGTAACTTGGGCCTCGTTTGGAGTTAGAAGCTCTAATACCAGCCCAAACGACCGTCTCGACGAGTCCCACAACAACCCCTGCCTAACGGCCAGGGGAGCTCATTTGGACCTTCAAATTCCACTCCGAAGGCCTCTGTTTTTCAGTTTTAAGTTTTTGACACTATTCTTTAAATAGTGATTTTGCTATTTTTTCCAAATTTGCTCTAAAAGTTCATCCAAAGAAGTTCATGGCACCCATTCTACCAGGTACCACTGCATTTACAAACAACAATGATGTATGCTTAAACCATAAGTGTCAGACTATTTTGAAAGAATGTAAAGATTGGGAACGTAAGTTCACAAATGAAACTCTAAATCATGAAGCCACTGTTAGAGACCTTAGGGAATATAAAGATAAGGCTAGAATATTTAGAGAAAAACTTGAGGCCATTCAATTAGATGTTAGGAGCCTAGAAAGTCGGATGAGCGATAAGAGCACATATCTTAGGCTTGCTAACACTAAGGTTGAAGAGCTAACCAAGGAGGTTGAGGAACTAAGAGCCAAATTAGGAACATCTCAAACTAAAATTGAGCGTAATGATTAAATTGTTTCAAAAATGATGGAAGGAGTTCCTTGTTTTATAACACTAAAGTTAGAATGAGGCATGTTAAGTATAATTCTGGTTTAGGTTTTGGAACATAAGAAAAGGATGAAAAATCTACACACACTGTTCCTATGCCATTGATGCACAAGATGATACCTGAACATAAGACTTCTCAAACCACATTAGAAGTCAAAGCTGAAATTGCTAGGAAACTTGCCTCATGTCCCATTAAAATCTGTACTCTTGTTTCTAACATTACTAATGAATCTATCTATTGTGCAGATAAAGTTAGCAAAGAGGCAAGGGTAAAGGCTGAAAAGGAGAGTCTTAAAAGTCAAACCAGTTCACCTTTTGAAAATGTTAATTGGGATAAACTTAAATTTCCTATGATTGGGTCTGGTTTAAAACTGTCTGAGTCTGACGTTTTGAACAAAACTTCAGTGTGTGGTGGTTTTAATTTTGGCAAGTGTGATGCTGCACCCGTGAGAACATTGAGAACTGTTAAAATTTTAAAACGAGGTAAGGGACCACAGGTTGCTGGTCCGAAACCCTCAAATGCATGTGTGTTTGGTGTGGAAAACTATTAATATGAAAAGCATAATGTTGTGAAAATTGTGCAGAAAGTACGGGACGACAAACCTCATGATTTTGTACCGTACGCAGAAGTTATTTCTGCATATGACCAGTATAGACCAATACAGCGGGAGTACATTTTGAGCACCAAACCTAAAGGCCGAACCCATTGGATTCATAAAAACTATTCAAAACCTTCCTGGATATCCACTGGGCGAAACTATTCCCAAGCTCTCGCGTATCCTAAGAAGCAATCTTGCCATGTGTGTGGTAAGCCTGGACACTTGGCAAGAAATTGCTTACACAGACCATATGAGCCCAACTATCCTAAACAGTTCTTGCAGGGCCAAACACATGGTTTAAATCAAAAATCCTGCACCTTCAAACCCTAAGGTGCAAAAGTCTGTACCTCCACAACCAAAGGTACAGAAGAGGAAACAAATGCATGCACCTTTGAACCCTAAGGTGCAGAAGTCTCTAGCTAACCAACCTAAACAATCAAAGGTACATAAGGGGAACCAAAAGCCCAAGTCACCTCAAAAACTAACAAAAACTAATCTTAAAACTGATAAAGTATGTCACTTTTTTCCAAAATTAGTTAGTTCTCCAAAACCTGTCAGGTTTACAAAACAAGTTGGTTTTTCTAAAACAAAAGTGAGGTGTGAGGAGGAGAGGTGGAATGTGTTAAAGGTTGTAAAACAGTTTTACCAGCCTAAAGGGGTGTATAAAAAACACTCTAACCAGTTTCAAAATGTTATAATTGAGAATAAGAGTGTTAAGACAAATTTACCCAAAGGTCCCCAGGTAAAGGGGAAAGTGAACCACCAAACCTGGAAGGTCAAGAACAAAGATGTTCTCAAAGATGACTAGGTAAAACCCAAAACCAAGGCAGCCACACCCGTAATCCCTGATTTTGCAAAGGGAATGTGCTTAAAAGAAGTAATTTTTATTGATTCATCAGGTTTACCCAGAACCACAATGGCCTGGGTTTCAATGTCTAACTAATCACTCACAGTGTGCAGGAACAGTCAAGGAGGACTTCCATTAACTTATTTGTTTTTGAAAGTGATTGTTCCAGGCACAGGATAAAAGGCATCTCTCAACTACATGACATGCAAATTCTCTATAGTAGGGATGTTCTTCTGGTGAGAGGTAAATCTAACAAAATCAGCAAGGTACTGTCTGAATTGATTGTTTTTTTGGCTAATTTGATGTGAATTATGGTAGTGCATGAAACAAAACCCATTTCTAAAAAATTTCAAATGATAATCTTTGAAGGTTAGCTTGGCCAATTTTGTCTTATATATAGTAATGTGTCAGTGTATACTTAAATTTATAAAAAAAATTATAAAAAATATTAATAAAAAAAACAAATAAAAAAAATAATTTTTTTTTGTGTTGCTTTTAAAAAATCAAAAAGCAAGGGAAAAGATAGAAAAGATGAAATAGTTGACTCCTCAAAAATTGTGCTTTTTATTTATTTTATTTTTTTTTAGAAGGTGGGAAGTGAAATAAATTTCCCTTTTGGAGATGGCTGACACGCGTAAGGCAGATTTGAAAGACATGTTCCATGGTGATATGTTGGTAGGCTCAGCTCTTAAATCTTGAAAGGTATGTGTTACACACTTAAAGATAACATATAGCCGTTTGTTGGGTAACAACACTTAGGTTAACAGCATTTTTATTTGACTGCATGTTCAAGTTCCCGATACACACGCTTGTCTCCAAGAGTGTGAATTTGAGCTCAAAAAGTCGTTGTCCCCTCTGTTTTGCTAAGTAAAGGCCTGGGGATGCTTCGCGTGTATGTAAGTCTCTCCTGTGCTTTTTGCGAGCAATGACTTGGAGTTATCCATGCATACGTTCTTCTAGATCACTTAAAATAAATATATATATATATATATATATATATATATATAAGAATAATATACACCAAAAAGATGTCAAAGAGCATATCAAAAGAGACCCTCAAGAGTCCAAAACCCTCAGCATTTGTCACTGATGAGAGCATTACTACAAAAGGTTTCAGAAATTCAGCTGACTTGTACATTATCCCCAAAAATCTATGTGATCTATTCTTTCTTTTCTCAACCAAGTCTCGAGCTCAGTTTCAAACTTCTGGTTCATGTTGTGAAAATATGTGGTAGGGAATTTATATGTTTGATAGTGGGCAATAACATGTACCTAGGATTTGTTGAAACCCACTTGTTGTTCATAATTTAATGCACGTTAAAAGATAATAAACTGACAAACCGTCTGACTAAGAAAAGGGTTTGAGTTTAAAGTGGATCGGTATATTGGCAATCACCTGGACGTGTTCGAATAACAGAAGCTTTAAAGGGTTTCTCGGACAGATTCATACAGTTTGATCCCATAGAAACCTTCTAATGTGTGAATTGTTAGATATTTGTTTAATTTTAATTTTTCTGGTATGAGTGTTTAAATTTCTTTGTTGAGTGTTTGAATTGGCCAGGTTGATTTGAGAAGTTTAAATAAGTTTTTATGGGTGTTATGCAGGAAAGTATGACCCCCCTCAGAATCTCAGGGGGAGATAATGTGAAGAGTCATCGGGTTTTGGGGAAGTATTTATAAGAAACCCGTAACCTATGATGCTAATCCGATAACCAGTCATCATTGTCTAGTTAGTGTCTGTTCCATGTTGTGCTTGACAGGTTAAGTCAGAAAAAGATAACTCATGGACAAGAAAGTCAAGGACTCGGTTGACCAAAGCATTGATGATGCTACTGATATAATTGAAGAACCAGCCGGAAAAGGACTTACCCTATGTTTAGGGGAAGTTTGTTGGTTGTTCAAGTAAAGCTTCCAAATACTCAAAAGAAATTGTTCGCATGTTGAGGGGAAGCTAAATACCGTTAGTTCAAGATCTACAATCAAGGATGCCAAGATAGAGGTTTTCAAAAATTTTCCTCTAAAGTTAATGGCAAGTCAAGACAGTTACTGATGATTCAGCAAGGACTCAACAGCTTTTCAAGAAGGAGCATTGAGAATCCTCCTCTCATTACTTGGTCATCATGTGCAATTCAAGCTGATGCTGATTAAGAGAACACTTTCATTGTTGCCCAATGAAGATAGTTAAAGAAATGAATCTTCACCAACCCATATTCAAGCCAAGGAGAAGATTGTAAGTCTGAAGATTGAAAGTAGAAGACATTTAATATCACAAGCCAAGGGAAATATTGTAAGGGAATAATTTGTGGATTGTGTATTAAATAATTCATTGGCGTACTATTTTGAAAGCCTATGTGTTAGAATAGGTGAAAATTAGGTGGGTTATTGTTATATTGGGTCATTAGGCCATTTTAGATGTGTTTGGGGTCAATTAGAAAATGTTTAGAGGGAGTTTAATGGGCCTATGGAGTCAAATACAGGAATTTTGATGTTTTAAGGTTTAGGAGGATGGCTTGTTGACCAAGCATATCATCTTCTATATATAGAACCCTCTTGAGTCTAGAATAGGTTGTTGGTTGACTCCGTTGTTGATTCCAGGGTGAAGGTCCAAGGTGTTCTCGAAATTCTCCATAGAGAATTTCGATCCATTCAAGTGTATTGCAACCAGTTGATTATCAAGTGTTCTCTTCTAGATTGGTTTGTGTTTCTTTTATTGTTTCAATTGTTATTTTATTAATACATTATTCGATTGTTTCTTGATTCACCAATCAAACCGGATTCCGCACGGTCTTGATTGGATTAGATATCACGTGAGGAACTGATTTGATCCTTACAATCTTCCTTTATTCTCCCCCACCGCCGCACAACCACCACCCCATCGCTCTCACTTGCTCGTTCCCGGACGCAATTGCACTCATATAGACGCCGTCTCCGCCGTGTATTCTCCTTTCACACTCATCAATTCTGGCTAGAGTCGATAATCACTGTTACAGATCGATGGTGGCTAAAGTTCTGAAGGAATTGCGCTCGTTTTTAACAAAGGAAGAGGTTGAAGAAGAAGAATATGTTTACGGAGAACGCCATGGTTGAAGAGGTCGGTGCGGTTGTAGGAGCGATTAAAGGAGGAACGACAACGGGAGATAGAGGTAAATTGGTGGGAGCGGCCAACGGAGAAACTGTTGGTGTGGCGATTGGCGACTGAGAGAGCAAATCCCACAAGGATGACAGATGAAGATTGACGGAGATTCAAGGATTTCGTTTCATCTTTTTGAGTATTCAAGTCCCATACTCTTCGATTAAAGCATTTGCAACCTGTTTTGTATGTCGCTGAAGATTCAAGGATTCTGGTCACTGCGCTTCCACGCCTAAAGCCACCACTGGAGAAATCGCCTTCGTGACTAAAGAGATACCAGAAAATCGCAACCTGAAGCCACTGTCGGAGTCTGATTGACGCTAAAGCTCTTCCCATCTACTCCTTTCATTAATCAGAATCAAAATTAAGATCAACAGCATTCCAATCACTCTGAAGAACATAACAATTCACAATAACAAACAACCATAAATTAGAGGTTAAAAAACAAGTCATGCTTATAGCTTATTAGGTCTAAACAACAAATTGAAATATGGTGAATGAAAAACACATCATGCTTATAGCTTACAGGAAGATTTTGTGAAGAGGAATGAAGAAGAAAGAATCAAGAACGATAAAACCGTTGAGATGTACGGATCCTAGCCAAGCTACTATTACAAGCAAGGTGTGAATGAGCAGCTGTGTTTTTCCGGTGAACTCCATCGATGATGGTTTAGGTATCTACGGCGGAGGTGGAGAAGCTCTGTTCCTCTAATCCTCCGTCGTCGTCATGAGAAGAGAAGTACGATACGCTTCGGGAGTTGTAAAAATGGAGATTTGGAAGTTAGAAGAGTCAAGAAGGGTAGGTTCACTTGGGCGACAAACACAATGCCTACATGGCGATGTATTTCTTTGGAGGGGATTGACAGGCCAGATCATTTTATATTGTAAGAACTTTATAGGGTTGGTGGCAACTCAAACATAGCATCCTTTGGTTTTGTGCTCATGTGTATGTCTTTCACTTATGCTTGTATCTTGTACTTGAACAATTATCCTAATGTTTATAT
>JBCNJP010000017.1:88368611-88465893 GCA_039602395.1 Deinandra increscens subsp. villosa
TTGTGTGATTCGACCAAGCCTACTTCACCAAGAGGAGTTCGTGATCGAGTACTAGCATACGTACATCGGTGTGTCGTGTGTGCGAACGTAGAGGGATTTACTTCAAATCCTAAAGGTTCTTCTCTTGCCGAGCTAAAAAGGTACACGTTCTTTAACCGGTTAGTTAGATTAATTCATAGGATTAATTCTGCTGCGTACTCGTGTTTAAATCGATAATGGTTATATAACCCAACGTGCCTTAGAGAGTGCCGCCCACATTCTTAATCTTGTCCTAACAAAGAGGTTGCCAAAACACCTAGGGGTGTTCAAAACCGGATACCCGGAATTTCGGATATCCGAATTTCGGGTATCCGAAAATTTCGGATATCAGTTTTCGTTGTCCAAGTCCAAGTCCGAAATTTCGGATATCCGAAATTTCGGACTGGACTCGGATAGTTAAAACGGATATCCGAAAATCCAGTTTTTTTAAAAAAAAAACACAATTTAACAAAAAAAAAACGACAAAACGACAAAACAAATAAACATAGTCCAAGTCTTCAAATACAAATAAACATAAGTTCGACCTAAAAAACGACAAAACAAATAAACATAGTCCAAGTATTCAATAATTCATTATTTCTTTAATATAAAATTTATTTTAATTTATTTAAATTTTTGGATACCGGGTATCCGAAACTTCCAAAAATTTGTAAATTCTTGTCCAAGTCCAAGTCCGAATTTTCGGATATCCGAGTTTCGGATATCCGAAATTCCAGATATCCAAAATTTTTGGATAATTCGGATACGGAATTTTGGATAATTCGGATACGGATTCGGACTCGGATATTTTTGAACACCCCTAAAAACACCTCACGAAATGTGGACGGGAAAGGTTCCCTCGTTAGCACATATTAAGGTTTGGGGTTGTGAACCTTTCGTTAGACGAAAAAACTCACGATAAGCTTGAATCTCTTAGTGAGCGATATAATTTCATCGGCTATCCAAAGAAGTCCTTTGGATATTTGTTCTACAGACCTAGTGAGAACGTGGTTTCTGTAGCACGTAGAGGAGTCTTTCGTGAGAGATAGCTCATATGCAAAGAGGATAGTGGGAGCCACATTGACCTTGAAGAGATTCAAGAGTCAGCCGATGAAGGAACCTCTGAGATCACTAGGGTTTAACTAGAGGAAGAAATTTCAGTTGAACTGGTTGCCACTTCATTACCTCTTAGGCGTTCTGGTAGAGTTCACGTGCGACCTGAGTTCTATGGTTTCCAAATAACTAAAGCTGAAGACACATTTATCAGTGATAATAGACTGGTAAATATGGATAAGCCAGCTAACTACAAGGAAGCCACGGCAGGCCCTGAGGCAGCAAAATGGAAAGAGGCAATGGACAGCGAGATCAAGTCCATGTATGACAATCAAGTTTGGAATTTAATTGATCAACGACCTGGTCGGAAGACGGTTGGTTGTAAATGGATCTTTAAGAAGAAGACCAATATGCATAGTAATGTAAGCACATTCAAAGCACGACTGGTGGTGAAGGGATTTAATCAAACCCCAGGAGTTGACTATGACGAGACCTTCTCACCAGTGGCTAAGATAAAATCTATTAGGATAATGCTAGCCCTAGCTGCGTTTCATGAATGATCTAGGAGAGGTAGCCTATATTTCTGGGAGTAAATATTTCAAGGGATAGGAGTACAAGGCTAATTGGACTGAATCAGAGTACATACTTGGATAAAGTAATGAAATGATTCTATATGGAGAACTCCAAGAAAGGAGAACTGTCCATCCAGAGTAATACCAAAATGAGTAAAACTCAGAGCCCGAGTACAGATAAAGAGATAGCACAAATGAGTAGAGTTCCATACATTTCCGCCATTGGATCTATCATGTATGCTATGACATGTACTCGTCCCGATGTGTCTTTTTCTTTGAGCATGGTCCGTCATTATCATGGAAATCCAGGTAAAGCTCATTGAGTAGCGGTTAAGGAATATTCTCAAATATCTACGAAGGACTAAGGACTAGGTCCTAGTACTTGGTGATTGTGATACATTGAGAGTGACTAGGTATAGTGACGCCGACTTTCAACAGATAGAGACAACTTCCGCTCTCAAACTGGCTGGATCTTTACCTTATATGGAGGAGCAGTTACTTGGAAAAGTTACAAGCAAGAGACAGTGGCTGATTCTACTTGTGAATCAGAGTACATAGCGGCAAGTGAAGCATCAAAGGAGGTAACCATAAAGGAGCCAATGGAACTTTTATGTGATAATGAAGGAGCGGTTGCTTTGACAAAGGAAGCAAGACATAATCGCATTTCAAGACATATCGACAGAAAATACCATTTTATCAGACGTAAAGTAAAAGAAGGTTACCTTGTTATGAAAAGGGTATCATCAGAAGAGACTCCTGCAGATCCACTCACAAAGGGTCTGAGTAGGGTCAAGCACCATCAGCATGCTAGGAGCATTGGTCTGAAAGATGATGTTAATTAGTTTTAATAGCTAAATAGTTAGGTTGAAACTTATAACAAAGTAAATGTAATCGACTTTTGGGGATTAAATAATGGAGAATTATTTATGAGTTTGTTTACTACCTTTTGTCAAATGTTTATTATTGTGTTTTATTTTTGCATGTTTTACTTCTCGAATAATTAAATTATTCAAAGCTCCACAGTCGATCATACTTTTGGAAGTAAGTAGTGAATTAAGACTGTCATGAATGGAACTGTAGATTGTCTAAGGAGTTTTAGACATGGCAATGGTATTGCTGCAGTATTCATGAGTACTTCGAAATGGAGATTTAAGTATTGGATTAACCCACGCTCAGAGAATTACTTCATGAAATTTATCACGAGTAATTTTGAGTCGATAATATCTTATAATCTTTAAACGGAGATATATGAGTTGTAGTTTACAAGTCACTTACGCATTGATGACGCGTAAACGCATCATTAACTTGAAGCTATAAAATGTGTTGTTGTCACTACGTCAAAATGTGGCTTTGGCCATGGTTTTTTTAACGCATAGCCACTGTTTTGAAAAAAAAAGGCCAAAGGTAAGAAACGCTAGTTTTAGCCACACATATTTTGTACCCATGGCCAAATATATAGCCTTTGGATCCTTTTAGCCACGTATTTTTTGTGTATGTGACAACAAAAAAAAACGTGGCCAAAGGTAAGAAACGCTAGTTTTTTAACGCATAGCTACTGTTTTGAAAAAAAAAACATAGCCAAAGATAAGAAACGCTAGTTTTAGCCACACATATTTTGTACCCGTGGCCAAATATATAGCCTTTGGACCCTTTTAGCCACGTACTTTTGTGTATGCACCAAACGGCCACAGAATTTTTATGATTTTTTTATTCGTGTGACCAAAAAGGAATGTATGGCCACGCTTAAATAATATATTGTGATGGAAGAGTAGATTTTAATATTTAGTAAATTAAAAAACAAAACTGTTAAGTGTATATTATGCGTGGCTAAATGTGAGCAATGTCTACTGTTTTTACTTAGTTATGTGGCTAAAAGCTAGTACATATGGCCAATGTTACTAGGTTATGTGACTAAATAGTAGATGACTAATGGTCACGGTATGAAATTATATGCGTGGCGAAAGGTAATGTTCCGAAAGGTTATAAACATTCATCCGGAATGAATGTTCTTCCAGAAAAAATACATGAATCGTAATTTTTCCGTTGCAAATATCTTTTTTTTAATTATAAATCAAATGGAAGAACTCTAGTTCATCCAGTTCTATTCTTCTTCTTCTCTAATAAATAACTAAAATTGATCCTGTCTAATTATAAATCATCTCAGTCCGCCAATCAATTAAACAGTTGTCTAAAAATGTCATTTGGTTCTGTTCATCTGCTCTCAATCCAGATGAACTCTTCTTCCTGAGGAATTCTAGTTCATCCGGTTTTGTTCTTCTTCCAATTTACTAAAGAAGTTAAATATATCCAGTTTATAAATCATGTCATCTCACTATTAGACAATCAAAAAATTATAAAATGTACCAAACAAGGCTTAAACCTGGGTCAATCAAAAAACAAGGCTTGAACCTGGGTCAGTCAAAAGAAAGGAACATATTACAAGATTAAGAATAAACATTGAGACAGAAGTGTTAATTGATAAATTTTAACCAGAACTTATTTAATTACTCTCATCACATAAAAAATAATTGATCAACAAAATTTGCGTTACTAAAGGTAATAAATAGACACTGTAAAATAGGATTTGCGTGGCTAAAGATAAAAAAATATACACGGTTATCGTGGCCAGACCTTTCCACTTCTTGCCACCATAGCTGGTATCATGGCCTGACCGCCTTTAAATTTCCAGTTTCTTGCCACCAAAATCTTATGTACGAACGTATTTCTTGATCATCAAGAAAAAAAATTGATCGATCAATGGCTACCTTTGGTAAACAATGGAGGATCAAGGGTGTTAATGAACCAACACCCTACTACGACAAGACTCCCAGTAAGTGTATTTTCACTCAACAATGGTTGCATGTTTTTATTTTTAGGGTTTTATGTTTTCTAATAACTTACTCTCTACTCTACCTTTGGGTTTTTTACATGTTATCGGAGGTTCACCCTCAAGATCCATCACTGCGGCGATTACCACCGGAATGCCGCCGACCAGGATGTGTGGAATGGAAAGGTGGATTATGTCGGAGGGTCACCCTCAAGACCCTTTATTCTTGGTTCCTTCGACCAACGGCGAAACAAAACCAGAGCCGGAGCTAGGTTGGATGGAGAAGAAGATTTCGGTGCAGGTTCAAGGGGCTAAGATTTCGGTGTGTTTGGGGAGGAGGGAGTGACAAGGAGTGTACGTGTTTTGGTGAAAAGTAAAAAAACCCTAATTTCATATGAGCGGGATTTAGAATTCCGTACAATTCTTTTGGCGGGAAAAAAGTGAAAAGATGACACTTTATTCTTGATGCACGACTTTTATTTGTCCTCCGTGTTTTTTTACTTATATGACACATATTTAATGACGCGCAAAAATGCGCGTCATCTACCTATTAAATATTAAACATTTCGACAGATTTTTTATGACATGCTTTTTTGTGCGTCATAATTTACCCGTGTGTCATTGTTTGCGTGTCAAGGAAGGGCCTTTTTCTAGTAGTGTCCCTTAACAAAATACTTGAATTTGGGCACAAACCGTGACTAAAACCGACACCCGACGAACCCGGAAACGTCATTTTTGTGATAAAATACAAATCTGGTCAAAATGAAATTATAGAGGTGTTAAATGATTAAAACATGTTTACAAATATATATGGTAAATTTAGGAACCTAACGGTGTCATCATTAAACGGGCAAACGGGACCAAAATGACAAAACCAACAAAACCGGCAAACTATTGAAAACCAACACTTGAAATAATTATCTATACATTTTGGACAAAAAATAATCATATTTTATTATCCTAAATTAATTTCCAACCAAAACGGATAATTATCGCATATCCGGCGGTTACCGCGAAATCACCCGATTTTCAACTAACAAGTCTAATTAACCAATTTGTCACATGAAAATCATCATTTTGACTCAATATTTATTTCTATAAATATTTACCATCTTTAAATATTATTTGAGAATTTTTGTATGTTTTATTTTATTAAAATATATATTTTACTTAATTTCCAAATAAAGGTACAATCAGACATTTTCACTTGACTTATCAATTGTTTAACCTTAAGGATACCATGACGTCAAAACTTGACCTACCTAATTGGAGTGACATTAATGTCAACCCAATTATTTATTGTATGTCTTATAATTATTTAGGACTACACCTTCCCGTTGATCATGTCACCGATTCCAGTCACTGATACATGTGAGTTTTTCACGACCCCTTTATATCTTTAACTGTTTTTATCTTTGGAGGAGAATTCATACATACATTTCCATGTTAGACAACTAGACCTTGTTATCTTATCTGTTACATGTGCTTTTTAATTGTCCAGCCCTGTTATACCATGTTCATTCATGTTATAACCAGACCCCACTGTTAACTGAATCCGATTAATTATCATTTGAAACAGTAACGTTTGAATGAATCTATTTGGGTTAACGCTTCTTCTCTGATTGGTAGCTCCAATCGTGACTCCGTTTTAATAGTCAAAAGGGTACAAATTGTTATGTCTTATCTATGCGGTATCAATTGGACAAAAGATACCAAGAGTGGGTAATCAGTCAGTTTCGGAATTCAGGGTACATGGTAACATTTCTACATGTTTTATCTGATATTGTCAATTATTAACATGAACTATCTTCAATTTATTTGCATTTAGGACTTTTCATTTACTTCTGGAGTATTGTCATGCCTTTGGAGATTTTTCTGGCATAACACCTAACAGTGTCATGTCCTAAAAATCTTTTGAAAACATATATTTGTAACTTAAAACTATTTATTTTTCTCATTACAATTATTCCGTTGCGATGATATTGAAAAAACTCCTATTTACTCCAAACAATTTTAACAATTCCAAACGGCTCTCGTTGTTGAACCATCCATAGTTTGTTTGTAATCTTGACTGTGATAACGCTGTTTCGCATCCCGACACAATTCTTAAAAGGTGTGACAGAGTGGTATCAGAGCCAAGGTTATAGAACTAGATTGCATACTTAGGGTCTAGACTATAGCCTAAGCTCTGTTAGTCATACTTACATGCATCGCTACTTGCATATTCTAACTTTACCATTACTATACGTAACATATATATATTATCATCATTACTTGGAGACCTTGTCGCAGCATGGCTTCCCGTGGACCTATCGACATATCTTCCGATTCGGAGACAGAGACCTACATTGATCTGGAGCAGCCAGTGTCGTCAGTCACGACCGTGGCCCCGTCATCTCCCCGCTCGCCTACCAGTGTATTGGAGGATCCCTACGATGCAGACTCAGATCCTGAAGAAGACCCCACATCCGACGAGGATCCGGAGCAGGATGCGCCATTCACCATCGACATTGCTGAGCCCGACCCCGCTCAGGACGGAGACACTCTAGTGGTTACCTTGTCCGCATCCAGCCCCGTCTCGCCCGACCATGAGCCCTCGTTTCGACCTACCACTACTTACCTAACGGACCTCTTCGCATGTATACCCCTAGGAAATCCATTCCGCGTAGCCGAAAGCGTGTTCTCGGCCCAGTTGCTGAGTCCGAGCCGACCCGTAAACGGTCCCTCTCCCTAGAGCCCTACGAGCTGCCAGTCGACCCAGAGACGATGCCACCCAAGAAGAGAGTGAAGTTTGCCTACAACGCTTTTGAGTTCGGAGAGTCATCTACCGCTACCGAGGCCCAGGATGTGCCACCGACGCCCCATACCCCAGCTAGCTCTGTTGCATCTGATGCACCCCCCCCCCCCCTATCCTTTCTGGCAAACTTGTTGAGTCTCTTGTTTCTTCACTCTTTGCTTGCATCGCCCGCCGTGATAATAATTTCCATCAGCTCCACACCACCATTCATAGCCTTGCTTCACCAGCCACTATCACTGCCATTGATACCCGCCTTGCCATCTTAGAGGCCCGTGTGACCTCTCAGGACCAGGCACTCAATACCCTACATGTCCACTTTTCTGGCGCTTATGGAGTCGCCGTTGAGGGCATTCAGGCCATCCGTGCCCTCGCAGTTGCTACCCCTTCAGCAGAGGATTTCGCCAGCATTATCCGCCTGTTGCTATTACTGGTTATCCAGATCTGTGGCATCCTCGATATGATTGATCGAGCACCGTTTCATTAGAGTTGTGATTTTATGGAGTGACTGTTACTCTTGTATGGTAGTATGATGTATTCAAAACTTATATATGGTGGACCTGTATTATCACCTGGAAAATGTTTGTATTGGTATGAATAATTGTGGAACAAGAATTGATACTTTTTATGCATGTACCTTTATCTTCAACTCTATTATGCGTTGTAATGTAATTTGGTGTTGTGTTATATTATGCTATGGTGATTGTTATTGATTTTGGCATGTCATGTTTTGATTGCATTCACTTATACTATGTGTAATGTCTTACATTATTTTATCTTATACAAATTTAAAGTAGTATGTCAAGACGCGCGAATCGTGATAGTGACCCTAATGAATCCTCAACCCTGGACGTCGCGGCTATCGAAGCGCTGATTAACCACCGTGTAGCTGATGCACTTGCAGCTGCCGAAGCAGATCGAGCCTCTGCCTCAAACGGAAGGAGATCAGGATCCCCTGGTGGTAAGACTAAGACTTTTCTTCTACGATCGGAAGATTCATGACTACAATTTGTACGAAGTTGTATTCAAGGTTTTAATTAACTTACAAGTGTTCGGGAATGCACTTACAAGTATATCATAAATATTAAGCCACTACACTTCAAGGGTACCGAAGGAGCCGTTGGACTCATCCGTTGGTTTATAAAGATGGAATATGTCTTTCGCATGTGTAATTTTCCCGATGGTTACAAGGTCAAGTACGCCACTAGCATTTTTGTAGAAGGAGTTCTGACTTGGTGGAACTCTCATGCTGAAGCTCTCCGACAAGACCTGGCCTACGCCATGGCTTAGGACGAACTGAAACTACTCATGCGTGATGAATACTGTCCCCGTGAGGGACTACAAAGATTGAAAGTCGAATTCTGGAACTTGACCATGAATGGATCAGATATAGCTGCTTACACCCGCCAACTCCATGAATTGGCTCACATCTGCCCTACTATGGTGACCCCTCTGCACAAGAAGATTGAGAGATACACCTGGGGTCTCGCTCCCGCCATTCAGGGGAGTGTTATGGCATCTAATCCCGCAGCACTTCAAGCTGCTATCTGTCTGGCCCACAATCTGACCTATCAAGCGAACCGCCAAGGCTTGTCTTTCTCTCGAAAATTTACTGATTCCAAAGCTGTACCCGCATCGTCTATTCCCTCTAGCCAGCTAAAATCTGACCGCAAGCGCCAACGCGGCCATGATGGAAAGAGGAAGAAATCATCTGATTTCACTAAGAAAGCACCTGAAGCCGTGAAGGCATATGTTGTAACAACCCCTGCACCGGATACAAGGAAATCTGGATACACAGGAAACCTACCCCGGTGTGGAAAATGTAACCTGCACCATACCCTGGATTGCAGCAATGTCTACTGCAGAAGCTGTAAAGTAAAAGGTCACATTTACCGGGATTGCCCAAATCATTCGATCAAGACGCACCCCGTTGGAACCTGTTTCGAGTGCAGCAACACTGGCCACTTTAGAAATGAATGCCCAAAGCTAAAAAGAGAACCTGCCAGAGGACGAGCTTTCGTGCTCAATGCTGCTGAAGCCCATCAGGATCCCCATACCGTAACGGGTATGTTCTTACTCAATAATAATTATGCTTCTGCTCTATTCGACACTGGTGCCGACAAAAGCTTTGTGTCTAGTGAGTTTAGAAATCGTCTTAACATCATGCCAACTAGATTAGACACTATGTATATAGTTGAACTAGCCGATGGTAAACAAATTGAAACAGAGGAATTCCAAACTGCTCATTGAACTTATCCGGTCATCCCTTCCCGATCGATCTATTACCGGTACAATTGGGAAGCTTTGACGTAGTTGTTGGAATGGACCGGTTGACCAAAAATCGTGCAGAAATCATTTGCCATGAGAAAAGAGTCAACCCCTCCCCGAAGATAAAGTTCCGACAATTTAAGGAGACCATAGTGGAACCAAGCTAAACATCATCTCATGCATGAAAGCCCAGAAATTTATGCGCAAGGGCTACTCTGCCCTCTTAGCCCACGTAACAGCTAGTTAGTCCGAGGAGAAGAAACTAGCAGACGTTCCCATCGCACGAGACTACCCTGAAGTCTTTCCCGATGATCTTCTAGGCTTGCCTCCCGCCCGGCAAGTGGAATTCCATATTGATCTAGTACCCGGAGCTGCACCCGTAGCAAAAGCCTCGTATCGCTTAGCCCCGTATGAAATGAAAGAATTGTCGAATCAGTTGCAAGAACTACTTGACAAAGGTTTCATCAGACCAAGTTTCCCTCCTTGGGGCGCTCTTGTTCTTTTCGTCAAGAAGAAGGACGGATCTTTCTGGATGTGTATCGACTACCTCGAGTTGAACAAGCTTATCGTAAAGAACCGATATCCGCTCCCTCGAATCGTTGACCTGTTTGATCAGTTGCAAGGTTCAAGTTATTATTATAAGATTGATCTTCGCTCAGGATATCATCAACTAAGAGTACGTGAAGAAGACATTGTGAAAACTGGCTTTCGCACGCGCTATGGACACTACGAGTTTCTCGTTATGCCCTTCGGATTAACCAACGCGCCTGCCGTCTTCATGGATTTGATGAATTGCGTCTGCAAACCGTACCTTGACAAATGCGTAATCGTCTTCATTGACGACATCCTAATCTATTCGCGTAGCAAGGACGAACATGAAAAGCATCTGAGGCTTATCCTGGAGTTGTTGAAAGGCGAGAAACTGTATGCTAAGTTTTGAAAATGCGAATTCTGCTTACGAGAAGTACGATTCTTAGGTCACGTAATCAACACAGCCGGAATTCATGTGGATCCCAAAAAAATTGAATCTATCAAGGATTGGAGTCCGCCTACGAACCCTTCTCTAGAATAGCCCAGCCATTGACTACCTTGACACAGAAAGACAAGAAATTCGTTTGGGATCAAAAAGTCGAACAAGCTTTTCAGACACTGAAGCAAAAGTTGTGTAACGCACCCATACTGTCCTTACTAGAAGGATGTGAAGATTTCTGTGTTTGCTGCGATGCCTCGCACCAAGGTTTAGGCTGTGTGTTAATGCAACAAGATAAAGTCATTGCTTACGCTTCGTGACAGCTAAAAGTTCACGAGAAGAACTACACCACTCACGATTTGGAACTTGGAGCCGTTGTCTTTGCTCTCAAGATTTGGAGGCACTACCTTTACGGTACTGAATGTAAGATTTACACCGACCACAAGAGTCTCTAACACATCTTAAACCAGAAGGAGTTGAACATGAGACAGCGCCGATGGATTGAACTACGCAGCGACTATGACTGTAAAATCCTGTATCATCCTGGAAAGGCAAACGTAGTTGCAGATGCGTTGAGTAGGAAGGAACGTGTCAAACCCCTTCATGTCAGATCTCTTGCTGTGACCATTCATACCGGTCTCATTTCCCAGGTTTTAGTAGCGCAAGTCGAAGCCTTAAAAGATGAAAACATTCAAGACGAATGCCTCCGTGGCATGGAGCAACATCTTGAAGCTAAGCCTGATGGATTACGATACTTCATAAATCGTCTATGGATACCCGTCTACAGATAACTTAGGAGCCTAGTCCTAGACGAAGCTCATAAAACCAGATATTGCATTCACCCCGGAGCCGATAAGATGTACCACGACCTGCGTGTGTTATATTGGTGGCCGAACATGAAAGCTGAAATCGCCAAATACGTCGGTAAATGCTTAACTTGCGCTAAAGTTAAGGCCGAGCATCAGAAACCTTCCGGTTTACTCGTCTAACCCATCATCCCAGAGTGGAAGTGGGAATGCATTGCCATGGACTTTATCACTAAGTTGCCCAAGAGCCGCAAGAGTAACAATTCCATTTGGGTAATATTCGATCATTTGAAAAAATCTGCCCATTTCCTCGCCATGAAGGAGAAAGATTCCATGGAACACTTAACAAGAATGTACATGAAGGAAATATTCTCTCGGTATGGAACTCCGATTTCCATTATCTCCGATAGAGATGGTCGTTTTACCTCTCATTTCTTTAATCCCTGAACAAGGCCATCGATACTCGCCTCGATATGAGTACGCCCTATCATCCGCAAACTAACGGTCAAAGCGAATGAATGATTCAAACTCTCGAAGATATGATGTGTTCCTGTGTCATTGATTTTGGTAACAACTGGGATGAACATTTGCCATTGTACGAATTCTCGTACAAGAACACTTACCACACTAGCAATCAGTGTGCACCTTTCGAGGCACTATACAGAAGAAAGTGCCGATCACCTATCTGTTGGTTTGAAGTTGGTGACAGCCAACTGACAGACCCGGAAATTGTGATAGAAACGACCGAAAGAATCACGCGGATTTGAGACCGCTTGAAAGTTGCCCGCGATCGCCAGAAGAGCTATGCAGATAACTGTCGTAAACCTTTATCTTTCGCGAAAGGCGACAAGGTAATGCTGAAAGTATCCCCGTGGAAAGGCGTCATTCGTTTTGGCAAACGTGGCAAGCTGAACCCTCGCTACATCGGTCCATTCAAGATCATTGAGACAATCGGACCCGTCGCATACAGACTACTTCTACCGCCCGAGCTTAGTAATGTGCACGATGTTTTTCACGTTAGCAATTTGAAGAAGTGCCCTGCCGATGAAAATCAAACTGTTCCCCTCGATGAGACACACCTCGATGAGTCGCTACAATTCGTCAAAGAACCCGCCGAGATCGTCGACCGCGCCATCAAGAAATTGAAGCATAGACGAATACCTCTTGTTAAAGTTCGTTGGAACTCCCGCCGTGGTTCTAAATTTACATGGGAACGCGAAGACCAGTTTCACACCAAGTATCCTCATCTTTTTCCTGTAGCAGCCGCTCAGCCATGATGACAAGCTGAATTTCAGGAAGAAATTCTCCCAACTAAGGGAGGATGTGACAACCTGTAAGTTTCCATGGACCTAAACTGATAATATATAACTAAGTGTTAACTATGTTACGAAACTGTATACTTGCAACGTGTCAATTTCTACCATATTTGCCTTTACATGTGACGTAGTCATAGTCTTGACGTAGCCTAACTCATTTTTACACACGATCTTTGAACATGATGACTTCTTTGTACGAAATGGTCGCTGGAACTTTAATAATAATAAAGCGACTAACCAGACTCGTTTACTAAATTTACCAACTTTGTAATAATACCTGGCACGATCCCATCATCTTGGGATTATTATTTTTATTATTATTACGTCCATGTATTTTAAAAACCTTGATCATCATATTCTGGTACCGATATTTACATGTCATACGAATAAATATCATAAACGGTTTCATAATTATTTATCAACCAATTACAATAGTAGAACAAACAAATTTATAAACATGTTTAGACTTTGACAACGAAATGAAGACTTGTGATCCAATCTCTACGTAAACGTCAAATTATTGTACGTCCAATTCGATTGTAAACAACCTCGTTATTATTCGCGACAAAAATCATTTTCATGCATGACGTATTTAACGTCCATGCAACCCGTCACCCTTGTGTTTTAAACCCATGCAAATGATAAACCGTTTTAGACAAACCCGATCGTTATTATTTATATTTTAACCCATTTCATTTCCCTTACATGTTACAAACTAAACCGATTTGTTTTAATTAATTTCTCGATGCGTTAATCATCCGTTTTAAACCCGTTTCTCCTTATTTCTTTCCCTTTTTTTTCTTCCTCGTGACCCGGAGGGCTCGAGGGTCGAACCCACGACCTTTTCTTCCTCTCCTCCCCATCACGATCTACCTCTCTCTATCGTCCCTTTTTATTTTGGTCGACCCGGGGTTCGAACTCGAACCCGCCCCCTATCTTTGTCCGGCTAGCAAACCAACACCACCACCACCTATGGTTTATTTTTGTTGTGTACTAGAGTTGACTCCTTTAAAATTCTTAACACATCAACCTCCATCATCTTCTTACAACCTACACAAGTGTAGGTGAATGTTGTCCCAAGTCCCACCAAATCTATTATCTAATGTGTAATAGTTTCCCTCCATATCTCATTCACCTTTCCCTCTTAACTTTGCAGCCAAAAAGCATCCAAACACTTCAACATTTCAACCCTCATGAACCCCCTCGTGTGTGTGAGAACCGGTTGGTCACAAGGACCGAACCCGAGTTCGTTTCTTCTCTCTTTCGGACTGAACACAACACACACACACACACACACTAACACCTAATCTTTTATTAAACCTCTCTTACACACAAGATTTTATAACTTTTAACACTCCCAAACACTCTCCCTTTCTCTCGTCTCACTCCCTCTCTCTCGGTTTCTTTGAATCGTCACCCCTACAGACTTAACCAAACACTCCAACTTTTATTTAACACATCATATATAACATCTTTTATCTAACCCTAACCCCCATTTTACATAAAGACTTTCAAGAACATTTCCATTTCTCTCTCCCTCCTCCAAACCGTAAGTCTCTCTCTACTCTCTAGTTTTTTTTGCTTAAACACTCAAATATTTGATGTTCTATGGTACTAGGAAGCAAGAACACACAAGTTTCATCATCTTTATCATCATTTTCGGCCTACACATCCATCTAGTGAGTTTACATCTCCACTTTTCTTGATGAAATCATGTTCTAGTTGTAGTCTCTAGTTCCTTTCATGTCTAGATCACTCCATAAACAAGTCCTGACTTACATTGTTGCCTAAACACACTTTAGTGTCACAAAAGCTTACTTACATTATATTATTTCCATGTTTTACCATGTATGGTGCTACTACAAACTTATTTTAGTGTTTCTCTTGCCATATTATGTACAAAACATAGTAAATTGAAGTTATTACACAAGTGTTTGCTTAGAAACCAAAATGGGTAGTTTACTTTGAACATAATGTCTATTTTGTGGCCTAGTTGTGATTTTGGACCCCATGATGTCTATGTGTAGGATCGTTATTAGTTACGATTAAACTAAAACAAGAACCCTCTATTTGCAAATATAACCCTGCGTAAATTAAAGTTATACTTCACTTTACTCTAGCAGATTTAGTTCTCTTGTATTAGGTAGTGTTTGATTTGCATAAGTATAGTAACAACGAAGTAAAAAATACTCGGCACTATTTGCATTAACTCAAAGTTACACTATTACAAGGTGATCAAGAACCGTGTGAAACTATGAGCTAACTACTGCTATATTTAGTGCAGATGAGATCAATGACAACCATTGATCTCAAACGATCTAATCTAAACCGTTTACTACAAAGTCAAATACAAACTACCAAAAGTATAAACTTCGACAATTGGAATATCTTGCGTGTGGACAACACCATACTATAATAGGAGAGCGGCTTTGATAGATTTGGAAGCAAACGAGAAGCTTCAACTTCAACTTCAGCCGGAACTTATCAAAACTGGCTTTCAGCCATAAATATTCTAAGCGGAATATTCCTTACACTATGACACGTTTTGGACCTCCCAACATAGTCAAAATATGTTACTTTGAACTCTAGAAAGTTTACTTGGCTTTAAAATCATCATTGGAACTTTATGACACCAAAAGTACACTTTAAAACCCTAGGAAAATGCATCTATATACAAATCCGTTTTGACCAGAAAGTTAAGGCTTTAAAACAGTAATTTTATAAGGTTACAATGATTCGAAAACATGACCAAAACATCCCTTAACAAAATACTTAAATTTGGGCACAAACCGGCACTAAAACGGACACCCGACGAACCCGGAAACATCATTTTTGTGATAAAATACAAATCTGGTCAAAATGAAATTATAGAGGTGTTTTAATGATAAAAACATGTTTACAAATATATATTGTGAATTTAGGAACATAACGGTGTCATTAAACGGGCAAACGGGACTAAAACGGCAAAACCGACACAAAACCAGCAAACTATTATTGATACCGGAAAATGGCAAGATGCTGGATCAGACAAAGCTTGAAGATGTCAAAGTTTTTGTATTTTATCTGTTGGCCGAACCCTGACCGAACCCTGGCTGAACTGCAGCCAAACTGCAGGTTCGGACAAGCAGTTGAGGTTCGGACAGTGGGTCTTATATATATAGGTCAATAGGTTTGATTTTAGTAATGAGCGTTCTTATGTGTGTGTAATTGAACGTGTTTTGTACTCTGAGTCTTTGTAAATAGTTTCTGCTTACTGAATGAGATTGAGTATTGTATTTACACGTTTTGTTCATCGTTTTGTTTACACAATGATGTCGAGCTGATTACGATCCACCCGCTCTAGCTTTTTCAAGTGGTATCGGAGCTTTCTGGTGCTGCTCAGCTCATTTTGATCATTTGTGTTGCTCAATAACTCGTTTCATCTCGTTTTTCATTTCTAAAAACTTTCATTTTTTTAAAAATATGATCATTTTACATCATGTTTCACGTTCAAAAACTGTGTTTCGAGTGTTTGTCGATCATTTACTCATCTGGTGCTCGTGAGATTCAGTTTTCCTAAAAGTTTGAATGTTTTGAAATTTTCGTTTGTCCGAACCTGAGGTTCGTCCCGATAACCGCTCCGAACTTGGAGTTCGTCACAGTAACCGTTCCGAAACTAGAGTTCGTTTGACGTTCGTTAGAATTTCCATTCGTTGAGAGTTCGGACCACGTTCGTAAAGAGTTCGTTAGAGGTTCGGAGAACATTCGGATAACGTTCGGTACTGTTCATCAGTTTAGTTTTGTAAAGAGTTCGGACACTAGGAGTTCGGACAAGGTTCGGATAAGGTTTGCAAAGTTAGTGTTCAGAAAGAGTTCGTACAGCGTTCAGATAGTGTAATTATGTTCAGAAGAAGTTCAGACAGTCTTTTAGAGTTCGTGAAGAGTTTGGACGAACAGTAACATTCAAATTTCAAAATGTCGGATTTACATGCCTTTGCTGCTATTAAATCTCAGATGCAACGTTGTTGAATTATGACAACGAAATTGGGAGTACTCAGAAAGTTCCCAAGTTGCTCAAATTCGAAGATTATCATAACTGGAAGAAACGCTTTGAAGCTTATATCGAAACTACGGATTGTTATTTATGGACGCCATGGATGCACCATATGTCTATCCGGTTGACCAAAACAATGTTCATGTTATGCAAAGAAATACACAAAAGGCTTATTACACGAGAGAACAAAAATCTTACGAACTTCTTACTCAAGCTTTACCAAAAGAGCTTTTACATCAATTCAAAAATTGCAAACATTCTCATGAACTTTGGACTACTTTGAAAGAAAGATGTGAAGGCAATGATCAGTACAAGAAAAGTAAGAAGAAAGTTTTGAAAAAGGAGTTTGACAATTTCAAACATTTTGATGGAGATGGTGTACCTGAGTTGATCTCGAGATATTATCATCTTTTGTCTGAAGTGGATACGGTACAGATTAAGAAGGATGATGAGGAATTAAAGGAAAAACTACTCGAGGGTCTTCCATTAAAATGGGAACCGTATGTTTTGATGATTACCAATGACAAGGATTATTCATCGTTGACATTTGTGAAGTTGTTGGGAAAGTTACAAGCTAGGGATTTGGAAATGAAGAATGTAAACACAACACCTGCCGAGATCCAAAATCCTGATGTTTATTATGGTTCGAATGCTGCAACAATTTCGGGCAAATCTGGAAAAGCAACAAGTTCTGCTCTGGCAACTGCATTTGTGGCTGGAAATTTTTCTAGAAATGTCTCAAGTTCGGGGAATGGAACAAATTCGGAGAATTATGAATACAACTATGGATCCGGTGGATGTAATGTGTCAATCCCGGAAAGCAACATGATGAACACAAGCAAGATGGCTATGTCTGTTACCACGACGGAAGATTATATGGCCCTGGTATCTGCTTTGATGTCATCATACTATGGTGTTATTACTTGAAAAGTGAGCAATGCGGAATTAACCGAAGAAGACTATGACCAAGTTGATCCAGATGATCTGGAGCTTATGGATATCAATTGGCAATTTGCTATGCTTGCTCGAAGGGTCAAGAGGTTTCTTAGGAAGACTGGCAAGAAAGATCTTAATTTTGGTGGTCGAATCGGATTTGATAAATCCAAAGTGAGATGCTACAATTGCTCGAATTTTGGACACTTTGCACGGGAATGCTCTCAGCCTAAAAAGCAAGAATATCAAAAATTTGCTCCCAAGACAAGTGCTTCTGGAACCAACAACGCTTCAAATTCAGGGAGTTCCTCAAACTCAAACCCTAAGTCTGAAAATTCTAAAGCCTTAGTGTCTTAAGAAGACAAAACATATAACTGGGGTAACCAATTTGCTGATTCATCTGCTTTGATTGTTTAACATGTGCATGACTGAGTCTACACAAGATGGTGATGAAGTAAATGATGAAGCAAATAGTGAAGCAGATGTTGGAAAAAGTGATGAAGCAAATGTTATTAAATCAACTGATGATGTTCACTCAATGCTTAAAGAAAAGTTTGTTTTTATGGCAAATACAATTTCTGAACAAATTGAGTCTAATGAAATTCTCTTGTTGAAAAAGAAGATTGAAGTTTTAACTGAAGAGAAAGAAGCTTTGATTAAAGAGTGTGAAGCTGCAAAAGCTGATGCATTGGATACAACAAATGATTTTGAGAATCTGTATCAGAAGAGTCTTCCTTTGAAGCAACAATATGAAAAGGCTAAACAAAATGCTTTGGAAATTGCTGATAAGATGATTGCTTTACAAATGGAAATGCACTATGTCAAAATTCAACTTTGGCCACGGAAAAAAACCGTGACCAAAGGTGTTTGGTCACGTTTTTTTTCCATTCCAATCGACACCAAAAGTCACGTCCCACCTTACAATATCAGTGGCTGAAGCCACCTAGAAGCGTGGCTAAATGGTACCAATATTTGTTGTTGTAATCAAACAATTCTTCCGGAAAGTGTGGCCAAAGGGTCCCAACGGCCACATGTGTTTGTTTAACGTGGTCTTTGGTATTATATGGTCATGTATATTTCTGTTTTAGCCACATACATTATAAAAATATGTGGCCAAAGGGTTGCTGAAATCATACATTTTGTCCCAATACGCGTGGCCAAAGGGTGGCAACGGCCACGTTAAAATATCAAAAGTGTGGCCTTTGGTATTATATGATCACATATATTTGTGTTTTAGCCACACATGTTATAAAAAAAACGTGGCCAAATGGGTTGCTGAAATCATACATTTTGTCCCAATAGGTGTGGCCAAAGGGTGGCAACGGCCACGTTAAAATATAAATAGCGTGGCCTTTGGTATTATATGGTCACGTATATTTGTGTTTCAGCCACATATTTTATAAAAAAATATGGCCAAATAGGTTGCTGAAATCATACATTTTGTCCCAATACGCGTGGCCAAAGGGTGGCAATGGCTACATTAAAATATAAAAAGTGTGGCCTTTGGTATTATATGGTCACGTATATTTGGGTTTTAGCCACCTATATTTGAAAAAAAAAAAGTGGCCAAAGGGTAGTTGAAATCATATAATTTGTCCCAATACGCGTGGCCAAATGGTGGCAACGGCCACATTAAAATATAAAAAGTGGGGCCTTTGATAATATATGGTCATGTATATTTGTGTTTTAGCCACATATGTTTGGGAAAAAAAGTGCCAAAGGGTAGTTGAAATCAGATATTTTGTTCCAATACGCGTGGCCAAAGGGTGGCAACGGCCACGTTAAAATATAAAAAGTGTGGCATTTGGTAGTATATATATGGTCACATACATTTTCTTAATTACAATTAATTATGCTGCATAATAATTAATATAGAGAAACCTTAAAAATCATATTATAATTCAAAACTAATGTACATACACTAATCAAATGTTGTTCAAATAAATAACATACACTAATCAAAGTTTAATTTCTATAATAATTAATTATAATTTATTATCTGTGCTGATCAGTTGCTTCTGCTGGATCCCTGTACTGAGTTTTCTCTTTATCAGATTTTGACTCAGCTGGTTTGGTGTTAAGTACACTTTCGGCATCTTTTTCCGATCATTATTTACCTGTAAACATGACAAATAAAACCAATCAGATATATATATATATATATATATATATATATATATATATATATATATATATAGTTAATTAATTAGCGGATACGATTAATTAATGTAGTAATTACCTGTGGTTGTTCGAGTACTTTTTGAACCGTAGAATGATCAACCGGCTGTGATTTATCTGATGTGTTATTAGAATGAAGGATCATTCGGTTCATCGGCCATGCAATAATATATTTATTTTCAACCTCCGAAAGCATTGTTTTATCATCTAATGGGAATGGTAAATATGTTTCACCCTTCTTGACCTGATAAACTGTAATTCTACGGCAACCAGGAGGTAATGGACTTCCATGAATCATCTCATCTTTTTCTTTTGGTAATAATTTAGCCATTCCCACAACGTTCAGTGGATCCCCTACATGTGCAACGTCACAGTTTCGCACCCCTAATCAGAAGTGACATAATAATAATAATATTAATTATAGCATATATATATATATATATATATATATATATTAACAATCAATTAATTAAAGTAAAAAATAGAATAAAAAATTGTGGTATATACTAATATATATACCTCTGGGATTACTTGCTGATCGATAGGAGCTGCAATGGCATCATAATTATTTGGTTTTTCCAACTGATCACTCTTCTTAGGAGGTACTTTACGAGCTGCAGGTTTTACTGATTTTGCATGTCTCTTATTGTTTTCCTAAATTGACACCATGTAATTAATTGATTAGTAACATATATATTAATTAACAATAACGTCAAAGCGATTTGTCAAATCCTTAATTATATATATATACAATACTGGCTGCAGCAGCTGCTGCTTCTGTTATTTTTCTCTTTTTTCCCCTAAAGACAGCATCAACATTTAATTAAATGATCATATAGCAATTAGTTATAAGGGAAGTACACAATTGTGTAAATTAAAATAGTTACCCTTTCCTTTTGCCCGGTCGAACTATAGCCAAACTTATCATAGCCGGAACAGTTAATTATTAAATATATTCTGGAACAACTCTAACTATCCTGATGAACTTTAACTATCCTGATGAACTTTACCTATACTGATGAACTTTAACTATCCGGATGAACTATAACCATCACGGTGAACTATAATTAGAGACGCAAGTTCATCCAGATGAACTAGAATCTTCCAGATCAACTCTAACTATCCCGTTGAACTTTAACTATCCTGATGAACTAGGAACTTCCGGATCAACTCTAACTATCCTGATGAACTCTAACTATCCTGATGAACTTTTTACTATCCTGATCCAGATGAACTATAACTATCCGGATGAACTATAACTAGAGACGCATGTTCATCCAGATGAACTAGAATCTTCCAGATCAACTCAAATTCAGAACTGTTTCAAATCCGTACCTTCTCAGCCGACCTTTGAGATGAGTTTGATGGAGTAGATTGTTTCCACGATGTATTGTGCGCGGAATTGATCATGTCCTACGTACAATTAATTCAATTAGTTAATTAATTAATAAATCTGCGCTCAAGGGAGATTGTTCATATCAGCAATATACTTAATTACCGTTGTATTTACATTGGAATGCTGATTACAACTGTTTTTAGATCTTACAGGTGTAGTAAGAGGCGCCTTCGCGTACTTTACCTATGAAATGATTTAATGATTTATAATATTCAATTGATAAAAAGTAAAGTATATAATATAATTAATTATAGGTATATATATATATATATAATTTGTCCCTTATAAAATTTACCGCTTTATCAACTTGTTTATCTTGAATCATGCGGTTTATAAACTTCGTAAGCTTATTAAAGTTTTTCATGTTGTGCTTTAACCATATCAGTGAGGGGCTCAACCTCTTGATTCTTTTTCTCACGCAGCTGTTTTTTATTTTTGAGTTCCGCCTCAAGTTTTTTGATCCGTTCTTTTGATCGTCTTACGGAGCACCCTGGCAATATCCACGGGAAGTCACTCCATACCCAATACCTTTTAGGTATCCGCCCCTTTCCTTGCCAAGGACCAATGTCAGGGCACCCGTTCCCGGTTCTACGGTCACGGATCCTGTATTTATTTTGTTTCATTCTCGGCCTGCAGTAATTAATTTACTTAATGGAGTGAGGTGCTGTTAATTTTTAACATGTGAATAATTAGGTATATATATAGCAATTAAACTTACTCTATCAACTGCTACGCCCTTCACCACTGGCGTTTTGTATTCCCCATCTTTATTTACCCTTCCTTTCCTCCACATAAACGCTCGAGAGGGGCAATCATCAGCTGCAATTTCTTTGTTTTATACCTTGTATTATAATAATAATATATATCAGACTTGAAACATACATTACACGTTCTTAACAATGACTGGGTGTAACACACTTAGCTTATTACCAGTTTTTCTTTCTGATAGACGTATCCTCCCCGTCCCATAGTATGATCATAAACATACTGTGCTCGAACCCCTTTTGCACTCTTTGACACAGCCTTTCCAACAGAACAGTAGGATAGATAATTATAATCTCATTAATTAACACTTAGCTTAATTAATGAAATCTACAGTTTGAATTGAATAAAAACCTTGAATTCTTCAGATTTTGTATATGCTACAAATCTGTCCCAGTCTTCTTTTTTCACAATAGCGCGATACATCTTTGTAACTTTCTCAAGCACGGTGGGTTTTGCTAGGCTGGGACGAATGTGTTTCTCGAACATCTTTCTTCTAAAACTCCTTAGCAACCCACCAAGCCGTACCATTATAAGACCCCTTCGACAGTCATCAATTTTGAATAATTGCTGAAAAAATAACATATGGCAGGATTTTTTAGTCACATATATGGAATTCAATAACTTACCAAACTTAATATGAGAAAATGTTTAATTTGTTTCATAGCCTGAATCCCTGCCCACATCTTGTTCTTGTCCTCTTTTGGCACCTTCCTCCATTGTAGATACCTCAATCCAACCTCTGACCTTGCAATGTCTCCCATAAAACTCGAAAATTTTGGTCTATGCTCCCCGCCAATCCTTCCCAGCGCATCAAATGTTAGTGGCCATTTTTCCCCACCATTTTTCTCAAATTTGGCACGCCACTTTGCCAACCGCGTCAACCCCCTCTTGTTTGCTTGGGGAGCATTGTCGACTTGGGCATCATTATCGAGTTGGGCATCATTGTCGACTTAGGCATCATTGTTATCCATTTCATCTTCTTCACTCTATTGTGAATAATGATCATCATTGTTATCCATTTCATCTTTTTCACTCGCTTGTGAATAATCATCATTGTATTCGCCTTCACTGTTATATGTATCGTCATTAAGATCCTTCAATGCTTCACCTGCTTCATGATCCATTGTTAAATGAGATGAATCCTGAAATGAAATAAATAGAGAATGAAATAAATGCGATGGAATAATTAATTAGATGAAATAGTTGAGATGAAACAAATGATCTCCTGAAGATGACAGTGAAATTAATACTGACGGGAATTGAATTAGGTAGTGATCTCCTGAAGATGATAGTGTGATGAATCCTGTAGAGGAATTTTTTGTGATAGGGAAGAAGAGATTGATGAATCGTTTTGGTGATAAAATTTTGGTGAGAGAGAATAGGAACTGATCAATGAATTTTGGGGAAATTTGAAAAATGGTGGGAAGTAATTTGGGGATTAATATGATCGGTCCGGGTGAAAGCATCTCACCAAATAAGGACGTGACATAATTTAATTATCGGATTTAATATAAACTGAATTAATTCCAGACATAGATGTAATAGTATTTTAAACATAACTTTAAAATGATCTTTAAATGTAAAATGAAATATTAAGCAATAAATTTAATGATAATTATATCCTAATGAATTTGTGTTGTTATAATATATATATTTATCGGTTATATATATATATATATATATATATATATATATATATATATATATATAGTGAAATGGTAAAATGAAAACCCCCTTGAGTTGAGGAAACCGTGGAAACTCTTCAAAAACGGGGTAAAAAAATGTTTTTTTTTTCTCAATTTTTTCATGGTGTTTCTTTAAGTTATAATCTACCCTTAAATGTAAAAAAATAAAAAAATAAAAGCCTTGTAGATTTTTTTCAAAAAAAAAAGCAACATATGTTACTTTTCTGTTTTTTACAGGTACACACGAAAGTAACATATGTAACATTTACTTTTTTGATATTTAAAAAAAAAAATTACTAGGCGTCTTTTTTTTTCATTTAAGAGTAGTCTATAACATAAAGAACCACCATAAAGAAAATAAGAGAAAAAAAAAACACATTTTTACCCCGTTTTTGAAGAGGTTCCACGGTTTCCTTCACTCAAGAGGGTTTCCATTTTAAACCTTCTCAATTTTATATATATATATATATATATATATATATATATATATATAGTGAAAAGTTCATTGTAGACACCCTCATAAGTGTAGACATGTAGACACCCTTTTTCACCATTAGATCTCTTGATCTAGTGGTTGTGATAATTTCATTTTTTCCTTTTTCTAATTGTTCAGAGCATTTCACATGTGAAAAAACGCTATTTCACATGTGAAAGTGTCTACAATGAACCTCACCCATATATATATATATATATATATATATATATATATATATATATATATAGGGGAAGGATCCTGCGAAAACACCATTTTTTTGTGAGAACTGCGTAAACAAATCTTAAAACCTACATAACTTTTTCATACGTTAATATTTTTTTAAAAAATTTGCACCAAAAGTCTTAAAATTATATTATCTTTAATCCTATAGAAGTTTTAAAAAACTTAATATAGTCAAAAGTTCATTGTAGACCCCTTAAAAAGTGTAGACCCCGTAGACCCCTATATTGTTCTATAAAACTCACTAAAAATTATAAAACTCATTAGTGTTGAATTTGGTTTTTTTTTTAACTTTTTTTATTTGGTCATATTTCTATCTTTATATTTTAATTTAGGGTTTTATTTATAAAGTTTTTAGTTTTTTCTTTATTTTCTATTTTCTTAATTTCAAATTATAATTTTCAAGTGAGTTTTATAGAACATCGACTTTTAAAGTTGCAGTGAGTTTTAAAAACAATGAGTTTTAAACTTAAGAGTGAGTTTTATAATTTGTAATGAGTTTTATAAGTTTCAATAAGTTTTATAGAACATTGATTTTTAAAGTTGTAGTGAGTTTAAAACACAACGGTGAGTTTTAAAACTCAACAATGAGTTTTATAATTTTTAGTGAGTTTTATAAAATAATACAACATTTTTTAACAATAATTATATTTCAATGTGTTCAACAACTTTCAAGGTTCTCTTTTTTATTTTTAAAAACTTATCGCATAATTAAAACCAAACTCAATAGCAATGAGCTTTATAATTTTAGTGAGTTTTATAGAACAATATAGGGGTCTACAGGGTCTATAATTTTTAAGGGGTCTACAATGAACCTCACCTATATAAATATATATATATATATATATATATATATATATATATAGAAGGAGGTTCAAATGAGAACAACTATTTTGCCTAAAATCTGTAGGGACAATCTTGGACCATTAGATCATTTAGTTGGATGGATGAGATTGAAGGAGATTGGGTAAAGGGAAGATAAAACGTAAATTAAGGATGGAAGGGCAATATAGGGATAGAACTCTTCACTTTTTTCAAGTTCCCCCTATTTTTTAAACGACCATAACTTTTTCATACGACGTTATTTAAAAAAAAAAATTCACCATAATTCTAGTCGCGTTTTTATCTTTAATTCGAGACTAGGTTTGCTCGATTTGGAGAGAAATTTTTTTTTTACGTTTTTACGACGTTTTCCAGATCAGTTTATACATTGTGCGGGTATTTTTTTTTATGCTGATTGTGCTTGCGTTTGATTTTCCAACTTTGTTAGACATCGTTTTAGTGTTGGTACTGCTTGATATTTACAAGAGCACAAAACTAACATAGATTTATACAAGCACAGCCTTTAAAAACTTATAAAAAACTAAATAAAACAACATTTTTTTGTTCTGTGCTGGTGTGCTGGCGTGATGGTGTGCTGGTGTGCGTATGTTTCTGTGCTGGGTCTGTGCTAGTGTGTTTGTATTTTCTGTGATAGTTTTGTGTTAGTGTGCTGGTATCTTTGCATTTTTATGTTGTTATGCTGGTGTATTGGAAAAACGCTAAAAAATGTCAATTTTTTTTCTCTTCAAATCGAGCACACCTAGTCTCAAATTAAAGATAACAACACGAATGGAATCATGGTGATTTTTTTTTTTAAATAATGTTGTATGAAAAAGTTATGGTCGTTTTAAAAAACGTGGGAAAAATGAATAACTTCCAAAAATACAAATGGTGGGAGGGATACGGACAATTACTGGATTGCCCCTGTCCGCACGGATCTTAGGCAAAATGCCCGTCCGCACGGATCTTAGGCAAAATGTACGTCCGCACGCGAACCGTACCATATATATATATATATATATATATATATATATATAGTGAAAAGTTCATTGTAGACACCCCCATAAGTGTAGACAGGTAGACACCCTTTTTCACCATTAGATCTTTTGATCTAATGGTTGTGATTAATTTTCTTTTTTCTTTTTTTTTCTTTTTTCTCATTAATTAGAAACTTTCACATGTGAAAAAGAGCTATTTCACATGCGAAAGTGTCTACAATGAACCTCACCCATATATATATATATATATATATATATATATATAAGTATATAGAAGGGGGATCATATGCGGACAGGCTTTTTGCCTAAGATCCGTGCGCACCAAGGAGAGAATGACACGTATCATTCTAATGAATTCCATCGCAAGGGTGTTTATGTCATTTTGCCTTATTAGTTTGTTATGGCAACTCACGTTATACCCACGAAGTTTTTGCATTCGATAAGCAGTTTCCTCAAATTTAAATTTATACAAGTCGATTAGGGTTTAACGCAATTTTGTCGATCATTAGGGGTTCAATTCAATTTTTAATGGATTCGCAAATGGATGTTTCTTCTCCAGACTCTAGCGATAGTTCAAATGTCAATGTTCATACTGAAGGTAATTTTTTCAATTTTAGCGATCGGATAGTAGTTGTAGGTATGAAATTATTTTTTTAGACGTATATTATGATGCTCGTCTGGTAATCCACATAGGTTATCATGCTGCTCTGGTTATCAGTGTATTGTAATCATGTGTTTTCGATCTGATAGCAGTTTTCTCATTGTATTAATTTGAATTTTGGCGATCATTCTAATATTATCTGCTATTCGAGTTATTTGTCTGTTATCATGCTGTTATGTTATGGATGTTTGTGTTGCCAGTTATTTTTTTCTATCATTATTTTATTACTAAATTACGGGGGATAGGGTGCTCTGGTATTGCTATGCTGGTAGTTCATGCTGGGGTATTTATGTTTTGTTAATTTTTTATTTAGCTGATGCTGATTTTTGTGCCAATGATGGTTAACCAATTTATAATTACTCTGTAAATGGAGTTGAATGTGTATCTCCAACAACCGGAAAGAAATTTTATTCACCTGATATGGCACAGTCTGCTAAACCTGAGATTGGTATGGTTTTTGATACTATAGATGAAGCATTTGATTTTTACAAAAATTATGAAAAGTTAGGAGGTTTTGAAGTCCGTAGAGGAGGTGATAGGAAGGTAATAATAATGAAACTATTTAGAAGGTTAGTTAACAGTTTGGTTAATAGAAGAGTTGAATAACAATTAATCAATAGTTGATTAGTTTGGAATATTCCATCCCACATGGAGGATTTCGAAATTCCCCTTAACAAGGGAATTTTGAAATGTAGTTTCTATCCCACGTTGGTGGGGTAACAAAAGAAATGAGGATATCCAAGGCTATAAATAAGGGCCTTAGGGATTCATTCTAATTTGCTCATTTGGCTTGAGTAAGGAATTTTGAAATGTAGTTTCTATCCCACGTTGGTGGAGTAACAAAAGAAATGAGGATATCCAATGCTATAAATAAGGGCCTTAAGGATTCATTTTAATTTGCTCATTTGGCTTGAGTATTCGCCCCTTCTCTCTCCCTCCTTGTGGAAGACCTTTCTTATAGTTCATCCCACCCTTAGTTAATTTTCTCCCTTTTTTTTAGTCTTCGGGTGTGATCCCATCAGAGGCACGACATTTGTGGTGCTTGCTTCCTAGAGATCAAGAGTGATTATTCTAGTTGTTTACTATAACTAAAATGTATGTAACCCTATCTTTCTTAGTATTTCGATTGATTTTATTATTTACTATGGTTCATATTATGTTCATAGTTATAGGTTCAATAGTGAAAGCATAGATCTTAGTTTAGGTTGCATGCACCCTTAATAGTTTAAGTTTGCTTGTAGTGCCTGAAACTCATTAGATTTTTAGGTGTGCATGCATGTGAAAGGTGAAATCATTGTGAGGTGAATGCATTCAATTGTCTTATTTGTGGTATTATTATGTGTGCGTGTGACCGAAAATCTGGAAAAAATATTAATTCATCTGCAACTCGTGGTTGGGAACCACAATTTAGGGTTTTTTTTGATTTTGTGGTTGGGAACCACAAATGGGCCCACCACAATGAACTTCCGCCAGCTTTGTCTTTCCGAGCCTATTTAGCTGTTCAAAAAAAAAAAAAAAAAAAAAAAAAAAAAGAAATGCTATTTATGAAGAAAAAATAGTGGTTCTATTTTTTATAGAATTCAGCTCAAATGTAAAATTTTTGAAAAAAAATGATAAATAATTTTTTTTCCAACACCATTTTGAAAATAAACTCCCGAAGGTTGTGGTGGGATGGTGGCATTGCTGCTGTTATTGTGGTATTGCATTGGTGATAGTGTGGGTTTTTGATGCTGATGATCGTGGTAATTATGAATTGGTTTTTATATGTTTTAATATATATTTGTTCTATGTTTTTATATATATCTTTAATTGTTTTTAAAAAGAAGGGTACTCTGCTATTTTTTATATGTATTTAACAGGGGAATTTAACTTACATCCATAAAAAATATGAAACCTATTAAGATTTGACAATTATATGTAATTTTCCATTCCGAAAGATGAATGTTGAAATTGATGTGAATGTTAATAATGATTGTGATAATTAATAATTCTAAAAAAATATACACATGAGGATCAAAGTACATTTATTAATTGTACTTTAGTTTAGGTTTATATCCGGAAAGGACTCTTTATACAAATTTGTGAACTTTGATTGTCCCCAACGAACCTTTTATACAAATTAGAATTTTTTTTAAATCTAGTAGCTTAGCTTAATGACAAAGATGTATGACCTCTTATTAAGAGGTCTTGGTTTAAAATCTCACTTGTAAAAAACGAATAAAAAATATAGGTTACAAGTTAGGCTAGGGGTAATTTCCCCGTCGGTAATCCTCTAAGGATCGAAGCCGTAACCTCCTGGCCACTAGATCTCTCTTATCATCGGCAGGCAGATGACCATTAGAAGTCTCAACGTCAAGTCTCGTTTTAATAGTGAGAAACAACGAGAGTGGGTTTATAAAGAACCAAACGAGAGAGCGAAGATCGACTTGTCCTTAATTTCAACATTTCAGATTTTCAGAAATCATGCATTTCTCCCACCCCTATCATCACCTCACGCTCATCCACCTCCTCCTCCCCTTTTTCTTCTTCCTCTTCATTGGCCTAGCTGCACAATCTGATGATAATTCTGGCTACCCCAATTGCCCTTCATACAAATGCGGTGATATCAATATTACCTACCCCTTTTGGAAGATAGACACTAGTACTAGTAGTCAACCCAACTCCAACTTCTGCGGTTATCAAGGCTTCGGAATCAATTGCTCCTCCGGCACGGGGGACCAGACTCTTCCTGAAATTAGTTTCGGCGGCGAATCTTACTACATAGAGAGGATAAACCACGAAGACTCTACCATCGTCCTCGTCGTTTTTTCCGTCGAGTCCGACCCCACCATGTGCCCCAGGGTTCGCAACGGGATTAACTTACAAAACACGCTTCTCAGTTTTGCGACGGGTAACGTTAATCTAAGTTTTCATTACAATTGCACCGGGTGTCCTTCATTAGCATTTGATATACCTTGTTTAGAAAGAAATAATAGTAAGTCGTGCGTTCATGTTATGAACGCTACTATTACGGAGGAAACGGATTGGGACAAGTACTCGTGCACTGAACACGTGGTAGCAACTGTGATCGGTGAGCACGTGGAGCTTCACTCGAACCTTACGGAGCAATTCCGTGATATCCTGAAAGATGGAGTCGAGCTACAATGGCGGAGGATGGAAGGTTGCGATAAGTGTGAAGCTTCGGGCGGGCGGTGTGGCCACAACATTAATACCACCGGGATCCTATGTTTTTGCCCCGACGGCAAGACGGCCAGCAGGTGTTACTGCCCCAAAGGTACCTTCATTACTTACCACTAATGGGAATAATCCAAAACCTGAAATCCATTTTTTTTTTTTTAATTCAACCCGAAACTCAACCTAAGCGAATTAAGCTTTATAAGAGATGGCTTTAATTACTTATACAGGTTCGAATCGGGTTGGGTTAATTGAGTTCGATTATTTTGGACAACCTAAGTCTACGTACTACTATTAGTTTCTAGTTTTACTAGCTTCTACCCCGATTGATAATTTTAGACTTTTAACGTAAATATTATTATTTAATTAAATTTAAAATGATAATTAATGTATGAACCATAGAAGTCGTAGTCTCAATCACGAAGCCGACAAGTCAAAATATCCACATAATGGTCTTCGTCTTGTTCTCCTCCTGCATGGAAATTTCAATCTCTTTCACTTCAACGGGTATCACACGTCAGTATGCTTTACATCTGTTACGTATACCCTGATCTCTACGGCAGTACTGCTGAAACCACGGCCGGTTCAACATCTTGAGGGGAACTAACTCAGATTTGCAATTGGGAGAATCAAGAGAATGTTCACTTACCCCGAATTGAAAACGGAAATTTCTTGTAGATCGAATCAACGAATAAGAATTATACTTGTCTATTTTTAATCACGACCAACATATATCATCAGAAAGACTTACCTGCTCACTGTAAGTGAAATAAGTGCATTTCTGCAACAAATATATATGAATAGAAATAAAACTACAAAGAACAATTTAACAGCAAATTAAAACAAAAATATAAAATTGTCTCTATATTAGGGAAAAAAAATACTTGAATAACATTATCTTCATCGATCAGTGCATCTGATATACCTTGTTTAGAAAGAAATAATAGTAAGTCATGCGTTCATGTTATGAACGCCACTACGGAGGAAACAGATTGGGATAAGTACTCATGCACCGAGCACGTGGTAACAACAGTGATCGGTGAGCACATCGAGCTTCACTTGAACCTTACGAAACAATTCCGTGATATATTGAAAGAGGGAGCCGAGCTATAATGGTGGAGGATGGAAGGTTGTGACAAGTGTGAAACTTCTGGCAGGCGGTGTGGCCGCAACGATACGACGGGTATCCTATGTTTTTTTGCCCGGATGGCAAGACCAGCAAGGGGGACTACTACAAAGGTACCTTCATTACGTATCGCCTTATCATTATTCGGGTTAACCCAAAACCTGATTTTTGTTATGCATCCTTCAATTCAACCTTAACAAAAATCATGGTTGATCAGGTTAACCCGATTACCTTATTATGGTTCATATCAGGTTGGGTTAATAATTGAGTTCGTATATTTTTGACACCTCTATTTTTTTATTCAACGGCGCTTGAAACTATCCCAAATCTCCAATACCCGAGTGAGCTTTCCTGAGACGGGATTGCAATCGTATACACTTCAAGCTTTAGTCACCCAAGAACACCATCCAGGAGGAAACCCATCACTTGAGAATCGTATACTTGCCTGCAAGAATGACTTTTAAATTTATAAAACCTAAACTATCTTAAAACTACGCATGCACATATAGAAAAGCGGACCTATCGTATGGTAGCACTAAGAATAACTCAGGATCGACCTAAGGAAGCAATGTTGTAATCATACTAAACCTAATTATTATCATTAGGATTCTATCACAATTTCTAACAACTATTAGAAAGCAAATACGAAAGCAAATAGTAGCAATAATGAAACAAATATGAAATCAGAATAAAGAAACATATATCATCTAAGTCTGATCACTATTCAGCATTACCCAAACCTGACATTGACATAACATAAATTAACTGTCTAATGAAAACAGAGTCGCTAGACAATGAATATGCAATTATAACCACAACCACAATAAAGTATCCACGAATTAATAACCTAGCTATAGGGCACCAAACACATGATATAAGATCGAGGATCATAGACCAATCCTATTCTGATTAACCACGGTGGACTGATATATTATAACCCAGTCACACACCATCACATATGCAATATACCTAGTCACTACACTAATCCTTTAGAACCAAGACATGGAAGCTAAGATTCATGACTAACTATAAAGACACATGTAGGTCCTGAAATCTCCCAAACACACGATATTTCTATCACAAACGAGTGCGGAATCCTCGTAGGTGATTGATTCAAGAATAGAGTTGAAGAGAACACAAGAAAACGATGATTTAAACGATAAAAACTAGATCTTTGCACACAAGAAACCTTGTCGGGTACAAAACAGTAATCGTAAACACCTCTCTTCCGGGTTTACGATCGTGAACACTTAGTGATCGTAAACACCTTGGCTCCTCCTCTCTGAATCGTAAACTCAAGCACCACAATGAGGAGGTCAAGTGGTCTATATATAGACCACCATTGGGTTTACTATTGGGCCCCTTTTGGATCATAAACCCAATAGTAAACCCAAGCCCAATCATAAACTAGCCTAAACAATAATCAAACTAGCCTATGATTCTAATTAAACCCTCTAAGCCCAGCCCAACATATTTAATATTACAAGCCTCATAATCTAGCCTCTACAATCTTCCCCTAGGCTTGAGATATTAAATGTCTTTGATCTTTGAAATTCTTCTTCTTGAGTGGCTGGCATAGATGCTGACGAAGATTCTTTCCGCAGAAATCTTCAATGGGTTTCATGACGGGCACTTGGGACTTCCTCTTGATCAGCATCAGCTTGAACTTCTTGAAATGAACAAGCAATGAAATGGAGGACTCTCATTGACTTGCTTCTTGAAAGAACTGGTTCTTGCTGAATCTTCGGTAACTGTCTTGAATCTCCAAAAACAATTAGAGGCTAAATTTTGAAAAACCTCTAACTGTGAAGAACTTGATTGTTGAACTTCAAACTTCATGAACTCTGATTGCTCTCTGTATCGTTTTCTTTTTCAATGATTGACTTGAAATCTTCAGCTTCCCCTAAACTTGTGAGCATTTTCTTTGAAAACATTTGAAGCTTTTGGATACTTGTAAAGATACCAACAACTTCCCCTGAACAGTTGCTTATTCAGATGGAAGTCTTATCCGGCTGGTTCTTTAACTTGAGCAGTAGCAACATCTTCCTATCATCAACCTGTCTGACACACATTTTAAAAAATATACTCCACCAGACATTTGTTGACTGGTCTTTGGGTTAGGAGGTAATTATCATCTGTTCAGTTGATTCAAATTAACATAATTTTAACCAAAAACCCTAATATAGATTACGGGTTTTCTATAAAACTTCCCCTGAACCCAAGACCTCTAAAGACTTCCCCTTAGCTGATAACTTCCCCTCATCTAAGGACTTCCCCTGAGATAATACATATTATCTTCGAGTTCCCTTCAGATACTATGTATTATGGAAGTCTTTTCATTAGATAATAAGTATCATCCTCGAGTTCCCTTCGGATAATACTTATTATCCTCCCTCCTTCCCCTAAAAATTTGTCAAGATCTGACGGAGGAAGTCTTTTCCATTAGATAATAAGTATCATCCTCGAGTTCCCTTCGGATAATACTTATTATCCCATACTCCTTCCCCTAAAAATTTGTCAAGATCTGTCGGGGGCATATTGTCATGCATTAAAACCCTTGAAAAACATATTTTGACTTCTCAAATCAACCTGGCCAAGACGAAAACACACCAAAAAGAACTTAACGACTCACACACGAAAGATAAAAACAAACAAATACTTACCAATATCAAACATGAGAAAGTTTACAAGGGATCAAACCGTATGAATCTGACTGAGGAACCCTTTTCAGCTTCAGTTACTTAACAAGTCCAGGTGATTGCCGGTATGTTTGTCCGCTTTAAACTCTAACCCGTTTAATCCCAACCGAATGCGTCATGCTTAATATTGTACAATATTACCGTCATGTTTAATTGTCCCCACACCCAAGCGTACACAGCAAAACCTACCAAACCTCAGAGTTTATTGAGGATTCGCAAACCCCCAACTTGAGGAACCATGCACCACCGCTATGACTACCACTTATTTTCATTAACCATCAGTTGGTGATCAGGTCGGCCGCTAAGCACGCAAAGAAGACCAACTGAGTGATTATTTTTCATTTTCTTTTCTTTTTCATTTTCTTTTCTTTTTCATTTTTCATTTTTTTTTCATTTCTTTTTCTTTTCTTTTTATTATGTGGTGTAGTCATGACAGCAGAGACATGGCGTGTGAGAGAGTGAATACTAGGTAATTACCACTCTCAACCCATTTTTGTCGGGACTCAGTCTTTTAAACCATGCAACCTAGGATGGGAAACTAAACACATATATCTTTTAAGTTCACTGCACTTACATTGGAGGTCATAAGTTTAGGTCGAGCCTACCGAGCATATCACCGTGGAGCTTGCCTTTCACATCCACCTTACGCGTGTCAGCCATCTCCAACCCGGACATTCATTTTACTTTCCCTAAACTTCTCAGAAACAAGGCACAAACAATTAAAAATTGAAAAGCACACAATTTTGAGGAGTCAACATTTTCATCTTTTCCATTTCTTCCCCTTGCTTTTTGATTTTTAATGTCACAATCTTGTGAACATCATTTTTTTTAAATAAAACACACAAACACACTTAAAAGGACAAAACACAAAATTTTGAAGATATCTGGCCAAGCTAACTTTCAAAGTATTGATTTGAAAATTTTAGAAAATTGGGTTTCATGACATGCACACTTCATTGCATTTGAAGTCAAACACTTCAACAATCAATCACCAAGTGAAAATTTTAGGAAATTTGGTTTGACTCAAAACACCCTTTGTTGCCTCATCATTCAAACAACCAAGTTAAGAACAGTACCTTTCATGCTGATTTTGACATTTTACCTCTCAAAGAGACATACCTTCCATTTATAGATTACTTGACTTGACATGAAGATACGTCTCCTAAACTGTGCCTGGAACAATCACTTATCAACAAACAAATTAGTAATAAAAACGTTAGTGATAATCCTCCTTGACTGTTCCTGCACAGAGTGAGAGATTAGTTAGCCATTGGTACCCATGCCATTGTTTTTCTGGGTACACCTGAGGAATCAATAAAGGATACTTCTTGTAAGAACATCCCCTTTGAAAAATCAGGAAGTTGGGATGGAACTGCGTTGGTTTTAGGTTTCCAAGTTCCAGGTGATTTAACATTAGTTTTAGTCCCTTTTGGTGTTGTGACCTTAGGTATTTCAACCTTCTTCGTTTTAGAATCATTTTTCAAAACATTTTTAGTTACCTTGGGAGGGGTAACCTTGGGTTTTTCAGACTTTGGTTGTTTTGAAAACTGTTTCTTCACCTGTTTTTGGAAATTTTGGTAACTTGGAAAGCTGTTCTTTTGATTTAAAGATTTTCTTTCAGCTTTGGCAGCGCCCCAATGTTGATCAGAGGGTTTAACCTTGGGAGTAACAGTCTTCATTGCCTTAGGTTTTGCACCATCATCGGCTTAGACTTCACAGACTCCTGAGATGAAACCCTTTGAGTGTTCGGACAATAGGGTTCATAGGGGCGATAAAGACAGTTTCTAGCAATATGACCAGCGATGCCACAATTAAAGCAAGTCTGCTTCTTTAGATAGAAGTCAGACGTGTACCCATTTGACTTTGGTGGCTGATATGGAGCTGGTTTGCTCTGTGTCTGCTTCTTTGGTCCATCTGCTGCTGATCCAAGATTGACTCTTGGCTGGTTCCTCGAAGCCTGTGTTGAACCTGTCTTTACAGTCTTTGTGCTTTCTTGATTCTTTGACGTTGAAGCACCATTCTTGCAATTACAATAGCAACTGCATGATCCAACTGAAGAAATGGGAGACACAGCTACTCCCTTGAGTTGTTCATTCTTCACTCCAGCTGTTGGCTTCATACTCGGATGCTTGATGGTGATCTTTGGCTTCTCAACTTTAACTTCACCGATCACTCCATCAGTTATTCCCTTGAACTTGGAGGTGAAGGACGGTAATTCATATCCTACATCTGGTTCTTGATCAAACATTGATCCAGATGTCATAAAGATCTTCCTCTCAGGCCGTGTCGTCAAGATCACCTTTTCCCTTTCGACTTTGTCAATTACCTTGAAGTATGGGGTTTCAATTTCAGGGTATGGTTTCAACTCTATCCCACCCTCATCAGACTCAGCATCATCTCTTGATACGCCCTCTATTCTCCGTTCACCATATGTCATGTTTGCCTCGTTGTCTATTTCCTCTTGAGTCAATGGTGTAGTTCCAACCAAGACACTATCAATAGGAGGAGCAGCTTCTTTATAATCTGACTTGGTTCGTTCAACTTGATCCTCACTAAGAAGTATTCCTATAATGTCTCTGGGAACTGGTGGAGGAATAATGCTGTTTGCAGCCGAGGCCTTATCAGTCTTTTCTGACCCAAATCCAGGTGCGTGTTTCCCAACTTGACCGGTCACAACAGCATGTGACAATTCCTTTCCAGAATCGAGCATTCGCTGATTTCTTTCCTGATTGCAATCAAACTTGACTTGCAGCTCATCAAATTTTTGTTGCAGTTCATTTAATTTCTGTGTAAGCTCAGATATCTCAATCCTAGCCCGATCATGTAAGATAGTCTTCTCCGTTGCTAGCTTCCGATATTTCTCAATGTCTAGTTTCTGAGCTTTTACCTTCTCCTCATTCTTTTGCCATCTACCCTTAAAAGAACTCCTCTCGCACTTTGTCTCAAACAATTCTGACTGAAAATTTTTACAGATTTGCCTAAGTTCAGGAATTAATCGAGCATAAGTAGGATTGGGGCATATCTCAGCATCTTCGTCCTCAAATATATTCTTTTCTTCAACCGAATCCATTACGAAAGCTTAGGGAACCTAAAAGTAAAGTCCAAACGTTCAAAACTGAGATTACGATAGACAAAATACTTGATTACGATCGTAAATAGCTGATTACGATCGTGAACGCCTGTTTCCGATAAAACCCAAAATCGCAAACACTTAACCGCCTCAAAGTATCGTAAACACGATTACGATATCACGATTACGATATCCGAGTCGTAAACACCTGTTCCCGGTGAAAAGATCGTAAACACCAATTACGATTCAATTTGATTGTAAACTCCGATTACGATTCTGCAAAGTCGTAAACGTCGATTCCGATGAAAGTACAATCGTAAACACGATTTGCCGGGTCATAAACTCGATAAAAATCGAATCTTGATGTCGTAAACACCAGAATGATGAAGATCTTCAACTGATGAGGTCGTAATCACCGAAGAAACCCAGAAAACCCTATCGTAAACACCAAAAACTCGAAGAACAGCCTTCAAATCTTCAAAAACTCAATCTTTTTCCAGCAAAAACTTGAATCCAATATCGTGAGAACCTCGAAACACTTGTTTCTTGGCTCTGATACCAATTGTAGGTCCAGAAAAACTCCCGAGACACGATATTGATATCACAAACGAGTGCGGAATCCTCGTAGGTGATTGATTCAAGAAGAAAGATGAAGAGAAAGCAAGAATACGATGATATAAACAATAAAAACTTGATCTTTGCACACAAGAAAACTTGTCAGGTACAAAGCAGTAATCATAAACTCACTCCTCTTGGGTTTACGATCGTAATCTCCAATGGATCGTAAACACCTTATGGCTGCCCTCTCTCAATCGTAAACAAGCAACTACAATGGAGAACCACATGGGGTTTATATAGGGTCCCCAATGGGTTTACTATTGGGCCCCTTGTGGATCATAAACCCAATAGTAAACCCAAACCCAATCATAAACTAGCCTAAATACAATAGCAAACTAGCCTATGATTCTAATGAAACCCTCTAAGCCCAGCCCAACTTATTTAATATTACAAGCCTCATAATCTAGCCTCAACAACATACTTCAACCAAAATGGATTATTGAACATGCATAAGTATCACCAACTCCTATCTAGGCTCGCTAGAGTTCTTAAACACATATTGAAACCGCTAGATAGCAACTAAGAAATAGCATTGAATCAATAAGCAGAATACGCCTATCCTACCAATCAAACCAAGTACCATTAGGAATGGATCAACCACAACATCCAACAACTCATTTTGGATATGCAAAAGGAATCATAAATACTATACTTAAATCATTATGTCAAACTGAATGTCAACCTCAAAGCATAGGTAACAACCAAAATAGATCACATTGTCTTAGACGATATCAAGAGAGTTAGCCTCTCATGACTAAACTAAACAAAACAGAAAATGTAATTAAGGATGTCATTGTAAAAGCAAACCAAAGACGTTCGACGGCCAATCTTTGATTGCACAAACTCTCGAACGATTAGACACCTCCTTGATCTTCTAGGGCTCCAAATCTTGACTTCAATCTTCATGAAATGCTTCACAATCGTGGGTCAGGTCTCTGGACTCTCCAACCTTTTTTAACATCGAAATGATTGGGTATTTATAGTTTTCAATTAGGGTTTCGGAAACAGGGCGTAACGACTCGTGACGCTTGTAACGGCTCGTGACGTGGAGAAAAAATCAATCCTCCGAATCATGAGCAATTTATCTTCAAAACCTTGTATAATCTTCAAATATCACTTTGGCCCCCTCTATTTACCTGATTGTGACATTTTATACCAAACAAAGGGTAATATAGATGAAAATAGTGCATAAACCATCAACATTCGTGGGTGTTTAACTTCTAAAAAGATGTGTAATTTAAAGCACATCACCTCAAAAATCCCAAACTATAACCATCATCTCAGTTGCTCTAATAGCAAATTGCTGACACCTCTAGTAACACTATGAGTGTCTTGTTTTAATTTGTCACTCTACTAAGCCGGTGGTGGTTGTATACTAGCTATTTAATTATTATATTTTAGCAGTTACTTATCATTTATGGTGGGAGAGTTATTACTACTCTCATTATTTTTATTCATTTTCTCTATCATTCATAAGCGTCACATCTGATTTTATCGTTTTTTTTCTCTAAGTTTTTGTTTCAACACGAACGTAAGTCTCATATTATTACATGAAAGTTACAAAAACACATGTTTGCATGTCTACACTTTTGTATGATACTAGATGTCTTAAACTTGTGCGTTCCCACGAAAATAACATAGGCACACAAAACAGTTGCATTGTTATAACGCTATATAAAGAAAACAGAAAATAAATAATAGGTAATGCTCCACTAACTTAAAGTATTGAGCCTACGAACTCTCAAAGGCATGTTACGTGATTGACCTATTATAACACCAATTCTTGTGCTATCGTTGAGATTGAAAATATAAAAAAAATAAAGAAAATCTATGTTACACGAATATGCATATTACATCACCAACTCAACATCAACTCATTTGCTAAACTCACATGACTATACCTTTTAGACTATCAAATCATATGCGTTTGAATAAGAAAAAAAATTATATAACTAATGTCATGTGGCATCCATAAAAACAGTCATGTGATGAAATGCTATTGGGTCTCCATCTAGTATTGCTAACGGCCTTGATTCTTGTTTATATATAACTAGTTTTTTTAATCCCCGTGCGTTACACGACTGAATTTAAAAAAAACTATAAATACAATCAAAATCTACGACAATTATGTATATTTATACCTATATAAAAATTGCTCAGTAATTACATGTGAGGTTTTACGATAGTGAACATTTAGGCGGTGGGTTTTCTCTGAGATGGATGTGCAACATAGAGGGTCTTGGTTACTCGTACGGAATGCGATCGTAACGTGTCGTGGGTAACAACGTTCGCCATGATGAGACCCTCGGATAACCAGATGTTTGAAGTTAAAAAAAAGAAATCTAGTCATGAATAATAAGGATTTTGTTTATTATATTGAAATGAAACACTTGGTAATTTGAATTAAACTCAACTAAAGTAAAAAAATTATAAAATTAAATAGAATAAATATTTATATTACATGCATAATATTTAGTTAAACATTATTATGAATATAATATTATAAGCATTATATTAAATTATTAAAGTATATCTAATAAAATATATTATTTTAATAAAATATAATATATATTTAATTGAAATATTATCTTGAATAAAATATTAACTTTAATATTAAGATTTAGTATTGTGGTCGTAACGCGTCATGGATAACATCGTTTGCCATGATGAAAACCTGGGTAACCGGATGTTTGCAGTTAAAAAAAAAAATCTAGTCACGTAAAATAAAAATTTTGTTTATTATATTGAAATGAAATATTTGGTAAATTTGAATTTAACTCAATAAAAGTAAAGAAGTTATAAAAAATAGAATAAATTTTTTTATAGTACATGTATAATATTTAATTAAGTTAGTGTTATGAATAAAATATTATAAGCATTATATTAAAGTATTAAAGTATATACAATAAAATATTATTTTAATAAAATATAATATATACGCAATAAAAATATTATCTTGAGTAAAACATTAACCTTAATATTTAAATTTACTATTTGGATAGTTAATAACCTTAATAGAAAATTTGTATTTGAATAATTATTTATTAAAAGTTTAAACAAAATAAACCATAATATTAATATTTGGATAATTACATATTATAAATTTTGACGTACTTAATCTAAAATATTGTGCGATAACAAGTGTTATTTTTACTAATTAAAGTATGACAAAATTCTTTGTTATTATATATATAGTTATAGATATAGATATAAATATAGATAAACATATTACGGCTGAGTAAATTACTTTTATTAATCTACTTTAATAGTAGATGTGACGCAAATTATAACTTATTATTTTATTTTTGTATTGTAACACATCTGATACAATCATTATTAAAGGGTGCTACTATTCGTACCCCCTTATAATTGATTTTTACTTGTTGCACCCCCTCCCCTAACTTATAGATAATTACCACTCAAATCTTTTGATTTTAATTTGGTATATTTTAACCAATATTTTTTTTTAAACAGTTTTTTTTTTTACAAAAGATTACAAAAAAATTATAAAAAAATAAAACTCTTTAAAAAAACATTTTAATTTATTTTTTAAAACTGAGCGTTCTTTAAAAAAAACTAAAAGAAAAATGTTTAAAATGCTTAAAAAACTTTTTAAAAAGTTTTTTAGAAAATTGTTTAGAAAACTTTTAAAAATAACAGTATTAAAAAATGTTTTTAACCAGTTTTGAAAAATGATTATCGTTTTTAATTAAAAAATAAAACTGGTAAAAAAATTTTTAATTGTTTAAAAAACGTTTTTTTTTAAAGTTGTTTAAAAACGTTTTTTTAAAAGTTGTTTAAAAAACGCTTTTTTAAAAAGTTGTTTAAAAAACGTTTTTTAATGTTAAAAAAAACGTTTTTATAAAAAATCTGTTTAAAACGTTTTTTTTTTCTAAAATGAAAAAACTCTTTAAAAAACGTTTAAAAAAACTGTTAAAAAAACTTAAAACGTTTTTTTAACAGTTAAAACAAATGATTATCCTTTTTGTTATTTTATTTGAAAAACTGTTTAAAATAAACTATCTTTACAAAAATAATTTTATAGGGGTGGAATATGATAATTTTTAAAATAAAATCTTAGGGGGGGAGTGCAACAAGTAATTAGGGGGGTACGAATAGCCTATCCCATTATTAAATTATTCTAATAATTTCATATGTGTTACGAATATGTATAAATAAAGTTTTCTTTATTTATTTCTTTATGGTGACTCTTTTGCTACGCATATGAGTAAACGTGTAAACGATTTTGATTTATCCAATTTGGTTGCAAATGTAATGCAAATTATAACTTTTGTTTTTTACTTTATTCCTGTATTGTAACAAATTTGTTACACGTACATATTAGTAAATTATATTTATTTATCCGCTTTCATATCAAATGTGACGCAAATTACAACTTTATATTTTGTATTGCCACATACTTGTTACGTATACGTATAAATTATTTATATTGATCTAGTTCCATAGCAAATATTGTGACATAAATTATAAGTTTACACATCTATTATTACTATTAATCTTATTAAGGTTGGTGACTGGTAGAATTTTATAGTTAAAGTAGAATTGGTTTTAACTAATAGAAATGTGTCATGGAGGAGAGAGAAGTAGAATTTAAGTATTAGAAGTTGGAAAGTGATAGGATTTAAGTAGTATGAGGGTTTTTATTGCAAATATCAATGGTGGGGATGATATTATATTCTTGTGCTCTTTTACCAATTTGATAGATAAATAAAGGGAAAATCATCAAAATGACCAAGTTTGACCAAGAAAAATCCGAAATGATCAACCAAAAGTATACTAACTCAAATGACCCACCCAATAGAATCCAGCCATTTGTCATATTTTAACCAATCACAATCTCATATGTGTCCTCAATCTGACAAGTAGGCTAAATGTGGAACTCACGCTCAGCCAATACATGTTCGACACGTGGAAAAAAACTCAGAATACTAGGCTTGGCACCAGCTTTGTAATCGGGGCTATACAAATCTGCCACGTGTCCTAGAAAAAAACTCCCCCCTTACCTCCTCCCAACTCCCCCTTACCTCCCCCCAACTCCCCCTTACCTCCCCTTACCTCCCCCCTAAATGTTGCATAGCAAGCCCAGACTGCATTGCTTCTGTCTGAATCTGAGTTCTCACTGTGACATCACTAGAACCCTCCTCTTCCTCTAACCTTCTTGCTGTATGCTAGAAAATTACATGGTAATATTTTAGTTTAATTCTCATCGGAAATATGTTAACTAGATTTAAAAACCAGGGTATAGAGAAAGGTAAGTACAGATAAAGAATCAACAGCGAGCCCGCTAAGAAGACGCTGAGCATGTCGCATAACAACTGCTAAAGCTGCTGGTGATGGCAAGCCACGGGCATTGGAGGGCAGTTCTACAGAGGGAATGGCTTCCATGCTATCTGAAGGTTGATGACCCGCACAGAGATCCCGAAGTAAAGGTCATACAAACAACGCAAAGAAAGAATAGTTAAGTTGCTATGCAACATTTAGGGGGGAGGTAAGGGGGAGTTGGGGGGAGGTAAGGGGGGAGTTTTTTTCTAGGACACGTGGCAGATTTGTAGAGGCCCGGTTACAAAGCTGGTGCCAAGCCTAGTATTCTGAGTTTTGTTCCACGTGTCGAACATGTATTGGCTAAGAGTGGGTTCCACATTTAGCCTACTTGTCAGATTGAGGACACATATGAGATTGTGATTGGTTAAAATATGACAAATGGCTAGATTCTATTGGGTGGGTTATTTGAGTTAGTATACTTTTGGTTGGTCATTTCGGATTTTTCTTGGTCAAACTTGGTTATTTTGGTGATTTTCCCATAAATAAATGCTATATGGAAGTAGGGAAGATCGAGACTTGAGTATGTCTTTGTAATTGATTAAATGTATTGAGAAAATCGTAACCCTAGTCTAATCACTTATGTTTATGCATTCTATGTATACAGAAGGAGGAGACATCAATTCTCAACAAACAGGCACCATCTAATATAAACAAGGCTTACATATACACAGACTTGCATAACACACATCTATTACATAACACACGTACTTACAATAAGGTTTAACGTATTTTTTATATTGTACTTTTTTTTTTTGCATTCCAGGTACCCATACAAATATGAAAATGAAACTTGGTATGTATCGTCTCTTTTAATAGTTATATCCTCAACTAATGTTTTAGATTTGTTCTAACATGACTCGTTTACCTTTTGCTTTATGTGTAGTTATGGGATTGGGATTTGTACTAATATCCTCTGTGATTCTGTCCATAATATTTTGTATTTGGAAATCACCATTGAGCAATTGTGCGGCCTCGCTAAAGCACAAAACAGAGGACGACATAAATATTGAGGCCTTTGTCATGAGTTATGGTTCCTTAAGTACGAGAAGGTACACATACAATGATATCAAGAGAATGACAAACAATTTCCTAGATAAATTAGGACAAGGAGGTTTTGGAACAGTTTTTAAAGGAAAGCTATCAGATGGTCGAATTGTAGCGGTAAAAGTTTTAAACTCCTCAAAAGCAAATGGACAAGAATTCATAAATGAAGTTGCAAGCATCGGTAGGACTTCTCATGTAAACATTGTTACTCTATTAGGATTTTGTTTTGAGTATAAAAAACGAGCACTTGTATATGAGTACATGCCAAATGGATCGTTAGAGAAGTTTATACACTCCCATGCACCGGCGGGGGCAAGTGAACACATAGAAGTAAACAAGATGTACGAGATAGGCCTTGGTGTCGCATGTGGTCTTGACTATTTGCATCGTGGGTGCAACACTCGGATTTTACATCTTGACATAAAACCACACAATATCCTCCTTGATGAAGATTTTTGTCCAAAGATAGCGGATTTTGGTCTCGCCAAGTTGTACTCAAGAAAAGAGAGTATTGTTTCTATGTTGGAGGCTAGAGGAACAGTTGGTTACATTGCCCCTGAAGTTTATAATAGAAACTTTGGGGGAGTGTCTCATAAATCCGACGTGTATAGTTATGGAATGTTGTTACTGGAAATGGTAGGAGGAAGAACAAATGTAGAAGTTGATGTTGGTTCTGGGCGAAGCAGTGAGATATATTTTCCTGAATGGATTTACAAGCGTCTTCACAAACACGAATTCCTGTTAGATAGTATAAGTACCACAAAAGAAAATGATTATGCAAGAAAGATGACAATTGTAGGTTTATGGTGCATACAACCTGCTCCAAATCAAAGGCCATCCATTAGTGAAGTGATAGAAATGTTAGAAGGAAGCATGGAAGCACTAAAAGTTCCACCAAAACCATGCTTCTCGTCTCCTCCGCGTTCACCAACTACCACATATAGCACATCAAAAAGCACGCTATAGATAACATGATTTTATATTGATGTGAACTATGTATATCTTTTATGAAACATAATATTGAGATTTAGGAAAAAAGATTTTGTGTCACAAGTCGGGCCTTATGTTGCATGATCTCATTCTTTAATGCTTTCTTTTTCGTTTAAAAGACACTAATTCATAACCTATAGGATTGATATTATATATATATATATATATATATATATATATATATATATATATATATATAGGGTAAAGATCATGTGAAAACAACTTTTATTGCGAAAACACGAAAATAAATATTAAAACCTCTATCACTTTTTCATACGTTAATATTTTTAAAAAAAATTTGCACCAAAATCCTTAAAATTATGTTAACTTTAGTTCTGGAAAAAATTAAAAAAAAATCAAAATTTTTTTAAAAATTATTATTGCACAGGTGCAATAATTTTTTATTTATTATTATTGCACATATGCAATAATATTAAAACCTTTATAACTTTTTCATATGTTAAAATTTTTTAAAAAATTGCACTATAAATCTTATAATTTTTTTATCTTTAATTCTGGAGAAAATTAAAAAAAATTCAACGTTTTTAAATTTTTTTATTATTGCACATGTGCAATAAAAAATTATTATTGCACATGTGCAATAATATTAAAACCTCTATAATTTTTTTCATACGTTAATATTTTTGATAAAAAATTGTACCATAGATCTTATAATTCTGTTATCTTTAATTCTTGAAAAAATTAAAAAAAAATTAATGTATTTTTTGTTAATATTGCACATGTGTAATATAATTAATATGTATTATTGCACATGTGCAATAATAAAAAAAATTACGAAATTTTATATGTTTAATTTTTTTTCCCGGAATTAAAGGTGATATAATTTTAAGACTTTTGGCGCAAATTTTTTTTAAAAATATTAACGTATGAGGAAGTTATAGAGGTTTTAATATCTGTTTTCGTGTTTTCGCAATAACATCTTGTTTTTATTTGATCCTTCCCTTATATATATATATATATATATATATATATATATATATCTTTAATCCTAATAAAGCAATAAAATGGTTGCCACATGGCTCTTTTCTAGAGCCTCCACATCATCATGTCCACATGTCAACACTAAATTAAATCAATATATAAATTTTAAAAATTAATTTAATTCAACTTTCCAAATATAAAATTAAATCTTTCATTTAATAAAATTTAAGTTTCTAATTAATGTAATGAAACTTCCAATCTTTTAAAATTTCTAAACTTAAATTTTAAATCTCTCATAATTTTTTTCTTTAATTTATCTCATTTTATGAACCAAAAGTCAACATGTATAGTTACGGGTTACTAACCTAGTATATATATATATATATATATATATATAGGGAGAGGATCATTTTAGAACCAATTGGGTTTGAGAACTAAAAAGAACCATTCTAAGCTACTAGTTTATATATATGGAAAACCCTCCCATGAATTATAGTGGTCCCCACCTGAAATTAGTGGTTGAGATTTAGTTCTCAAAAGTTATCAAAATAAAAAGTTCTCATTTGAACCTAACTCTATATATATATATATATATATATATATATATATATATATATATATATATATATATATGGATTGGGAATTAATATTAACCCACTCTTAGTGAAATAACTTATTAACCATATCTTATTGGTTTAAGAGTTTGATCTAAGGGTTCAAAACAAGTCAGGTTTTTTGTGGCTATGGTTGATTGAAGGACAAAGAGGTCATTTGTTATTTTTGTTGGCCTCTTTCTTCTCCCGTTTACCCTAATTTGTTCTCTCTCTTTCTTCACCCCCATCAAGATCATGAAATTTTATTGAACCACATTTGTTCATCTAGAACCGTGAAATCAAGGACGCTTCGATCTTTTATTCATCTAATATCGTTGAACCACATCTTTTCACCAAGAACACCCACCTGGTTAAGGCAGAATTAGCCGGATCCGCCACCGAATCTATCGGATCCGCCACCGTCATTTCAACTCCTCCACAACAGATTCAATCGGATCCGCCATCGCCATTCACTTCTTTCTATGTCGCTCGACGACTTCGCCGTCAACGGAGAGAACGCCACATTTAATGTCTATTTTACTTTGATTTGTTCTAGATTTGATTAAGGTAATCATGCATTCTTCTGTTGTGATGTTGATTTAACAATGGTCTACTTAATGGATGCTTATGTTACTCAATTTTTTTTGTTTTTGGTGTTTTGGTTATTTTATTGTTGAATCTTGATAGCAAATTATATGGGTTTATACTCCTCATTCTGATCTCACTGTCCTTTTTTTGCAATTTGAATGATTCTGAACCTAAAGATTTTTATTCAGAGCTTCTCATTTTCACTTGAGTTTTTGATGAATTTTAAAACCCAGTAAGAAAGCGATACAATTAGATGTCAAAACCACCCTCTTCTCCGACCTCGCACTTCCGATGTTCTTGCCGCAGGCCTCTGATGTTTCTTCCGGTGAGGTCTTATTGTGCAGGTATCTTTTTTTCTAGATCTAGATCTCGCCGGAGGACAAGAAAATTGGTATTTTCTCACATTTTGATGTTTTGTTAGTATTGCAAAAAGATAATCAACCAGGTTCACCGTTCACATCTTATTTTTCCGCCATATAAAATGTAATCCACTTTTTTTTTTTAATTGCAGTTCTTCTTCACATCTTGAACTCAATATCTTTAGAACGACGAGTATGCTCCATCCCATGTCTTAAATGAGCTCGAACTCTACTAATTTGTTAGTAAACACTTATGTTTTTTTTTTAATTTTGATGCTTTGTAGTTTGTTTGTAATTTGTATATATTTAGTTGTACATTTCGATTTTTTTTTTGTTGAATCCTTGTAGCACCGGTACTATTACTAGTCATCACACCATTATTAATGGTTATAGCTTCAGTGTTTTATTGTGTTTTGTTAAACCTCAATGCTTTTGCAGGTTGTAATCTGTGTATATTTAGTTGTACATTTGATTTTTTTATTCTATCTTCATAGCACCAGTGTTTACTGATCATCACATCACTGTTAATGGTTATAGCATCAATGTTTTATATGCATATTGATGCATTTGTAGGTTGTAATACTGCATATGCAGTTGTACCTAAGTAGAAACATCGATGCTACTGGTTATGAATGTATTGATGTATGTTAATAGTTAAGACAGTGATGTTAGTATTTGTAACACTAGTGCTACATCGTATGTATGAGAAAACGATAATAAAAAACGTCGAGACTATACTTGAATTAAAGATAAAAATGCGATGAGTTTAATGGTGCATTTTTTATAAAAATCCGACAAAGTATAAAAAAGTTATAAGGTTTTTAAAATGGAAGGGGTTTTTTTTTGTGATTATGTTATTTGACAAAAATACCCTTTTGAATTAAAATAAAAGATTGGGACAAGTGTCATCATCATATTAAATCTGAATTTTTTTAACCACTAGATGTTGGTTAGTTAGTTATTACACTATGCAATGGTTAATATATATTCCTTCCCCTATATATATATATATATATATATATATATATATATATATATATATATATATATTAGTTAGTTAGTTAGTGACCCGGGTAAACAGTAATATAAAAAGAATTATACGAATTAGAATATGAACCTAAACTGAACAGAAAAACTGAACTGAATCATAGATAAAGCTAAAGGGCCGATAAACATTTTGAGAAAAAACTCAAAAATTTGAAGAAATTGGCTCTGATACCAATTGTTAGGACCAGATTTGAGCCTCTAGTCATCTGATTCATGATGCAAGTGCGGAAATCATGCATCGTGATCATCCACGGATCGATTCACATTGGTAATCTTTGAATTTGGTGGGTCCGAAACTCAAAAACACCAAGAGCACACACACTCAGTAATTGCTCTCCTGGATGCTATGAATGACTCTGTTCTTTAGGGTTTCCTCATACTGAGGTACTTATACCATCTAGGGAGTACAAATGTAAATGCACTGAAAACAAGTAGAATTTCATCAAAATCAGCAAACTATACTAAGTGTCAGATCTAGACCGTATAGAACAATTAAGACCGTACAACACACTAAAGAAGATCGTATAGTTATAACTTCATCAGGTCTTCAATCAAGACCGTATAGTCTTGATGAAGACCGTATAGAGTTGTAACACCCCAAGATTTCATATATATAAATATATATATAGTAAATACGTGTTTATTTTATGAATACATGAGTTTGATTGATGAATATGGTAAGACTATAAATTAGATATGTTTCATGTGTCGTGAACATGTGTTTGATGGCCAACGTGATGAAACTTGCATAATTAAATGCCTAAAACGTCAAGAAAGTGAAATATGAAATGAATATGTGTTTATATGAATAGCATGATGATACATGAATCATTTGATGGATATATACATATGAATATGTGTGTTAATAGTTAACGGAAATGTAAAGGACTAAAAGCGTAACTTATGTAAAGATATAAATGTATGCAAGTATTATACGTATTTATATTTATTACAAGTATCACGAGGCTTAAATATTAGTAAAGTTATATCCTAACATGATTCCTAACATGAAATGATAAGTATTGTAAAGTTTGAGGGGCTAAAACGTAATTTAGCAATAATAATGAAATATATAAATATATATATATATATGTATATATGTATATTATCGTACGAGTCCCGAGCCTTAGGAACCTTTAGAAATATGTCCCATAATGTTTTAGTACATAAAATGATAGAAAGGTAGAAGTTTAGGGGGGTTAAAATGTAAATATAAAGTCCAGGGACCAATTTAACATTTTTTCAAACCTGGCTTGCAGTACGCGAAGCCCAGGTATGGTGTCCGTCGCGATACCCGACCTCTTCTGCACACAGATTCTTTGTTTTGGTCCGTTTTCGCCACGTCTCCGACTTGCAGAGCACGGTTTGGCCTCCTACGTGTTGATTTCGATGGATTACTCACCTAGGCACGTGTTGGGGAGTTGTTGCGCATCAAATGAGTATAAAAGGGGCCTTAGATCGGCCTTAAACACTCACAAATTCATCAAATCATCACGTAAAGACCCTAGTTCATCCCAGCCCTTCTTATTCGAAATTCTCCCAAACGACGAGGAGTTTTAAGCTGAAATTTTGCAGTTCTTCATTTGTTGGTAAGATCTAAAATAAAAATTTTCATTTTTGGTTAATTCGATGTCTAAGTAGGGTAACTAAAAATGTATGAGAATTAGGGTTTATAATCTTGTTTTGCTAAAATTAGATAATCGGGTGGGAATTAGGGTCTGAATTTTTGTAGGTAATCCTAAAATGATGTGTTTTAGAAAGCCCTAAGTTTATTTCATAATTGGAAAAGCTTTGGTTAAGGTTTTATTAACGGGTCAAATTTAGGGTTTCGTAACGTTGTTCTGTCCAAATTGAGTAAATGATGTTGAATTAAGCTTTAATATTTTAAAGCTTATTATAAAATCTTATAATGGATAATACCCTAAGTTGGTTTGAAAAGAAAATGTAGAGACCTATAAAAATATAAGGCTTTTGCATTAGATATTTTGTGGGTTTGTGTATAATTGTAATTGGGCTAACTGGTGTGGGCTAACTGGTGTGGGCTTAGTGGGTTAATATGGTCCGGTCGATTATTGGTCTAAATGGGCCGCATTTTGTTAATAGTTGGTGACTTGTTTGACAAGTTGCATCACCACTATATAAGGAACATGTAAAGGACTAGTTAACGGTTGTTGGTTTTGTGGTTTGCTAGTAGATGTTTCACGAAATTCTCTTAAGAGAATTTCGAGACTTTAATGTGTTGCAACAAGGTTTCTAATCAAGTATTCATCAATTGGTTTGTCTTTCTAATTGCTTTCATCGATTATTTACATTATTGATTATTGTTCTTGAATCATCTAGTAACACCGGATTGCGCACGGTCGTTACTAGACATTGATATCGTGTGAGAGACTTTTTGATCCTTACAATTTGTATCAGAGCCAAGAAACGCAAGTTTCATGGCTCTGTTGCAACAAGGTTTCTAATCAAGTATTCATCAATTGGTTTGTCTTTCTAATTGCTTTCATCGATTATTTACATTATTGATTATTGTTCTTGAATCATCTAGTAACACCGGATTGCGCACGGTCCTTACTAGACATTGATATCGTGTGAGAGACTTTTTGATCCTTACAATTTGTATCAGAGCCAAGAAACGCAAGTTTCATGGCTCTCGCGATATCAGATTCAAGTTTTTGTGACTTACGGTTTGAGTTTTCCTTGTTTCTTTTCAGTCTTTAGCGCGAAATCGGAGTTTTTGTGCAGGTTACAAGAGTTGCAGAAGCTTGAAGCCCGTGTTCCATAAGCTATTCGATCGAAATTTGTGGCTTTGTCCCTCATTCGATCGAATTACATAGCTTTTCGATCCAAAGTTGTACTTTTCGATCGACTTTCCGATCGAAGTACACTTTTCGATCGCCCCTTTTCGACCAGGTTCGTGGCTTTGACCCGATAAGACCTGATCGAAAAGGTACTTTCCGATCTGTATAGACTTTTCGATCGAGCCGAAACTCTGCCCGATCGAAAAGCATACTTTTCGATCCAGCTGTCCGATCGAGAACCACTTCTCGATCAAACATTCCTCTGATTCAAAACCCTTTTCGATTCGACTTCCACCCAACCGAGAACCCCTTTTCAATTGAACTTTTCGATCGAAAAAAACACTTTCCGATCCAACATTTTTCGACAGAAAACCGTTTTTCGATTCATCATATTTTTTCTCGCAATGGCATTCGATATGTCAAGCCTGTCCAGTACGACTCTGGAAATGAACGCTAAGATTGGAACCAGCACCAGACCTCCTCGTCTGAGGTCAGGGAAGGATTTCATGAGCTGGAAGTATCGGTTTGTCAACTATGTCAACTACAATGATCCCAAGATTATGCAATCAGTTGAAGTGGGTGACTATGTTTCTAAGACAACTCCTGCAGCTGGTCAGGAGGGTCAAACCAAAGAAAAGTCAGACTGGACTGAAGATGACTAGGAAAAGGTTGAACGTGACAGGAAGGCTCTGGCTGCATTGACTATGGCTTTATCCCCCGAGGTAGCCAAAGCATTCAAAGAGTATAAATCCGCTAAAACACTCTCAGATGCCCTCGTTGCTGCATATGAAGGAAATGATGACATGAAAGAATCTCGAAGAGAAAATCTCAGGGAACAATTCAATGAATTCAACTATGTGCCTGGGAAAAACATGGAGACCCAACTGCAGAGATTCATCAAGATTGTGACAGCTATGAAGGATGCTGGGGTTACTTACACTTAGGCCGAGGTAAATAAGAAATTGGTGAACTCCCTCCCACTAAACTGGGACAACACTATAGAGTTGATCGAGAAGACTGTTCAAATGGGGACATCACCATTGAATGAGCTCATGTTAACCATTAGAGCATATGAAGAAAAGAAGCAGAAGAGAGCTAGAAAGTTGGGAAATGGTGCTCTAATGAACCAAGTCAACCAAGCCTTCATATCACAACCAGCACCTACACCTCAAAACTGTGCATTCACTAATCAGACAGCTTTTGGGACTCAGGCCCCAGGGGCCAGTTCATCTGGTTCATCCAACTTGATTTCTGTAGATATAAACAATCTAACTAAAGATCCGAGTTTTGCTCTTGGTGTAGGTATCATGAGTTACCATCAGGCACTCGTTGCAGGTTCTGTACTTCCCACTGATCTGACTCCTGATGATGTGAATCAAGTCAATCCTGAAGATCTGGAGCACATGGATATCTCCTATTAGATGGAAATGCCAGCCTGAAGGGCAAAACAGTTTATGGCTAAGACATGCAAGAAGGATTGGAATAGCGGGAAAGGAATCAAGCTTAGTTTCAACAAGGAAAACTTGAGTTGCTATAATTGCAACTTGTATGGTCACTATGCTAGAGAGTGCACCAAGCCAAAGGTGGAAAGGGATGATGAGAGGAAGGAAGCAATGAAGAAGGAGGCTGCAAGAAATGACAGAGCACTGGTGGTACATCATACACCAGGATATGATTGGACTACTCAAGTGGAAGATTCGAGCCTGACGCTTGATCATGTGGCCCTCCTGGCTGAAGAAGAAGCGGAGAAGGAAGCTGCCGAAATCAGTCATCATGCTTTCATGGCAAACATTATTCTAGGTTCAGATGCCAGCTCAAGCAGTCATGAGGTATGTTCAAATTCTAAATGTCAATTTGTGCTTAAAGAGTGTAAAGACTGGGAACGTAAATTTGTTAATGAAACCCTAAATCATGAATCAACTGCTAGAGATCTTAGGGAGTATAAAGATAAAACCAGAATATTTAGAGAGAAGCTGGAAGCTATTAAGTTAGATGTAGGACCATTGATTACTCAGAGAAATAATCAAAACAAGAACTCTTTACTTCACAAGCATGCGGAATAAAGTTGTATCACACTTGTTTTTACTTAAGCTTTGTTTTACTTATACTTGTAGTTTGATTGTATTGATTGCATAAACTAGTGAACACAAGATAATAAATTTCTCGGTACTATTTGCATTAACTCAAGTTCAAACTGTTACAAGTGTAAGCACTAAATCTGGTACTTGTGAATGAACTAGCTAACAACTATATATAGTACTAAGGAGATCAACTACAGCCGTTGATCTCATACGGGCTAATCTAACCGTACATGAAAGTCAAACAATAAACTTACTAAAAGAACATTAGTAAACATACATAAGAGGAAATGTGCAAAATGCAATTATCTATAAGTAGGAGACGGCTAGGATATGACTTTGGAAGAATAAAAGTAGTTGCAGGTCTGATTTCTACAAAAGTAAACTTTCAGTACTTTTCCGGTTGAACTCTTTATACTGTTGGATAAAAGAGTTCACCCGGAAATATTCTTCTGCTTGAGCTTTTCCGGTTGACAAGTCTTCTGCTTGAGAGTTTTCCGCTTGAACATGTCTTCAACCGGAAATCTTCATCTTGAACCGGTTTACTCAGATTTTCATTTCCTTACAATCTCCCCCTAAGATGATGCTGCCAAAATTTATCCTTTGTATGTTGTTCTTAAAAAATTGACTATCTCTAGAAGCTTTACTCTTCAGGAGATGGCGGCCTTTCAAATTGAACTTTTGTTTTGTTCAATTGTCTCATGATCCTCCTGGTTTGAAAATTTCTAGTTGAAAGAAGAGTTCTTTTTGCAATAGACTTCTTTCTTCCAGGTGAAGCACCAGTGGCAGGATTAGCAGATGGTTTATCAGTTTCAATTGGGACTTTATCTTTCCCTTTATCTGCTTGAGACGATGCTTGAACATAACTGGTTACGGCTATCTCAGTGGGTTCAGAAGGTTTTGTTGGTGATATGGTGGGTGGTTCCATGGTTTGTGTTTGTGAAGTTGAAGAGGTGGAGTTTTTAGGTGGTGATGAAGGTTGATTATACATCCAAGTAGGTGCACAGGGTTTAGGCTTGTTAGGGGTGATATCAGTCCAGTTATCTAACCTCATTTTTGGTGGAATATATTTAGGTTTGGTAGATCTGGATCCCCTGGGCCTTGGGTTCATTCCCCTGGGTCTATGGGAGTAGAATCTGGAAGATGGAGTGGGAACATAGGAGGCTGGGTGCTTGAGTCTTTCCAACAGGTTGGAAGGGAGAGACTCAGCAAGTAGGTCAGAGGCATCAAAAGGTTTAGGCTTAATATATGTAGATGAGGGGTTGCCTGTGACTGTCTCAGATGGGAGAGGCATTTGGAGACTTGGAATCACAACAAACTCTGCTCCTTTCACTTGTTTGAGCAGTTCATCTACAATTTTGCAAGTGTCTTTGGCCTTCATCTTCTCTACTTCAGCAGTAGGCTTGAGACATCTGATGATTGCACATCTCTTGATCCTTTCCAATAGCTCCAGGTTATCTAAGCTTTTGTTCAAGACAGTTGGCATTCTGGAAGCTATATTGATCAGCCTGTTTTTCTCCTGTTCACTTAATTTAGGAAGGTCATATACATGCATTCTCCATTCAATCGACCTTTTCCTTGCTTCATCTACCATTCCTTCAACCACGAAATCATTTGATAGAAGATCCAGATCTGCCAAAAATTGTTTGTATTGCATGTTTGATTTGGCAGCCTCTGATCTTATCCTGGCTTGATTGTCTTCCCAGTCATGGACGAATTCTTCTTCGATTAGGTCATCCATAGTCAGTTGTTCTTCTGACTGGTCAGAATCAACCATAGTTTCTTCTATCCTTGGTTGAGGAGTTATGCAATCTTCAGTCTCCTTCAGTCTGATCATCCTCCTTGGTTTGGTTTGTTTCTTTCTTTTGTAGCTCAAAGGAGGCTCTGAATCAGAGGTGGAGTGCAGTTGGATCAAGGTTTCAGCAATCTCAGCTTCAGTTGAGTTTTCAGGTTGAGTCTCTTCCGGTTGAGATTTTTCCGGTTGAGTCTCATCCGGTTGAACTTCAGCCGGAGATTTTGTACTTAGATCTTTCAGTACAGTGCCGATGATTTCAGTTGTATCCTCTCCTTCTTTTTCACCTTCAACTACTTCAGTCTGAATGACTGAGGCATCATCAACCACATCTTCATGAACCACATCAGCAACTGGTTCAGTGACAATGTTAGTTGTGACCTCATCCACTTTAGATTTGGCAAATGCCTCCTCCTGTGGAATAATCACATTGGTCAAGAAGTGCTTGACCTGCAAAATGCTCTCTGGCTGAGCACCTGCAACTAGCATTGTTGCTTCAATCATTCCCAACAGGCTTGGATCCTGTGGAAATACCTTCATTAGTGAGCTCATCTTCACCTTAGTTAACCCATCAGCAACTGAAAAGGGATCAACTTTAGCCAATTTGAAGGCTGTTTGCCTTGCATCTTCAGATAATGGCACTGTTTGATCATATTCTTCTTCTTCAGTTGTGGTTACAGCATCAGCAATAATAGGTGTCGGAGAATTAGTCTTCTCCCCCTTTTTGGCAGCATCAGCTTCTACAGCCTGACCTCCAAAAAGAAATGGGTTCAAAGAGCTAATCTCAGCAGTTGATTGGGCAACCGGTTCAAACCTTGGTGTAAAGAAAGTTTTTGGTTGAGCAATTTGAGCTTCAACTGGAATTTCTTGAGCTTGAGTAGCAGCAGGAGTGTTCTTTAAAAGGCTAGCAACAGTCGAATTGAGACTGGTTACTTGAGCCTGTAGTGCTTTGTATAATGCCGTCAATTCAGTAAGTGATAAACTATCCTCAACTGGAGTTGCACCAGTATCATAGGAAAAAGATGGACCATCAACCCTATGTTGATCAAGTCCACCACCCTAGTGTTCTTGGCTCCTGGGATTCCCATTAACTATGGTTTTCCCCTTAGGATCCACTTGGGAATCATCCGGTTGAACTATAGTGTGGGTTGCCATGGATTGGGTCTTATGAATGTTACTACCATCATCAAAGTTCAATGAGAAGCTTTGAGTGGCAGCAACCCTTTCCACATGAATCTCATCTGTACTCCTGAGATTCACCTCCTGGGGTGAATGGGGGTTAGATGTAGTAGTGTGAGTGTCACTCAGAATGTTCCCATGTAATGTGGTGTTTGGATTAATAACACCATCATTTGTGACATCTCTTTCTACATCATCATTCACAGGTGAGAAGTGTGAAGTGTAGGGTGAGAAAGTGGATGGGGATTGTACATCCATATGAAATGACTCCCCCTCAGAAGAAGGTTCATCAACAAGTTTAAATCCCAATTTGGCTGACCCAGTTGGCTGTGTGCCAAGGGTTGGTTCAGGGCTGGAGGTAATGGGTTGCAAGAGAGGAGTAGGCTCTTGCACAACCTTTTTGAGCCTTTTGAGCTTAGTAGGCTTTGGGGAAGGGGGGATGGTGGGAATTGAAGTTGATGGTGGGTCTGAATCTCTTCTCCCTTTTCTTTTGAAAATTAAGGTTGAATTAGCAGAAGGAGAAGGTGGTTGATCAGTGGTGGGTTCAACTACTGTGGATGGTACAGTGTTATCCACTGGAGCAAGTTGCTCTTCAGAAGCATGTGTTTCCGGTTGAGAACTAGGTTCTCCTTGTTCAACCGGAATCACCCTTTGGATTGGCATGGGATGGTCAGTATCCCTCCCAAGGAATGGCTTCTTGTTGGTGGTTAATTTGGAAAAAGTATTTTCAGATAAAACTCTTGGAACCAGCATGTTTCCATCCAAATTAATTTTGGGGTATTTTTCTTGCAAAATGTATGTTATAAATCTAGGATACATGTAAAAAGCAAAGTTCTTTGCATTACCCTTTAAAGCATTAAAAATCACAGCAGAAAAATTATATACCTCCCCTTTCACCATAGCATAGAAGGCAGAGGCTTGCTCTGTTGCCATTTCATCAAATCCCGATTTCTTTGGCGTCAGGCACACCATGATGGTGTGGGCCAGAAATCTCCATTTGTAGGGCAATTGACCCTTGTGAACAGTGGCAGTTCCTTCAGTAGCACCACCATAGCCAATCTTTTTGAGTAGGGCCATGTATTGCTTGGGGGTTCTGCGAACATACCCATTCTTGTCATTCAACTTCAGCAGTTCCCTAATCAGTGATTCAGTGATTAGAACAGTTTCCCCTTGTACTGTTGACTTCAACGTGTCTTCCTCTACATCATCTTCATCCTTCTCGAGCAGTTGGATGTTCTTCCAGTATTCCGAGAGAATTTCCTCATATAAATAAACCGCAACAGTGAGTGCGTGATTCAGATATGAATTTTTGAGGAAATTGATCATCTCGGTGAAGGTATCAGCGTGTGTAGAGTTCACCGGAGCATCAAGAAACGCAACTAGGTTGTGTTCAAGTGGGAAAGGATCATTCTTCACTGGTTGTTTCCCCTTTGCTTTGGACTTTGGTGACATTGTTGATTGACTATGAGAGAAATTTGGGAGTAGAAAGAAATGGTTCTGAAAATTTCTAGGTTTTCGGATTTTGAACGATTTCTTGCTTTTGGGGTTATGAGGAGTGTTGAAGGGGTTGTGGGTATTTGACTGGTGGGTTTAAAGATGGGTGACAGTTATCAGCGATGGGATAAAGTACGCTGAGTCATAGGAGAGAGAATGAAAAAGTGCAAGTGGGTCCGCAAAAAGTGTGCTTCAGGTGATTGTACAATACAACCTCCTGTTGCGTGTCTTTTGAATTTAATTCAAACAGTTTTCTTGGACAATTAATTGAAACACTTTAAATGCACAATCCGCTTGAAAATGTGTGCCTCAACCGGTGAATTAAATGATTCATTTAAGGCAAAGAGATTTCCGGTTGAGATTCAAGCGGAGAGTTTTTCTCTCCATACAACAAAATTTCTTTCCGTTTGAAAGTTGAACCGGACAGATTTGCCGGTTGAAAATTTTTCCGGTTGAGGTTGTCAACAGGAAATAAAATTTCCGTTTGAAAATTTTTCAAATTTAATCTGAACTTTCAAATAAAGAATTGTTGTTCCTTTTACCAGTTTCAGAAATTAGGATGGTGTGATCAAAAATTGAGTTTCTGGTTGAAGATGACTTTCCGGTTGAGATTCAACCGGATGTGTTGAACTGGAAAGTTCAACCGGAAGACAGAAAAACACTTGATTTTGAAAATCACATGTATCAGTTATCATAGTTTAACAGTATGACCTGACTATGATTGAAAAGGTGTCTAACTGATACAGGAGCTTTTCTTCTTCTTTTTCTTTTTGTATCAAGAGACGGGCTCTTTGACACAAAATGGTCTCTTTTATTAAGTTTGTGAAAACAGTTTAATCAGTCAAAGTTCATCATACCGATGGCACTAATGAGATAGAAGAATCTAGCTTCATCAAATGCTTTGGTAAACAAGTCAGCCAATTGTTGATTTGTATGAACTTTAACCATTCTAATTAAGTGTTTCTCAGCACAATCTCTAATAAAATGGTACCTGATATCAATGTGTTTTGCTTTTGAGTGTTGAACAGGGTTGTTTGTGATTGATATAGCACTGTTGTTGTCTGCAAGAATAGGAGTCTCCATGAACTTGATGCCGTAATCCAACATTTGATTCTGAATCCATAAGACTTGACTGCAGCAGCTTGATGCAGCAATATATTCAGCCTCAGCAGTAGAAGTAGATACGCAGGTTTGCTTCTTGCATTGCCAAGACACAAGTCTTTCTCCCAAAAATTGACATCCTCCAGTAGTAGACTTCTTATCCAAGTTGCAGCCAGCATAATCACTATCAGTGTAAGCTTTGAAGGAGAAATCTGAATTCTTTGGATACCACAACCCAAGCTTTGGTTGTCCTTTAAGATATCTAAAGATTCTCTTCACAGCTAACATGTGTGATTCCTTTGGTTGACACTGGTATCTAGCACATAAACAGACACTAAACATGATGTCAGGTCTGCTAGCTGTGAGATAGAGCAGTGATCCAATCATTGCCCTGTAGAGGTGAACATCCACTGGTTTGCCACTTAAGTCACTGTTTAACTTGTGGGAAGTGGAGATGGGAGTTCTTGAGGTTGAAACAGACTGCATATCAAACCTTTTTAGCATATCTTGAATATATTTTGACTGATTCAAGAAAATTCCATTGGCAGTTTGCTTCACTTGCAAGCCTAAGAAGAAATTCAGTTCACCCATTGAACTCATTTCAAACTTTGATTGCATCAATCCCTCAAACTCTTTGCATAAGGCAGCACTGGATGAACCAAAGATGATGTCATCAACGTAGATTTGTACCATCAAAGTATCTTTGCCATCAGATTTCACAAACAGTGTTTTGTCAATAGCTCCTCTCTTATAGCCATTCACTAGGAGATAGTTTGAAAGTGTTTCATACCATGTCCTAGGAGCTTGCTTGAGACCATATAAAGCTTTAATCAACTTGCACACCCTGTTGGGGTAATGAGGGTCTTCAAAGCCTGGAGGTTGCTTGACATACACATCCTGTTCCAAAAGACCATACAGAAAAGCACATTTAACATCCATTTGAAATACCAGAAAGTTTTTGAATGCAGCATAGGCAAGAAATATTCTGATTGCTTCAAGCCTGGCCACAGGAGCAAAAACTTCATCATAATCAATGCCTTCTTCCTGTGTGTAGCCTTGAGCTACAAGTCTGGCCTTGTTTTTGATCACTATTCCCCTGTCATCCTTCTTGTTTCTGAATACCCATTTGGTTCCAATTGGTTCTTCACCTTCAGGTAAGTCTACCAATTCCCAAACCTTCTGTTTATTGATCTGAAACAATTCCTCTTGCATTGCCTCTACCCAGCTTTCATCTTTCAATGCATCATTGATCTTTGTGGGTACTTCTTGAGACAGAAATGCAGCATGCAGGCAAATGTTTGCATCAATAGACTTGCTTCTTGTCAGCACAGGAGCTGACAAGTCTCCTATAATGTTCTCCCTTGGATGATCCTTACTAACTCTTCTATCAGTAAACAGTGGAAATTCATGGCTTCTCCCATTGTGAGGAATATTGAGTTGAGGTAATAACTCAATATTGTTGGTTTGTGATACAGGTTCTGAAATTTTAGTTGGTTCTTGAGAACTGGGGACTGAATCTGAGATTAGATGCTCAAGACTATAATCATTTGAACCAGCATCAGTTGAATCATCAGGTTCATTGTTCTCAAAATTTACTGAAAAATTGTTTTCCGGTTGAGTCTCAACCGGAGATTCTACTGCTACAGGATCCGTTTGAACTTCAACCGGAAGTTCAACCGGAAGGACTTCTGCATCAGCAAGAACAATTTCAGAGGTTTTCTTTGCATTGTAGGGTTTCACAGGCTTGGTGCTGATGGATGAAAAGAAGGTAGGTTGCATTTGCAGTCCCTTGGTGTTCATTTGCCAGATGTCATCAGCTGACCTCATGTGATTTTGCTTATATTCCTGTTCCTGCACTGTTGAACTCAATGGCTTCTCAATGGTAAAATTGAAAGCAGTGGTTAGTGCATCTATGTCAAATAGCCAGTCAGGTTGAGATACAAAATTGTTAAGAGATTTCTCATTAAAAGTCACATTAATGGTTTCCTCAACAATTTTAGTACTTTTATTGTATACTCTGAATGCTTTTGAAACACCAGAATATCCAACAAAATATCCTTCATCTGCCTTTTCAGCAAACTTAGGCAACAACCTATTAGTTATCAAAATAGTAACAGGACAACCGAAAGATTTAAAGAAGTAAATGTTAGGTTTTCTACCTCTCCAAAGCTCATAAGCAGTTTTGTTTTTACCCTTCACAATCAAAGTCCTGTTTTGGACATAGCAGGCAGTGTTTACTGCTTCTGCCCAAAATATCACAGGTAACTTGGAATCTGCTAGCATTGCTCTAGCAGCCTCAATCAATGTCCTATTTCTCCTTTCAGCAACACCATTTTGCTGTGGAGTTCTAGGAGCACTGAATTGTCTAAGGATTCCCTTTTCCTCACAAAATGAGTTCAAAACATGATTTTTAAACTCAGTGCCATTGTCACTTCTGATTGTCTTAACTTTCAGTTTTGCTTGATTTTCTAAAGATACAATTAGTGTTTTTAACAATTCAGCAGTTTCATCTTTTGTTTTTAAGAAAAACACCCATGTATATCTTGTGAAATCATCAATAATGACAAAGCAATATGACCTTTTTCCTAAGCTCATCACTCTAGTTGGACCAAACAGATCCATATGCAAAAGTTCTAGAGGTTGAGTGATAGAAGACTCAGTTTTTGGCTTGAAGGAGGTCTTGTGTTGCTTACCCTTGAGGCAAGAAACACAGTGTTCAGAACAGTTGAACTGCTTGTTAGGAAGACCCTTAACCAAGCCAAGATTCACTATTCTGTTCATGTTCTTGTAGTTAACATGACATAACCTCCTGTGCCACAAATCAGATTCAATCCACTGAGGCTTTGGATATAAAGCATGCAATTCCACTTGCTGGAGTGGCAGCAGATAGATCCAAAATATATAGTCCTTCTCTCCTAGGTGCTCTGAGCAACACAAGTTCCTCAGGGATTTTAACACCAGGTTTCAAGACTATGGCCTCTCTCTCAGTAAACATCAAATTCAAATTCTTGTCACACATTTGTGAGACACTAAGTAAATTGAAATTTAATGTATCAACAAAATTTACCTTGTCAAAGGTAAGCATCCCATTACTAACAGCACCTTGTGCAGTAATGTGTCCTTTTGCACTCCCAAAGGCTACAGGACCTCCGTTTATGTTTTTGGGGTTTTCCAATACATGCTTATTTCCTGTCATGTGGCAAGTGCATCCACTATCAACAACCCATAGGCTTTGTTGGCCTTTATTATGCACCTACACACAAAGAAAATTGATTAATTTCTAAAGGGAACCCAAGCCTTTGAGGTCTTGGGCTTGCCAGAAGCATCATAATACTTGTACTCTTTAAGTACTAAAGTATTTAGTATTGGATCCTCATTCAACAGGTCATCTTGATCAATGTTCAAGTGTTCAGACTGTTCACTTGATTGACATTGCCTGTTTGTTTTGCTAAGCCTTCTCTCAGCAATCTTCCTCTCTCTGTATTCCCTATACTTCTTTTGTTTGTTGGTCAAAGCCTTTGGCAACTCACTGGGTGAGGTGTAGGTCTGATCAACACTAGTCACTGGTGAGATTCTAGCATTAAAGTTTGAAAATTTGTTTGACTGGCTAGATCTCTCACTGTGAAATGCAACAGTGGCATTTCCACTTGAACTAGAGGGAATTTCCGGTTGAGAGTTGTGCTTGTTTTTCACAAAATTTTCTCTAGAGGTGGTCTTGCCTCTAGATGGGTTTCTCCTTCCTTGACCTTCAAAATGGTCATACTCATCAGTGAACTGAACCCTGGGTCGTTGTCTAGGTGCAGTAACTGATCTGAGTGTTTTGGAGATTTCCGGTTGAACTTCACTTCCGGTTGAAAATTTTTCCGGTTGAAGTTCAGCCGGAACCCTGTTCGGTTTTAAGACTGAAAAACTTCCATTTTTGTTGTTCCCAATTAAAACTTTGTTTGACTCAGTATCAAAATACTTCATTGTGTTACTTCTTACAGGTGAAATTTTACCTGTAGATCTTTTCTGAGTAGAAACAGTTTTGGGTTTTAACAAGTTTTGAGCTTTGCTCAAAGGATTGAATTTGCACATTGCAGCCATGTGCCCTTTTTCACCACAGAAAACACATTCAAACATTTTTCTTTGGTAAGTGTTTGTGTTTTTGGTTGATTCTTCATTTGTGACCTGGTGGTAAGTTAGCTTACCCATTTTCTCAGTTTCACTGGGTTTTGGCTGCTCAGGTAGTTTACCTCCAACTTTTGAGTCCTTGGGCTCATAAATAGTTGGTGGTGGAAAAGCAACTTTTGGTTTTAAAACCTTGGATTGGTCAACAGATGCTGATGTGCTAGCATCTTTGACTTCACAGTTTGATGATGATTCAACAGATTTTGATTCAGAAGGTGAAGATGTAGTGCTATCAACAATTAGACTCACACTGCACTCCTTCTGAAGTGCTTGGATTGGAGCAATAACAGGTGAGTATTCCTTGGGTGGTTCAACATTGTTGTACCCAATACCTGTTTTCCCAAGCATTGCCCCATTCCAAAGTTTCTCAGCTTTCTTGTTAGCTGTTTGGAATTTGTCACAGGTGAACAAGGCATCTTTTAACTTAATTTCAAGAACATCATTTTCTGCTTTTGCATCTTTTGTTTCTTGTCTTGAAATAGTTAGTTTGTTCAACAAATCCTCTAATTGTGTTTCCAAAATAGAGTTAGTTTGCTTTAAAACATCAAATTCTTTGTTTAAATTTTCAATTTTAGTGATGTAAGCAGTTTCAGTTTTCTTAAAGCAATTCTTTAACTCATTTAAATTGGAAACCTCATCAATCAGATCAGTGTTATGTTTCCTGTATTTTGACACTTGTTCTATGCAGGCAGGGCTGCACAAATTTTCCAAAACTTTTTCAGGAATTTCATTTACCTGTTCAGTTGAATCTTCTTTGGCCATCAAAGCATGGTTGATTGGCTCAAACTCAGTGATAAAGTCATCCCACTCAAAGCATTCAGTCTGGTTAGCTACAGCTGCCACCACATTTTGATTTCCAAGTGGTTTTGGTTGAGTTGGCTGCTGGTTGCTGTTGTTGTGTTGACTGCTGCTGTTGTTGCTTCCATGATTTGATCTCTGTTGGACATGGTTGTTATTATTCTGTCCATCTCTCCTTGGCTGCTTGCATTCCCTGGCAAAATGGCCAAGTTGGTGACAATTATAACATTTAGCTTTAGATTTATCTAACCCAATTGATGATCCCTTTGACCCCTTATAAGTTCTTCCAGTTCTCTTATAAAATCTTTGGGCCCTTACAGAAACCATAGCTAATTGAGTTAAAAATGTCCATCTCTTCTAGATCATCTGCCCCTATGCATTCCAAGTCTTCACGTGTGAAGCCTTGAGATGAGTCAGTTGCCACATAGGCAGAGTGAGAGTTGTCAAACAGTGTTGAAGAACTCTCTGAGCATCTGGGTGACTCATTGAAACTGACTGAGGGTGAGTGATATTGAGAAGAATTTGAGATCTTTTGAAAATCAGTTGTAACCAAAGCAGTGGTTTGCAACTGTGGTGATGCTTCAGGAAAGTTGTTCTGCTTAAGATTAAGCTCCATTTCATAAGCACTAAGGACTCCATGGAGTTCACTTAGTTTAAGCTTTTTGAGGTCCTTGCACTCCCTAATGCTTACTGTATAGACAGTCCACATTGGAGGTAAGGATCTCAAGAACTTCCTGTTGGCATCAGCCTGTTCAGTTTTTACTTCTACCTTTTGCAATTCATCAAGAAGTGAAACAAATCTAAGATACTGGTTGGTCATAGATTCACCAGTTTTGTAAGTAAAGTTTTCATATCTTTGTTTCAAAACATCCTTTTTGTTTTCCTTAACCTCACTAGACCCTTCATACATTTCACTGAGAGCAATCCACAAGCCATGTGCTGTCTTATATCCCTTGAACCCTACAAGTATAGAGTTGGGTAATGCAGCCTGGAGTGTCCAGTAGGCCTTGTGATCATATTCTAGTTCAGTGTAATCAGCTTCAACATATTTGTCTAGTGGTTTTGGTATTTGCACTTGGGCATCATCAGCAGATTGAACAGTTGGACTGTAAGGACCTACAGTCAACCGGTTCCAAATGCGTCTGTCTAGGCTTCTAACAAAACCTTCCATCCTGAGTTTCCAAGTATCAAAGTCATCAGGAGTGAAAATTGGTGGTTTGTTAGAGCTACCATTAAGTGAACCAAGAGTTAAGTCAGTCATTGTGAAAAACAGTTTGTAAAACAGAAAAAAGCTTGTAAAAATTTAAGTTAGCAAGTAAAGTATCAACTTTGAAGCACTAGAAGTCTTCAAAGTGGAGAGCCAATGCTCTGATACCACTTGTAGGACCGTTGATTACTCAGAGAAATAATCAAAACAAGAACTCTTTACTTGCGGATCACAACCATGCGGAATAAAGTTGTATCACACTTGTTTTTACTTAAGCTTTGTTTTACTTATACTTGTAGTTTGATTGTATTGATTGCATAAACTAGTGAACACAAGATAATAAATTTCTCGGTACTATTTGCATTAACTCAAGTTCAAACTGTTACAAGTGTAAGCACTAAATCTGGTACTTGTGAATGAACTAGCTAACAACTATATATAGTACTAAGGAGATCAACTACAGCCGTTGATCTCATATGGGCTAATCTAACCGTACATGAAAGTCAAACAATAAACTTACTAAAAGAACATTAGTAAACATACATAAGAGGAAATGTGCAAAATGCAATTATCTATAAGTAGGAGACGGCTAGGATATGACTTTGGAAGAATAAAAGTAGTTGCAGGTCTGATTTCTGCAAAAGTAAACTTTCAGTACTTTTCTGGTTGAACTCTTTATACTGTTGGATAAAAGAGTTCACCCGGAAATATTCTTCCGCTTGAGCTTTTCCGGTTGACAAGTCTTCCGCTTGAGAGTTTTCCGCTTGAACATGTCTTCAACCGGAAATCTTCATCTTGAACCGGTTGACTCAGATTTTCATTTCCTTACATTAGATGTTAAGAATCTTCAAACTCAGGTGAGTGATAAAAATACATATCTTAAGATTGCTAACTCTAAAGTTGAATCTCTAACCAAGGAAGTAGAGGAACTTAAAGCCAAACAAGGAACATCTCAGAACAAAATTGAACGTACTGACAAAATTGTTTCTAAAATGTTGGAAGCTAGTACTCTATTTTATAACACTGATGCCAGAATGAGACATGTTAAAGGAAACTCTGGTTTAGGTCTTGACATTGATGAAAAGGATGGAAAATCCACACACACAGTACCTATTCCACTGATGCATCAAATGATTTCTGATCCTCAAACTTGTCAAAAAAATGTAGATATAAAGGCTGAAATTGATAAGAAACTTGCTGCATGTCCTATTAAAATCTCTGCTCATGTTTCTAACTCTACTGACAATTCTACTTGTTGTACAGATAAAGGTAATAAAGAAGCAGGGGTAACTGATCAAAAGGAGTCTCCCAAGAATTCAAAGTCATCAAATTATAATGCTTTTTATAAAAACTTTGATTGGGAAAAAATTGATTCATCTGTTGAGTCTGTGTCAAAAACTTTGGAGTCTGTTTTGCTTGATAAAACTTTTGTGTGTGGTGCTTTTAACATTGGCAAGTGTGATGTGAAGCCATTGAAACCTTTAAGAACTGTTAAAATATTGAGAAGAGGTACAGGACCACAGGTTGCTGGTCCCAAACCCTCAACTGATGGTGTGTTTATTATGAAAGTTTGTGAAAATAAGAATGATAATGTTGCCCAAAATGTGCAGAAAGTACGGGACGCCAGAACTCATGACTTTGTCCCGTACCCAGAAGTTAATTTTGCATATGACTAGTTTAAGCCGATACAGTGGGAGCATATCTTGACCACTAAGCCAAATGGTGAAACCCATTGGATACACAAAAATTGATCAAAACTGACTTGGATATCCACTGGGCGTAACCAACCACAGGCTCCCGCGTATCCCAAGAAGCAGTCTTGCCATGTGTGGTAAACTTGGACACTTGGCAAGAAACTGCTTGCACCGACCATATGAACCCTTCTATCCTAAGAGGGTTCAACAGAAGCCTATCCCAATGGGCAAAATGTATGTTGGCCCAAAACAAAGGTCTGCACCTTCAAACCTCAAGGTGCAGAAGCCTGTACCTCAATAATGTCACAAAGTGATTCAAAAGCCCAAGACACCTAAGCAGAAAGCAAAAAATGATTTCAAAGAAAGTAAAGTGGGTCACATTTTTCAAAAAACTGTGAAGGCTGTCAGTTCTCTTAAACCTGCTTGGACTCCAAAACCTGTTGGATCCACAAAATATGTTCCTCATCCAAAGCAGGTCAGTTTTCCAAAACCACCCATCCATCCAAACCCAGTTGGTTGTCAAAATCGACTGGATGGCGGAAGGATGATAAGTGGAATGTACCAAAGGTGGTGAATTTGTCCTTCAAGCCTACTGGTGTGTATAAAAAACACTCCAAACAATTTCAAGAGGTCCAATTTCAAAATCAAATCAAAAATAAAAATTCACCAAAAAGACCTGAGGTACTTGTGAAAGAAAATCATCAGCCTAGAGATGTCAACAACAAGGACATACTCAGTCCAACCACACCCAGACCCATTAAGGCCTAGGTACTTTAATCTAATTGATCTCCTTTGAATGCAGGAACCGCCAAGGAGGACTATTAACAACCTATGGTATGTTGACAGTGGTTGTTCCAGGCATATGATAAGCGACATATCTCTACCGCAAGACTTGGAGCAATTGGACGGAGGATATGTATCGTTCACTGGAGAAGTTGGAGGATATATCAGTCAGAAAGGAACAGTCAGAAATGGTTGTCTCAACTTCCATGACGTCAATTATGTCGAGCAGTTGAAGCACAGTCTGTTAAGTGTATCACAAATCTGTGATCGGGAGTATCCAGTACTATTTAACAAGATACGACAACTCATATGTTCTTAACATGCAGAAGCCCCCTACAACAGAGGTGGCATGTCTTCTTTCTAAAACAGCTAAGACCCATGCTCAATTGTGGCACAGACGTTTGGGGCACATGAATCTGAAGAATTTGAATCGACTAGCAAGAGGAGGCCTTTCAAAGACCTTCCAATCAAAGAATTTATGCTCAAGGAGTAATGTGTGGCATGTGCTAAGGGGAAGCAGCACAAACGCCCACATAAGCTAAACATGTTCAACATAATCTCCTCAGTATTAGTAACTGCTTCAGATGGACCTTTTTGGTCCAGTCAGTATGTTAAGCCTTAACCGTTGTGCATTTTGTTTAGTTATTATTGATGATTTTTCTCGTTTCATTTGGGTGTTCTTTTTGCCTAGAAAAGGTGTTGTTGCCGAAATATTGAAGGCATTCATCAAGCTCATTGAATACAAGCTGAACCTGAGAGTAAAGTCCATCAGGAGTGACAACGGGACAGAATTCAAGAATCAAACAATTGACGAATTCTGTGCAGAGAACGGAATTGAGCATCAGTACAGTGTGTCGTATACTCCACAGCAGAATGGTGTGGCGGAACGACGCAACAGAACGTTGATTGAAGTTGCTCGTACTATGTTATGTGACTCCAAGTTGCCCACAATGTTTTGGGCAGAAGTAGTCAACATTGCCTGCTATGTGCAAAACAGGGTCCTCATCAATAAGCGACACCAGAAGACACCTTACGAATTTATCTATCATGACAAGCCCAGAATTGGGCATCTTCATGATTTTGGATGTCTTTGCACTGGTTTAGTTACTGATTTGCCAAAATTTACTGCTAAATCTGATGAGTGTTATTTTGTAGGTTATTCTGCCAACTCAGCTTACAGGGTCTTCAACAAAACAACCGGTATTGTGATGGAGTCTACTAATGTGGATTGGCTTGAAGAAAATCCCTCAAATGGAGAGTGGGTCCCGCACAAGCATTTGACTACAACCAATTCTTCCTTCCATTTGGATTGGATCCCGTCATTGCTGAAGACCTTTTTGACGATTCAATCTCAGGACCATCAATGACTCATACCATTTGAAAATCTCCAGTTACTATCTTCGACGTAGAAACAACACCAGTAAATGAAACTGCTGATGTTGGAATTGATGATAAGGCAGATAAAGACCCCAACACAGATACGTTCAATCTCAGGTAGTTGATGCAGAGGCAGATGCTAAAATTAATGAAGAACCTGTTCATACAAATTTACCTCCAAAAATCCCAGTTCAAGTCGTTGCTGAAACAAGAATCCATAAATATCACCCCTTGGACAATGTTATTGGTCCTTTAGCTTCTGGGGTGATAACAAGAAGTCAATCAGGGGACATCAACCACTGCATGTATTAATGTTATATCTCACAAATTGAGCCTCCAAACATTTCAATGGCTCTAACAGATCCTATCTGGGTGGATGCTATGCATGAGGAGCTAAACCAATTCTCAAAGCTTCAAGTATGGAGGTTAGTGGAGAAGCCTGCGGACAAAAAGGTCATCACAACTCAGTGGCTTTATAAAAATAAAAAGGATGACAATGGTGTTATTGTCATAAACCAAGAGAGGTTGGTGGTTCAAGGGCACAAACAGGTCGAAGGCATCGATTATGATGAAGTATATGCACCGGTTGCTCGTTTGGAAGCAATCAGAGTCTTTTTGGCCTATGCATCCTACATGAATTTCAATGTCTATCAGTTGGACTTGAAAACTACGTTTCTCAATGCTAAAATGGATGAAAAGGTGTATGTTACTCAACCTCCTGGGTTCATTGATGAAGAACATCCCTACCATGTGTACAAGCTAGACAAAGCCTTGTATGGCTTGCACCAGGCCCCACGGTCGTGGTACAGAACGCTGACTGACCACCTTCTAGCTCATGGGTATATAAGGGGTATTATCGACCAGACACTCTTCAGGAAAGAGGTTGACGATGACATTATCATGGTGCAAGTTTATGTGGACAATATCATCTTCTGGTCCACAAATGACGATCTGTGCAAAGAATTTGAACGAGTAATGAGAACAAAGTTCAAGATGAGTCAAATGGGCGAAATAGAATTCTTCTTGGCATTACAAGTAAAGCAAAGTGACAGTGGCATCCTTGTTCATCAAGCCAAATATGTCACAGAAATTCTGGAAAAGTACAAGATGGCAGACTCAAAACCTGTTGCCACACCCACCAAAGATCCAGATGGCCAATCAGTCAGCGAGCATATGTACCGGTCAATGATCGGGTCTCTGATGTATTTGATGGCCAGTCGACCAGACATCATGCTTGTTGTGTGCCAATGTGCACGATATCAAGCTAATCCTAAACTATCTCATTTATCTGCTGCTAAACGAATTTTCAAATATTTGAAGGGTAGACCAAGGCTAGGCCTCTGTTACCCTAAAGAGTCTGGGTTTAATATGTATGCGTTTACTGATAGTGATTATGGTGGCAATGAGCTCGATAGGAAATCTACATTTGCTGGAGCTCAGTTCTTAGGAGACAGGTTGGTAGCTTGCCAGAGCAAGAAGCAGCACACGGTGTCTCAATCCACAGCTGAAGCAAAATACGTGGTTGCATCTGCATGTTGCTCACAGTTGGTATGGCTGCAGCATCAACTGGGAGATTACGGTTTGAATTTCTTTGACACTCCCATATATTGTGATAATAATGTTGCTTTGCAAATTGTTAAAAATCCTATGCAACATTCAAAAACCAAGCACATTGATATTAAAATGCACTTCATACGGGACTGCTACGAATGTAGGCTCATTCACTTAGAATGGGTGCAATCGGATGACAATGTGGGAGATATGTTCACTAAACCCCTCCCTAGTGCAAATTTTGAAATGTGTCTCAAAGGCCTCAGAATGATAGCCTTTGACGAGTAGTCTGAAAACTACTATCTATTTATTTATTTACTTATTTAAAAAAACAAAAAAAAAGAGTAAATTACTATTTGCATTACTGAGGTTTGGTCAGTTTTGCCACCTGCATCCGACTTTCAAATTATTAACAAATCTCACCTGAGGTTTGCATTTTGTTGCCATCTGAGTCCCTCGGACTAACATGGTTAATTTTTTCTGTTAAGTAAAAGGGTATTTAAGTCTTTTTACAGATGAGGGACTATTTATTTAAATTTATAGTTTTTTATAATGAAAGGACTATTTCTGTAATAACCTAAAAAATATAAAAGAATAAGAATCTGATCTTAATTCTTTTACTTCTAATCCTACAAAACACACATATATGGGACCGATGAGAAGGAAGAGACCGATCCCAAGCCTATCTCCGACGATTCTCACGGCGGCCATCACATCCCTTCTTTCACCTTAAACGGCACCACAAACACGGTCCGGCAACATCATCACACAGCACCACCGACCACCTTGAACCGCCACTTTCTACCACTTTGAAATCAAATTAAACCCCATCGCAAACTATAAAATCAAATTGATTAATTACAAACATTTGACATAACACTTGTTTGTTCACTGCCGCACAAATCGGTACATGTAAATATTAGTCCATTCATGAGCTAAAAGGCTAATTTACAAAAATTGTGTCACACCCCTAAAAATCCCACACGCGACAACGTGCCGCAGGGAGCGTGACAAACCAGGATCGAACACATTAGCCATACGAACAGTCTATATGCAATGTAAAAGTAAAACCAGAGTAAATGCGTTTTTAAATGCGGAAGCGTAATCGACAAAGTTGTAATAATTGTTCAAGCGCCAAAACATGCGCAAACCAAAAGTAATAAGTTCGATAAATAAATAAGTCTATGATGCATGCATGGTAATAGTAATCCTTATGTGGTGCATCCTAGCTCGTGGCAGACAATCCAGTTTAGCGACCTGAGATATAACATGCTAAAGTGTCAACACAAAGGTTGGTGAGTTCACAGGTTTAACAGTTCAGTAACATTTCAAGTTCAGTTTAAGATTGACCGTTCAATAACGTCAAGTTGTAAGAGCATAATCACTAATATATACCAAATAGCTAGCTAGGCTATATACATGAAACTTCGCACGTAGATGGTCACCGAAGCTAACAGTTGTTTATAGTTTGCCTTGTTGTGTTTAGGACGAATATAACACCCGTTCGATATCTAATCGTGTCAGAGCGACTGACCCGGGTGGGGTTTGTCAGACCCAGTAGTACTACAATATATTTCCCGCTATCGTCATTAATACTAACGGTACCATAAGAAGGACTTTGTTGTATCAGTGTGCTACAAGTACTTCAAGTGATATATAAAAGTCTAATTATCTCAGTTGTGTAAATCATGCATGTTAATCTCCCCCAACACGATTTAAAACAGTAAAATGGGGCCGTGAAACTCACCTTAGGTTGCTCGGCAAAGTTTCCAGACAAACAATTAATTCAAGTAGCAATAACGAGTCTTGTGCAAGCAATCAATCACCTAACGAGCATACGAGTATAAGTGGGTGTTCTAAACTATTAAATCTAACGTAAACGATAAAAACGAGGAATCGTGAAGTCCGGAATAAGTCGAGGATGGCACGTGTGCCAAATCCGAGCGATTATCGAAATAACGCGAGAAAATCCAATGTATAACTTATATATATTTTTTCTAAGTTTGAGGATATCAAAAATAAATACATATTATATATATATATATATATATATATATATATATTTAAATAAATGTTCAAGTGACGTTAATAATAAAGTTTCAACAAGTTATATATATATATACATAAACATGTTAAATCCAAGGATTTGAGTATTAATTTTGAGAAGAAACAACAATTTATAGTGAATCATAATTCAAAACCGTGTGTTTTATGTTTCTAGCCCAAAACGGCGTTTTTAAATAGTTTTCTAAAACCTTCTATGGTTTACACCAAGATCACTTCGTTTCGAGCCAACATCATATATATATATATATTTATAATAATCTGCACAAATTTATATATATATATATATATATATATATATATATATATTTACTTCTCTTTTTAGGTAAACACAAAGTTTTGTATCAATATTTATATATAGATGTTAAAACTAATTTTTTTTATTTCAAAACATCAAGTTAAACATGTTCGCAAATTCAAGATATGGTTTACGGGGTTTTAATGATCCTAAATATATTTTTACTGGTTTAAACATTCGTAGGGAACCATTTTAGATGAGTTTTGGTTGGAAAAATGTCTTGCATCACAAAATAAAACAAGACAGAAAAATATGAAGGTCGCAGGGGTCGAACCCGCGACCTCTGAGAACTCAGCACCACAACCCGACCACCAGGCCAGCGGGGCTGCTTGTGTTCAGATCCGGACCGAAATCTATATATATGCGCAGGCAGCAATCAGTTTTTAAGGGAAGAAAATACATGGTTTAAAAAAATGCTGAGGGCCGGATTCGAACCCGCGCCCCCTACATACAAGTCTAGTGTCCGAACCGTTGGGCCAGTTTGGCGTCTGTTATGTGTACGTGAACCCAAAACTTATAACCCGTACCCGCTGGGTGTCTTCTTCTTCACCCAAGAACCGAGTCTCGCCGGAACCCTAATCCGGTGGCCGGAAAATCATAAAACACAAAAAAAAACAATCCCAGAATATGCGATTAACATAGGGGACGAGTTACCTTGAGTCAGAGATGAGATACGAGAAGTTTTTGATGCCGAAACGAACCCGAAAGCTTGAACGCGAACACGGAGTGTCGTCACGAAACTTGAATCTGATTACTCCTAGACGCTCGTTGGGAACTCGCGATCACTGTGGAGTGTTCGTTGATGATGATTTGGCCGGAATTTTGTAACTCACAGTGGTGTTTTGGTGGGTTTTCTTTGCCGGAAAAACATAGAACGAGAGAGAGAGAGAGGTAACGGGAGGCTGTAATTGTGAAGTTGCCAATTGAACTTGATAGTTAACTTGATAGTTAAAGCTGGCCAAATGATCAGTCCTTCAATGTAACCGATCGGAGATTAATTATCGAATTCATTCTTGGGAGCGTGGGTGTTCGACGGTTTCACGATGGTTTAAATTAGACTTTTGCCTATTGGCAAAAACAGTCCCTCCAGGTAATACTATATAGGCTTATAGAATTGGGAAATTACAAGACGACCCCCTGGGACTTTATATAGCTCAAAGAAAGTTTACGAAATAACGAACCCGGTCCTCCAAGGTTTATGAGCACTAACGTCATCTAACGGAGGTTAACGGAAAATATTCCTAACGACGGATATACGAAGAACGTCAAAATATATAAAACGTATAACGTTTATAAGAAAATATAAACTTAAATGACTACATAAAATCATAATTAATAATTCCACTTCTCCATTCAATTTCACATAAAATCATGGGTTTTAATTCTATAACTTATATATAATTAAAATACATAACTCCATGATTAAAAACTTGTAATTAGAGTCTTTAAATTACATAAATCATAAATGTGATTAAATTATGTTATATATATATATATATATATATATATTTATATTTATCACCTAAAATCATAAGATATAATTGCCACATAAAATGACGCAACGTTCACATAAAATAGTAACGTATGATTTACATAAAATCATAGAACAAGAATATCAAACGTCGAACTTAAGTGCATGCTCGTTGTGATTGATCACACAAAACCCTAATTGCTAAAGTCAACGCAGATAAGCACATAAATGTTCACACAACATTTAATACGTTTTACGTTCAGTTAATGCTAGAAAGTGACCTGAAAAATCGGATTGTCACAAATTGCTTCTCGATTCATCAAACAGTTATTTTCCAGACAAACAATCTAAAAAATTGATTAATTGCCGCACAAAAAAGTCGATAAACTTTCCTTTAAACAATATTTCCATCGTCTCCGTCGATGGTGTTGCCGGCGACCGACGCTGTTACCAACACCTGCACCCCCATATGTTTCTCAAATTTCCAAAAAGTGAGAGAGAAATCGTGAACATATTAGAGAAGATGGCGAGGAAAGGACTAATAGTGTGAGGGATTAGTATAGAAATTAGGGTAAAATTATACGTATCTGTGGACTTCAATTGTGTTCAATTTCAATTGAAAATCTGAAATTAGGCCAAATTTATGGGCGGTGGTGGAGTTCTGATTACGGTGACTCTACAACAATTGGTACTCAAAGCCCAGATTTGAAGTACGAAGAAGATGATGAGCAAGACCACCATTGATGTGTACACCGCCGATCCCCTCTTTGTGCAGGAAAATAACATGGTGGTTGAGAACCCACATAAAATCTCCTCCAGTAGTCAATGTTGTTTGGGTTTTCTATTGGCCGACCGGATGATTGTTTTCTTATATCTTTTCAAGCAACTCTCTCTAGATATATGTTGGTTCGTATTATACACAGAGAGTTCTAGAGTAGATGAAGATGGTTCCTACATAATTTATTAAAGTAGTTATATAATAGCCCTTTCTAAAGAATAAGGTTGTCAAAAAATATTTAATTTATTACCTAAATAGTCCCTCATCTTTAAAAAGACTTAAATGTCCTTCTACTTAACAGAAAAACTTAACCTTGTTAGTCCGAGGGACTCAGATGGCAACAAAATGAAAACCTCAGGTGAGATTTGTTAATAATTTGAAAATCGGATGCAGGTGACAAAACTGACCAAACCTCAGGGATGCAAATAGTAATTTACTTAAAAAAATAATATATTAAAAAATTCTAAAAATAGTGTTCTTTCTCCGTGTGTTTTGTTTGAAAATAAAAATCTAAAAGCAAGGGGAAGATATAAAATAAACATGTTGTTTCCCCTAATTTTGTGTGCTTTTAAATTTTTTTTACTGGTTTTGTTTGACTAGGTTGGGAAGTGATATAAATTTCCAAGTGTTTGCTGACTGACACGTGTAAGGTGGATGTGAAAAGCTGTGATTCATGGTTGATATGCTTGGTAGACTCTGATGTCAATCAATTAAAAGGTATGGTTTGTCACAACACTTGAAGATAACGTATGACGCTTGATAGGAAACACACACTTAGGTTAGTACAACCTCTATTTGATTGTGTACCAGGAATCCTGAGACACACGCCCTGTTCTGAGTTTTGATGTCATGCTAAAAAATTCTCATTCCCTCCGCTTTACGTGAGCAATGACCTGGGAATGTTGTACACGAGTCAGGCCTCCTCTGTTCTGCGGTAGCAGAGACCTGGAGCTTCCCTGATCCATGTACGTCTAAGATCACATTGTACAGACTTTTTTTAAACCCAAAAGATGCAAATGTGCACAGCCAAAAGAGACCCTCAAGTGTCCAAAACCCTCAGTCTTGGTCACTGATGAGAGCATCAAAATGTTTCAAAAATTCAGTTGACTTGTATATTATCCCCAAAATCTCCGTGATCTATTCTTTCTTTTCTCAACCTAGTCTAGAGCATGATGTTAGGCTTAAGGAAATGTGTCATAAAAAATGTTGTATGGAAACCAGGAACACTTGATAGAATGTACAAATTATACCTAGGACTTATGTACGTGACCTGGATAGATGTTCATAATTAATAAACCCTCAAAGATAAATTATGTGATAAAACTGCTTAAGTAAACGAAAGCAGCACGAGTTAACAGATGGACCAAAATACCGGCAATCACCTGAACACGCGAAGTAACTGAAGCTGAAAAGGGTTCCTCAGCCACAAATTATCTGGTATGATCCCTAATATGCATTCTCATTCAAAATTCAATTTGTTAAATGGTAAATATTTATTTAGTTTTTTTATTATTTTTTTTATTTTAATTCTTATTTTTTCTTTATTGTTTTTTTCTTTTACTAAGTAATTATTAGTTATTATTTAAGTTGTCAGATGTGAATCTCTCGGGCTTAAGTTCAGGGGAAGTTTCGTGAATAAACGGGGTTTTAATCTTGAGGTATATTAATGCTTAATTTAAGAAATTTTGATTTTGTTAAAATTTTGAGTCAATATCCAATCATCAAAGTATGAAGGGGCTATGTGTAATTTTATTTGAAAAAAAGAAACAAAAGGGAAAAGGGGACCGATCGGTCACCCTCTTCTCACTCTCTTGCCTTCCTCTTCTCTCCGCCAAACCCTATCCACCATCCACCACCATCTCCGGCGATCACCACCATCGCACACCACCACCAGCATCGCCTCACTCCTACAGCACCTCCACCACCTCCCTCACCTGAAACCGCTCCCAAAACACCTCCCGCATTACCTCCGTCGCCGTCGCCCCTGTCACCTTCAAATCGTCACCGTCGTTGCCGATTTCCACCATTCAGACACCACCTGGGTGATCGGAATTCAACACCAAATCATCTCCTTGTGTTGATTTTACGTTCTGAAGGGAAATGGCTCCCCGATTGAAGCAATCCGCTAGACCCCCAAAAGAGAAAGTCGGGTATGTGCTCTAATTTTGTTTTAATGGATAGGACGGGAAGAAAATCAGGTTTAGAGGTGACTGTGATTGAAATCGAGCGATAAAACACTCGAATATTGTTGTTTGATTGAGTTGCAGGTCTCACATGAGGAAGAAGATACTTTTCGATCGAAGTCAGGGACTTTTCGATCAGGCCGAGAGGCTTTTCGATCAGTCCCAGGAACTTTCCGATCGGGAACCTTGGTGACATATGGGTTTCCGATCGAACAAAGGGCTTTTCGATCGGGGAACTATGCTTTTCGATCAAAGCTTAGGCTTTTCGATCGAAGCATATGATTTCCGATCGAGACTTAGACTTTTCGATCAGGATTCGGACTTTTCGATCAGCCATAGGGCTTTTCGATCAGGGTTGTCGGCAACATGGTAGCTTTTCGATCGGAAGGATGCTTTTCGATCGAAAACCTAGTTTTTCGATCGAAAAGGTACCTGATGACGTGTTTCAAATGGTTTTATTCTATTTTTAAGCCGTTATGCTGGCCGTTTTTTTAGAAAATTCTCATGACTAATGAATTGTTGTTTGTTTTTGTTTTATCTATTTCTGTGACTGCAGGGACTTAGAGTTCGTCAAGGATCACAATATTGTGGCATATCTGCTGGATCCGCCTGCTGATTATAAGGAGAAATACAAGTCGATGATAGAAGGGTTAAAGAAGTGTTGCCTGCATTATGCACTCACTGCCAATCCAGTCATTTGCAAGAGGATGCAGCAGGAATTATGGAAGACAGCATTTGTGTCGGATGATGAGAAGTAGATCATTGGAGAGATCCAGAGTACAAGTGTTATACTGACTGAGGAGAACTTTAGACAAGCTCTCAGGTTAAAGGATGCTGCCACAGATCCTATTGCACTGGAAAAAGAGACTGTAGCCCAGTGTTTGCGGGAAATGGGTTACTACATAGAGTCTCCACCTACAATGAAAACCCTTATTCCACCCTACTGGAGGATGCTGGCACACTACTTGCAAAAGTGTATCATTGCAAAGAAGAGTTCAACAGATTAACTTAACCAGGTGCACACTCATGCAATAGTGTCACTAGTCAGAGGCTTGAAGTTCAACTGGTCCAGAAATAATGATCTAACACGAGTGCGGAATCCTCGTGAGAGATTGATTCAAGAAAATAGTAGATGAAGAGATTCAATCTATGAGAAAGATTGATTCTTGAATGGAAATCCGTCTACTATATTGAAGCAATGAGCTAATCGTAAACGCAAAGATGAAGATTAAATCGTAAACTTGTAACTCAAGGCTTAAGCATAAACATGAACAAGTGAGGTTTATATACTACCTCATTGGGTTTACTATTGGGCCCCTTGTGGATCATAAACCCAATAGTAAACCCAAGCCCAATCATAAACTAGCCTAAATACAATAATCAAACTAGCCTATGATTCTAATTAAACCCTCTAAGCCCAGCCCAACATATTTAATATTACAAGCCTCATAATCTAGCCTCTACAATCTTCCCCTAGGCTTGTGATATTAAATGTCTTCGATCTTTGAAATTCTTCTTCTTGAGTGGCTGGCCTAGATGCTGATGAAGATTCTCTCCGCAGAAATCTTCAATGGGCTTCATGACGGGCACTTGGGACTTCCTCTTGATCAGCATCAGCTTGAACTTCTTGAAATGAACAAGTTAATGAGAGGAGGATTCTCATTGACTTGCTTCTCTTGAAAGAATTGGTTCTTGCTGAATCTTTGGTAACTGTCTTGAATCTTCAAAATAATTAGAGGGTTGAAATTTTGAAAACCCCTAACTGTGAAGAACTTGATTGTTGAACTTAGATCTTCATGATCTCTGACTGCTCTCTGCATCACTTTCTTTTTCAAAGATTGACTTGAAATCTTCAGCTTCCCCTAAACTTGTGAGCATTTTCTTTGAAAAACTTTTGAAGCTTTTGGATACTTGTAAAGATACCAACAACTTCCCCTGAACAGTTGCTTTTTCAGATGGAAGTCTTGTCCGGTTGGTTCTTTAACTTGAGCAGCAGCAACATCTTTCTATCATCAACCTGTCTGACACACATTTGAAAAAAAATATACACTACCAGACATGTGATGACTGGTCTTTGGGTTAGGAGGTATTTATCATCTGTTCAGTTGATTCAAATTAACATAATTTTAACCAAAAACCCTAATATAGATTACGGGTTTTCTATAAAACTTCCCCTGACCCAAAGACCTCTAAAGACTTCCCCTTAGCTGATTACTTCCCCTCAGCTAAGGACTTCCCCTGAGATAATACATATTATCCTCGAGTTCCCTTCGGATACTATGTATTATGGAAGTCTTTTCATTAGATAATAAGTATCATCCTCGAGTTCCCTTCGGATAATACTTATTATCCTCCCTCCTTCCCCTAAAAATTTGTCAAGACCTGACGGAGGAAGTCTTTTCCATTAGATAATAAGTATCATCCTCGAGTTCCCTTCGGATAATACTTATTATCCCATACTCCTTCCCCTACAAATTTGGCAAGATCTGTCGGGGGCATATTGTCATGCATTAAAACCCTTGAAAAACATATTTTGACTTCTCAAATCAACCTGGCCAAGACAAAAACATACCAAAAAGAACTTAACGACTCACACACGAAAGATAAAAACAAACAAATACTTACCAATATCAAACATGAGAAAGTTTACAAGGGATCAAACCGTATGAATCTGACTGAGGAACCCTTTTCAGCTTCAGTTACTCGACTAGTCCAGGTGATTGCCGGTATGTTTGTCCGCTTTAAACTCAGACCCGTTTAATCCCAACCAAATGCGTCATGCTTAATATAGTACATTATTACCGTCATGTTTAATTGTCCCCACACCCAAGCGTACACAGCAAAACCTACCCAACCTCAGAGTTTATTGAGGATTCACAAACCCCCAACTTGAGGAACCATGCAACACCGTTATGACTACCACTTATTTCATTAACCATCAGTTGATGATCAGGTCGGCCGCTAAGCACGCAAAGAAGACCAACTGAGTGATTATTTTTCATTTTCTTTTCTTTTTCATTTTTTTTTTCATTTCTTTTTCTTTTCTTTTTCTTTTCCTTTTTATTATGTGGTGTAGTCATGACAGCATAAACATGGCGTGAGAGAGAGTGAATACTAGGTATAATTACCACTCTCAACCCGTTTTTGTCGGGACTCAGTCTTTTAAACCATGCAACCTAGGATGGGAAACTAAACATATATATCTTTTAAGTTCACTGCACTTTCATTGGAGGTCATAAGTTTAGGTCGAGCCTACCGAGCATATCACCGTGGAGCTTGCCTTTCACTTCCGCCTTACGCGTGTCAGCCATTTTCAACCCGGTCATTCATTTTACTTCCCCTAAACTTCTCAAAAACAAGACACAAACAATTAAAAATTGAAAAGCACACTATTTTTGAGGGGTCAACTTTTTCTTCATCTTTACATTTCTTCCCCTTGCTTTTTGATTTTTAATGTCACAATCTTGTGAACATCATTTTTTTTTTTTTTTCATTTTTTTTTTCATTTTTTTTTTTCACTTTTTTTTTTTTTTTTTTAACAAATAAACAAAACACACAAACACACTTAAAAGAACAAAACACAAAATTTTGAAGATATCTGGCCAAGCTAACTTTCAAAGTATTGATTTGAAAAATTTGGTAAATTGGGTTTCATGACATGCACACTTCATTGCATTTGAAGTCAAACACTTCAACAATCAATCACCAAGTGAACATTTTAGGAAATTTGGTTTGACTCAAAACACCATTTCCCGCTTCATTCACACAACCAAGATAAGAACAGTACCTTTCATGCTGATTTTGACAGTTTACCTCTCAAAGAGACATACCTTCCATTGTATAGATTACTTGACATGACATGAAGATACGTCTCCTAAACTGTGCCTGAAACAATCACTTATCAACAAACAAATTAGTAATAAAACCGTTAGTGATAATCCTCCTTGATCGTTCCTGCACAGAGTGAAAGGTTAGTTAGCCATTGGTACCCAGGCCATTGTTTTTCTGGGTACACCTGAGGAGTCAATAAATGATACTTCTTGTAAGAACATCCCCTTTGTGAAATCAGGAAGTTGGGATGGAGCTGCCTTAATTTTTGGTTTCCAAATTCCAGGTGATTTAACATTTGTTTTAATCACTATTGGAGTTGTGACTTTAGGTATTTCAACCTTCTTTGTTTTAGGTTCATTTTTCAAAACAGTTTTTGTTTTAGTCACCTTTTGAGTTGTGACTTTAGGTATTTCAACCTTCTTCGTTTTAGCTTCATTTTTTAAAACAGTTTTAGTTACCTTGGGAGGGGTAACTTTGGGCTTCTCAAGCTTTGGTTGTTTTGAAAATGGTTTCTTCACCTGTTTTTGGAAATTTTGGTAGCTTGGAAAGCTGTTGTTTTGATTCAAAGATTTTCTTTCAGCTTTGGCAGCACCCCAATGTTGATCAGAGGGTTTAACCTTAGGAGTAACAGTCTTCATTGCCTTAGGTTTCTGTACCATCATCGGCTTAGACTTCACAGACTCCTGAGATAAAATCCTTTGAGTTGTCGGATAATAGGGTTCATAGGGGCGATAAAGACAGTTTCTAGCAATATGACCAGCAATGCCACAATTAAAGCAAGTCTACTTCTTTAGATAGAAGTCAGACGTGTACCCATTTGTCTTCGGTGGCTGATATGGAGCTGGTTTGCCTTGTGTCTGCTTCTTTGGTTTGACTGCAGCTTCAGATTTGACTTTCTGCTGGTTTGTCGAAGCCTGTGTCGAACCTGTCTTTATCGTCTTTGTGCTCTCTGGATTTCCCGATGAAGAAGCACCATTCTTGCAACTGCAACGGCAACTGCATGATCCTACTGAAGAAATGGGAGACACAGCTACTCCCTTGAGCTTTTCATTCTTCACTCCAGCTGTTGGCTTCATGCTCGGATGCCTGATGGTAATCTTCGGCTTCTCAACTTCAGCTTCACCTATCACTCCATCAGTTAGTCCCTTGAACTTGGAGGAGAAGGATGGTAAGTCATACCCAACATCTGGTTCTTGGTCAAACATAGATCCAGATGTCATAAAGATCTTTCCCCCAGGCCGTGTCGTCAAGATCACCTTTTCCCTTTTGACTTCGTCTATTACTTTCAAGCATGGGGTTTCAATTTTAGGGTATGGTTTCAACTCTACCCCAACTTCATCAGACTTGGAATTATGACACCTGTTGTATTCTCGGCACTCAGCATCATTTTCTGATATATCCTTTACCCTCCCTTCACCATAAGTCATATTTGCTTCATTATCAATTTCTTCTTGTGTCAATGGTGTAGTTCCAACCAAGACACTATCAACAGGAGGAGCAGCTTCTTTATAATCAGACTCGGTTCGTTCAACTTGATCCTCACTAAGAAGTATTCCTATAATGTCTCTGGGAACTGGTGGAGGAATGATGCTGTTTGCAGCCAAGGCCTTATCAGTCTTTTCTGACCCAAATCCAGGTGTGTGTTTCCCAACTTGACCAGTCACAACAGCATGTGACAATTCCTTTCCAGCATCAAGCATTCTTTTGCTTCTCATTTGATTCATATCAAGCTTTACTTGCAACTCATTGTTTTTATGCTTAAGTTCATCTATCTGCTTACTAAGCTCAGCTATTTCTAACTTAGCGTTGTCATACAGATAAGCGTTCTCAGTTGCTAGTTTCTGATATTTCACTATGTCTAGTTTCTGAGCTTTTACCTTATCCTCATTCTTTTGCCATCTGCCCTTAAAAGAACTCCTTTCGCATTTTACCTCAAACAGTTCTGACTGAAATTTTTTACAGATTTGCCTAAGTCCAGGAATTATACGAGCACAAGTAGGATTGGGGCATATCTCAGCATCTTCGTCCTCAAATATATTCTTTTCTTCAACCACTGAACTCATTTTCTTTCTTTACGTATGCAGCTTCTGAAAATCTTGAACAATCTGCAAAAACGGCAAAAGCGGCAAAAACACTATTCAAAAAATAGTATCAAAAACTTAAAACTGAAAAACGGAGGCCTTCGGAGTGGAATTTGGGGGTCCAAACGAGCTCCCCTGGACGTTAGTCGGGGGTAATTCTGGGGCTTGATGTCACGAACGTCGTGTAAAAATTTGAGCTTCTAACTCCAAACGAGTCAAAAGTTACGCCCGTTTCCGTGAAAGTGAGAAAAAGTGACTTTTTGCCGCAAAACCCTGTTTCCGATCGTAAACCCTATTCCCGATCGTAAACACCCGTTTACGATTTCTTGACAGCCTGGCCGATCGTAAACACCTCCTGGTCGTAAACACCTGGTCGTAAACGAAGATTCCGATCGTAAACACCGATTACGATCCCTGATTCCGATCCGAAAATGTCGTAAACTCTGTTTACGATTCTGCAAAGTCGTAAACACAAGTACAAGCAGCAAGTACAATCGTAAACACTTCTTGCCGGGTCGTAAACAGGCAATCTTCAACCGCAGCCCAGAAAACACGATCGTAATCACCAAAAACTCGATGAACACAGCAGCAGCGACGATCGTAAACACCCAGAAACTTCAAATCTTCAACAAAAACCGAACACAAACCCAGAAAAACGCTTGAATCTATATCGTGAGAGCCTCGAATCTAAGATTCTTGGCTCTGATACCAATTGTAGGTCCTGAAATCTCCCAAACACACGATATAATGATCTAACACGAGTGCGGAATCCTCGTGAGAGATTGATTCAAGAAAATAGTAGATGAAGAGATTCAATCTATGAGAAAGATTGATTCTTGAATGGAAATCCGTCTACTATATTGAAGCAATGAGCTAATCGTAAACGCAAAGATGAAGATTAAATCGTAAACTTGTAACTCAAGGCTTAAGCATAAACATGAACAAGTGAGGTTTATATACTACCTCATTGGGTTTACTATTGGGCCCCTTGTGGATCATAAACCCAATAGTAAACCCAAGCCCAATCATAAACTAGCCTAAATACAATAATCAAACTAGCCTATGATTCTAATTAAACCCTCTAAGCCCAGCCCAACATATTTAATATTACAAGCCTCATAATCTAGCCTCTACACACACTCATGCAATAGTGTCACTAGTCAGAGGCTTGAAGTTCAACTGGTCCAGACTGATATTTGAATATATTAAATCAGTGGTCAAAAGAGATAAGAAGTTCGCTGTTGTTCCAAGATTCATCCAGTTGGACTTGGACACCAGATACCCAACTCTCAGGAAATCTGGGGATACTCATGATACAAAGCCAATGGGAATTGACATTTTCCCAATGATAAACCCTAAGAAGAAGTTGACTGATAAGGTCCCATTCGGGAACAAGTTTGGGAATTTGCTGAAATAGCCAAGGAGGATGCCCCACCTCATAGGAATGCAGTGATTGAAGAAGAGCACAACATGCCTACATCACAGAAGCCTGTCATTTAACTTTCTGATAGTGATGATTGGCAAAGATTTTGATTTGGAAGATGTGTTGATGTGCAAAAAGCGATCTATAAAAATAAACTAATTTATCCTAGACCTAGACACACTAAATTAAAACCCAATTAACCTAAAACTAGACCGACTCGACAGGCATGTGAACCTATCGGATGTAGAATAGCTATCGGCAGACCGGGGTCGAACCCTAGAGACACTAAAAAGACAAAATTAACTAAGAAAAATAAATTACTGATTAATTGATGAAAATTGGTTTTTGATTTGAAGAAGCAATTAACTAATTATATTAACTAAAATTAACTAAACTAAAATTAACTAAACTAAAATTAACTAAATTATTGAGACTTACTAAAACGGGAAACTGCTAAAATGGAAATTATTAAAAGTGGAAAGCAAACCACAAACTCAAACCCTAGAGACGAAAACCAGATATGACGAGAAATACCACCTAGACTTAGAATCCTAGTTAAAACTAACGACTTCCCTTGACTATGACAAATATGACTAATCAGATTCTAAAGAAACAACCTATAGAAAACCTATGAGCCCCCGAAATCCTCTCCGGACGTAACTGACAAGAATCCTAAAGTTTGGAAAACGCTCACTGATTTGTTAGTTCACCTTTTGAGTACATCCTAACCGATAATTCTACCGCTCAATTAATTAGATCACCTTTTGAGAATTTCCCAATTCAATTACCCTAACCACCCTCGAAGCTAATCTAAGGCACCTTAAGGCAAAAGGAGCTACATTTGACTACTATGAAAGTCACAACTTAGCGAATTGACTAACTAATCTAGGGGACTTCCTTTTGAGACAATCCTGATCTAGACAATTAACCAACCCAACTAGTCGACAAGGTTATCCCCTTTTAAGTTCTAACCAAGGCAGAATATAGAAATCAAAGTATTAGTTATTAACCAATGTTCTAGTTCGAGACGTCTCCTAAACTATTCTCTAGATGAAAACCCTAAAGCTAACACCGTTTGATGCATTACCCGACCCGAAAGACATTCGTAGGCAACACAAACACCAATCAATAACAAAAACCCTAATTGCAATACGCATAAGCAACAATCACAGATAATTAATTGAATTTCAATAGAATATCAATTCATCACACAATTGTCATAATCAAGAAAAAGTCGAAAACATTAACTATTCATCAATTGGTCTAGATGGTACAAGATATTTAGCCAATAACCATTAACATGTCTGAGTTCATCATAAAAACAGTAATAACAATCAAGAACATGATCTGATCTGATGAAAACGAAAGTTAAATCGAAAGATTAAGAACCCGGGGAAGCGATTGGGGGTCTAATTTTTCAATCCTTAGGCTCTGATGGCTCCAATCTCTATCTTCTACTCCAGAATCGTCTCCAGTGGCTCTGAGATACGGCAGGGTGAATGTAATTCGACTGGAAACCCCATATTGTATTTATAAGTGAGAAATTAGGGTTTTTCGGAATATTAGCCTCCAAGCGTATCGCTTGGAGGTCTCCTGATCAGTAGGCGATACGCCTGGACCCACAAGTCGACAAAATAGTCGGGTCAACGATTAAATCACCGCCTTTGACTTCAGAGCAGCAAGCGTATCGCTTGCATCTTCATAGACACTAGGCGATACGCCTAGTGCTTCAAATTCAGCAATTTTCTTCTTTTTGATCTTCAATCTTCTCCAATGCTCGTTTCTCTCAGGAATTGTACCAAAGCTGCAACTTCACTACAAAACACATATTAAGACACTAATAATCAAAAACAACTGAAAACCTATGGAAAATGACTCAAAAGACTCGGAAAATGACCCGAAAACGTAAAGGAAAACCGATGTGTTTTGCAACACATAAAATATCCCCCCACTTAACCTTTTTTCGTCCCCGAAAAAACCTGCAAATGGAATCATAACCTGAGTAATTGGTTTCCAACCTTTTCAATTTCATCAAATTCAATTCAATTTTGCTTACTTACATTCCGGTAGCGATTATCGATATTTCGATCTGACTAAACCCAACCTCCAACCTTTGAGCCCCCAAGGTGTTTATAAATTACCGAATACTTTTCAATCTGCCTATGTGTCCCACTCTAGAGAGATCAAGTTCAACCTAATCCCGAATCATATTCAGTCCGAATAACGGGTAATAAAGATATAACTTTTTGATTTTTCCCACCCCCTTAAATCAGATACAAAAATGTCCAAAGAATGATGGAATTAGATGGAATGTGAAGTGTTTGAGCATTTATTTTCTAATCTACCATATCTTTTCATTTTTTCTTTTTTTTTCATATTTTTTTCCGATAATTGGTCAATTTTACCTAACATTACCAACGGACATCATCAGAGGCATTCTTTTCGAGATGCTATCCCTAAAATCATATGTGAGTATTTTGCCCGCGAGATCCAGGACATCATCAGAGGTACTTACCACGGGATACTATCCTTAGTTCGTACATGAGTATTTTGCCCCTTCACTCTAAATATATTAACCAATTTATTCCTAATATGCTCATGATGGAAAAATGGGGCGCCGTTATTTCTCGAATTTGCTTTCGTAAAAAGATGATAACGTGCCAGGTATTCTAAGGACATAAAAGTATCTAGCCTAAAGGGGTCTCTTTCCTCCTAATCCTCTGTTTCAGTATTCCTATCACTTCTAAAATGAAAACCCACTAACAGATTGATTATTACATATTTATACAACTAAACACCATGGGATATTTAATCTTTACTAAGTTAGCTGGGCCTACCAATACATCACTAACCGGTAATGCTTTCAACTCTTAATTATATTTATCATTTAAGCCCTTAATCAGACAACCAATCCTCGGGTTTTACCTATCATCTTCCATTTTAAACTGCATATTTAATCAGAAACATTTTTTTTCAAAATTTTTCAATTTTTTATCAAGTAAAACTCACACTTTAAACAAACACACTAAAACTGACTCAACTAACGAGACACGACATGTAGTCTCCCCATCCCCACACTTAAAACTCACATTGTCCCTAATGTGAACCGAGAAACAACGACTCAAACAAATAAAAGAAAAAACAGAAAAATAAATAAATAAAGACTGAAAAATAAAAGAACAGAAAAATGGAACAGACTCCCCTGATTGAATCGGCATGAATGAAAAGAGTCCTGTTCCTCGCCCTCCAATTCGAACGTGATATCGAAAACTCACTAATTCCAGAATTGCATCAAAAATCGTCACGGACGAAAGCGGCGACTAACAACCCATATTCTAACAACCAAGCAAACCAAAATCACAGCAGCATATATATCAAACAAACCACCCAACCGGTTAACCCCGTACAAATTCCCAAGTATCAGAATATCATAATATTAGTACAGACCATGATAATAAAAACAAAAATAAAGAAAAAGTACAAGGATGTGAAATAACCGATCAAAAGGCTGCTTCTGTCACAATACTGCATCCAACTCCCTACTCCTCAGCATCATCATCAGAATGATCAGGCTCGTCATCACCAACCTCAGGCTCACGGAAGAAATCAGGCACCTCGAACCCCTGGGCAATGAACAAGCTCCTAATGGCCCTATCCTGCAAATCCATCCTCATGATCATCTCATCCCTAACCGCCTCTAATATCAACGGCTCAGCTCTCGGCGTCCTAACAGGTCTATCAACCGGAGGCCTCTCAGCCCTCTGCGGAATCCTCCTCCACGCAGGAGCTCCAACCTCAACCCATCTCGGGGGATCATCAAACGGACAAAAACCAGCCTTTCGCATTTCTAGTAAACTATAAGGCAATGTCGGTGGTCCAACAGTCAAATGCGAAGGCCTATACCTCTCTAAAACTCCCAAATGATCAGCCAACCTACCAATGTACGGGCCCAAATCCAACCTCGCCTCCGGCCCACCCTTACGGGGTCGGGCGACTGACTGAATGAAAACCATAGCGAGGTTGGTCAGGTGTCTCTCCACCAACGACCTCAAGCAAAACATATCCAACATGTTAATCTTCTCAGCCCCAGCCCGTCTACCAATCAGTGAACATGCCAAAATCCTATGAACATACCGCAGAAACGGATCCCTAATCGCAGAAGCAACCAACCCGACCGTGTACGGTGTATCAGAAATCGTCTCCCAGAAAGCTCTCAAGTGACCATCAACAACATACAACTCCTTGGCCTTCTTGGCCGTCCCTCTCAAACTCCTCCTAAACTCAGATGTAGCCACCTCCTCCTGTGTATAAAAACCTAAAGCTACAGCAAACTGAGGCACACTCATCTCAAACAGCCTCCTACCTAACGCAAATGAAACACAGACCGGAGAATCGAATTCCTTAATATCATATTTCTATGTCGAATGGAACTCCATGGTCAGCTCCCGGTACTGGGGCCCATCACAAGCTAGGACTCTCCTCCATCTCTCGTCCAACATCTGCTCCAGTCGAGCCCTCACTCCCATCCTATCCAGAAGATCCCAATCGAATGTCCTATGCTGGAGCAAGTCTAGGCGCACGAATGTCTCACATCTCTCACCCTCATAGGTACCCTGAAACTGCAGCAGAGTGTGATCCTCAATCCGGCGCTCCTCAACCGGAGGCAGCTCCACCTCATAGTCTGGTAAAACCTCGTCTGCCAAATACGGGATCCTCGATCTGTGATGAATAATCTTGGTCGTTTTCTGCTTCTTCCTCGAACCACTACCAGAGGCATCCATACCTGCAAAACAGATTCAACAGTGATATCCAAGCAACACACGTCAATCACAAACTATTTTTGGATTTTTGAATTTTTATTTATTATTATTTTTTTATTATTTTTTTTGTTTTTTTAAAAACAATTTAAAAATAACCGAAAGAAAACGGGATTAGAGACTAAAAACAAATTACTCGAAACAAAAAGAAAAAGAAAACACAAAAATTTTCAGAAAAATCGGGCATGACCCGTTCGTTTATAGAGCAAAACCAGTTCTTCACAAAACCTGCCAAGATGCATAAATTCAGCCAATCAACACCCAGAATTCCAGTTTTCAACCATCCCGAAACATATCAATCAAACTGAAGTCATTTAATGCACATGATAGTTTCAAACAAAGCCCAACCAATAACCCGCCCCACATCAAATAATCTATACTAACTCAGAACATAAGTTGAATATCTCAGTCTCCCTATTATTCTGCGAGTCACAAGTATCAACACAAATCCAGGGTTCAATATATCTATCAATTGTGGACTGATAACCCCTCCCAAAACAGTAACACACTGAAAACTAATCATCTAACTACGCAAAACATCAAGAACAACTAAAAATTAACAAAAATAAACCGAATGCAACAGGGGACAAGAAAAATGGTACCTGGAATCGCGAATTGCTACAGAAAATAGTTTTGAAATAACAGTGATGGTCGTCTCGGGTCTGCAACAGCAGCGGCGGCTCGCCAGAGCTCGAACAGTGGCGGCAGCGGTGGGTGAAACGACGGTCGAGGTGGATCAGGCGGATGTGGTCGGTAGTGAAGGGTACGGTGGTCGAGGTGGATCAGGTGGCGGGATGGCGGCGAGGGGCTTGGTCTCGGCGGGTGAAGGCGGTGGCTGCGGTTGTGGGAGAGCGGGCGTAGGGGTTAGGTCGAGGGTGGCAGATCTGGTGTCGCAGGGGGGTGGCGACGGGTGGTTTATGTAGGTGGTGGTAGGCCGACGGTGGATGAGGTCGAAGGGGATAGTGGTGGTGGCGGAGGGTTACGGAGGTGGTTGCGGATGATGATGGCGGAGGTAGTGAAATTAGGGCGGCGGCTGTCGGAGTGATGGCGGGTGACGGCGAGGGGATTGGTGATGGAGGCGGAGGTCCGGCTGTTACTACGGAGGGATTGGTGAGCGGCTGTAGATGGAGGATGATGGTGGTTGTGGAGGTGGCGACGGGTGGATGATGTGGTGGAATTAGGGATTTGGGGGTAAATGGGGATGAAGGGGTGTTATAAACCGAGATTTTTTTTTTCTCGGTCGGTTACTTGCAAGCGTATCGCTTGCAGGTATAAAATGAGTAGGCGATACTCTTGCATCCCTTAGACGATTTTGACTCAGTTTTCCAAGCGTATCGCTTGGAGTAATGCTCATCCCAGGCGATACGCTTGGAACGAGATTTCCAGGGAATTTTTGAGATTTTCCATACTTAGTCAAATTTTCGATGTTTTCAAAAATTCTCATCACCCTGGATTTTCAAGCCCTGTGAATTTATACTAACCCATACATACCTGGGGCTCCATTTTCGCATGAATTCGCGCTTCCAGACATCTTCAATTCCCTGAAACATCAAACAAACACAAAAAACGCAAAAACCGAAAAACACGAAAAACAAAAAACACAAACACACGAAAATAAATAGAAAACAACCAAGCAGCTACTATACAAACTCTACAACTCGGATTTTCACCGAGTACTTACCTCCTCACTCATTCTCCATCAATGTTGTGGAGAACCAAGTTCTCCTCATCCGTCTCAACCGGTCCTCCTATGTAGTGCTTCAATCTGTGACCGTTCACTTTCCAAACTCCACTATCCGACTCTAACTGAACCGTTCAATATGGGAACACCTCCTTCACAACATAGGGACTTCTCCACCGGGATTTCAACTTACCTGGAAAAAGTCTAAGACGCGAATCATATAGCAAAACTCTATCCCCACACTTAAACTCTTTCCTACCTCTCAACTTACTATCATGTAACGTCTTTGTGCGTTCCTTATATCCCCAAGACCTCTCATATGCCTCATTCCTAAGCTCCTCTACCTCAAGAATTTGGAGAAACCGACTCTTAGCCGCCTTGGCTAAATCAAGATTAATCGAACGAATAGCCCAATAGGCTTTGTGCTCCAACTCAACCGGCAAGTGACACGTTTTCCTATAAACCATCGTGAAGAGTGTGGTTCCTATGGGTGTTTTGAAAGTAGTTCGGAAAGCCCATAACGCGTCATCTAATTTGTCGGACCAATCCTTGCGATTACCTCTGGCCGTTTTCTCCAAAATTATCTTCACCCCTCTGTTATCATTCTCCACTTGACCGCTCGTTTGTGGATGATAAGCGGCCGTTGTCCTATGATTCACTCCATATCTAGCTAACACCTTCTCCATTTGGGCATTGCAAAAATGCGTGCCCCTATCACTAATCAACACCTTAGGGGTTCCAAACCTACTAAACAGTGTCCTCAAGAATCTCACTACCACTCGTGCATCATTAGTAGGCAAGGCTTGAGCCTCAACCCACTTAGAGACATAGTTAATCGTAACGAGGATGTACCGATTCCCCCGGGATGTGGGGAATGGACCCATGAAATCGATACCCCAAATATCAAACACTTCAACTCCTTGGATAGGGTGTTGGGGCATCTCATTCCGGAATGAGATGTTACCTGCTCTCTGACACGCATCACACTTCCTAACTAACTCGTGAGCATCCTTAAACAATGTCGGCCAATAAAAACCTGAATCTAACACTTTCTTAGTAGTATAGGTAGGCCCGAAATGTCCACCAACTAAACCCTCATGACAATGCTTAAGAATCTCTAACCCCTCCTCACGACTCACACATCTCCTAAAAGAACCATTTATCCCAACCCGGAACAAATAAGGACTATCCCAAATGTAGTGCTTAGAATCGTTAAGGAATTTCCTCCTCTGTTGGGACGTCAAACCATCTAAAATCGTACCATGTGCCAAGTAATTAGCTATATCAGAAAACCATGGCATGCCCTGTTCCTCAGCACTCGTGACTCCTACAAACTCCTCACTAGCAACCATCACACTCTCTAACGGGAATGTATCTCCTATGCTCTCCTCACTCAACCTCTCTCTCTCGGGATCCTCAAGGCGCGACAAGTGGTCGGCCGCTACGTTCTCCGCCCTTTTCTTTTTCTAATCTCTATATCAAACTCAGATAACAAAAGAATCCACCTAATCAGACGAGGTTTCGCCTCCTTCTTCGCAAACAAGTATTGCAATGCAGCGTGGTCGGTGTAAACGATGGTTTTGGAAAGAACGAGGTAGGAACGGAATTTGTCGAATGCATAAACAACGGCGAGAAGCTCCTTTTCCGTGGTCGTGTAATTCTCCTGAGCGTTATCCAAAGTCTTACTCGCGTAGTAGATGGGATGGAAGTGTTTGTCCCTACGTTGCCCTAAAACTGCCCCTACCGCAAAATTAGCGTCGCACATAAGCTCAAACGGTAAACTCCAATCGGGGGCTATCAGAATAGGCGCACTCACTAACCTCTCCTTTAGAAACTCAAACGCCTTCAAACAACTCTCATCAAACTCAAAAGCAACCTCCTTCTCTAAGAGACGGGTCATGGGTCTAGTGATTTTGGAAAAAAATCCTTAATGAACCTACGATAGAACCCTGCGTGACCTAAGAAACTCCTAACAGATTTGACATTAGTGGGTGGCGAAAGTTTGCTGATCGTCTCAATCTTAGCTCTATCAACCTTAATTCCTGCACAAGAAATCTTATGACCTAAAACTATCCCCTCGGTGACCATGAAATGGCATTTCTCCCAATTAAGCATCAATTTGGTCTCTATGCACCTAGCTAACATCCTCTCCAAATTACCTAAACATTGATCGAAAGAACTCCCGAAAACAGAAAAATCGTCCATAAATACCTCCATGGAAGTCTCGATCATGTCCTGAAAGATGACCACCATACACCTCTGAAATGTGGCCGGGGCGTTACATAACCCGAATGGCATACGGCGATACGCGAAGGTACCGTACGGGCATGTGAAGGTGGTTTTCTCCTGATCCTCGGGTGCAATAGGAATCTGGAAATAACCGGAAAATCCGTCGAGAAAACAGTAGTACTGCTGACCCGACAAACGCTCCAACATCTGATCGATAAAGGGTAATGGGAAGTGGTCTTTCCTAGTGGCATCATTAAGCTTACGGTAATCTATACACACACGCCATCCTGTGACGGTCCTACTCGGGATCAGTTCGTGTTTCTCATTAATCACAACCGGCATACCTCCCTTCTTCGGAACTACCTGAACCGGGCTGACCCATGTAGAATCGGAAATCGGATAAATCAAGCCCGCGTCCAGTAGTTTGAGAACTTCCTTCTTCACAACCTCCTTCATGTTTGGATTTAATCGCCTCTGAGGTTGGACTACCGGTTTATACTCATCCTCCATGAGTATGCGATGCGTGCAAAATAGAGGGCTTATACCCTTGATATCAAACAATTTCCACGCAATCGCCTGCTTGTGCGCTAGCAGAACCTGTATCAACTTTTTCTTCTCCTCCTCCGTCAAAGTGGCAGAAATGATGACGGGAAAACGGGAATCACACTCTAAGAATGCGTACTCGAGATGAGACGGTAACTCCTTAAGCTCTAAAACTGGTGGTTCCTCTATAGATGGTTTCTCTCCTAATTTCTCAACTTCACTAACCTCAAAAACCTCAGAACTCTCATCTACTACCTCAGTCGAGACATGCTCCTGGTGAGCCTCATCATCGACCCCCCGGTCCTCACTCACCGGGGTCTCACTCTCACTCCTAACCAAATCTGCTCCACAAATGTAGTCAAGGCACCGATCCATATGAGAAATGAAAGTATCAATGAAGTAAACAGAATCGTCCTGACCTACAGAATATTTCATGGACTGCATGATATCGAATGTGATCGTCTCATCCCCTACACGAAGTGTAATCTTCCCGTCATAGACATCGATCAATGCCTTGGCGGTGCGCAAAAAGGGGCTCCTAGGATGAGTGGACATTTTTCATCTACCTCCATATCCATGATCACAAAATCCACGGGGAACACAAATCTATCAACCTTCACCAACAAATTCTCCACAACTCCCCGTGGATATTTAACGGATCGATCCACTAATGAGATGCTCATGCGCGTAGGGGTCGGATCTCCGAGGCCTAGCTTCTCCTAAATGGAATAGGGCATCAGATTGATGCTAGCGCCTAGATCCACCAATGCGTGGTTCACAGTCGAGCTACCTAACAGACACGGGATCGTGAAAATGCCCGGATCAGTCAGTTTCTCCGGTAGCTTGTTCTGGACCACCGCAGAACATCGTTCATCGAGAGTAACGGTCGAGAGCGTCTCCAGCTTTTTCTTATTGGATAGGAGATCCTTTAAGAATTTGGCATATTTGGGCATTTGCTGGAGCGCCTCAACGAATGAAAGATTGATTTTGAGCTGTTTGAACATGTCAAGAAACTGACCGTACTCTCTCGCATATATCTGTTGGATGAGACGGGCGGGGTAGGGGACTCGCCTCAAATCCTCAGCAGTTATCTCCTTCGGCTCGAACTTCTTCTTCTTCTCTGCTGTCTTAGGTGCAGGAGACTCGGAGGTTGGCACGGTACTTGCTGGGACTAGCCTCGGGTGCGCCCTCCCATCCGGAGTCTCCATCTTGATCTCCTCATCCACCGGCTCTTCCTCCTGTGCCGGTGGGTCTTACTCTCCGCCTCTACCACTACGTGTTGTCACAGCCTTAAGGGTCGCATTAGGGTTTGTTTGTGTACTACCAGAAAATGACCCCCCTTACCTACCAACTCAGAAACCTGTTTTCCTATGTCTCCTACGGAACGCTGTAAATCTAGAAAGGCCGACTGTTGGTTCCTAAAGAGTGTGTCGTGTTCCTTCAACTTCTGTTGCGTCTCCTGATCATGTGTCACAACCTGATTTAGCAATTGCATTTGTTCAGCCAACATTCCTCAATCTTCTTCATACTCGACCCTGCATCACTCCCGCTATCCTGGTTCTGACGTGATTGAAAACTCGAGGGGTTCGCGCCACCCCACCAACCAGAATTGGGGTTGGTCCTCCACCCCGACTGAAAATAGTTCCCGAACTGGTTTCGGTTAGAGATGAAATCCACTTGCTCCTGGATGACAAGTGGGCAGTCGATGGTGTCATGACCTCCACGGCATAGCTCACATTTAGCCTGCTGCTGAAGTTTAAGGTCGTTGATTTGTTTCTGCAAAGCATCATACTGAGCCTGAGCAACAGTGTCAGAACTCACGTGGTGAACTCCCCGAGATGTAGAAAGTGAAGATTTCGTTGGAGCTAAAGTGGCCCTACGATCACCGGGGTTCTACTGCTCAGCTAAGGCAAAACTCTCAAACAGGTTCTTGCAATCCTCAATACCCAGCTTCTCCATCATGTGTCCCCCCTGCAGAAATGTTGAATTGTTTTTGCGTTTCGTAGGTGAGACCGTTGTAAAATTTTTCGATGATTGCCCAATCAGTCAGACCGTGTTGGGGGCACTTGCTCAAAATAGTGTTAAAGCGCTCGTACGCAAGATAGTATGGCTCGTCAGGGTCCATGCGAAAAGAGTGAATCTGCTCCCTCATACGTGCGGCTTTCGCAGGCGAATGATACTTTTTCAGGAATTTTTGTTGGAGATCGGCCCAAGTGGCAATCGAGTTTGCGGGAAGGGTTTCAAGCCACTGGCAGCACGAGCGGTGAGTGAAAATGGGAACAAGCGAAGGTAGACGGTTTCAGTTTGAACGCCATTGAGACCAAAAGTGGCACACATACGTACGAATCGAGATAAATGAGCGGGTGCGTCCTCCTCATCTAGGCCATGGAATTGAATGGTTTGGGTTAACGTGTTCAGGACATGAGATGGAATTTGCCAGTTGGCAGTGTTAGCAATGGTGGTGGGTGCAATGGAAAACCTAGCATCTACGACTCCGTCACTAGCTATTTCATGAACAGTACGTCTAGCAGCCATATTCAAATCAGGAAATGGGATGGGGGAAGTAAACGAGAAACGGTTTTAGGGGTGTGTACCTTGCTAACGCGAATGGTCTGGAGACGCTCACGAATGCGCTCGTGGATATCTTTCTGAAAATGCGTGAGCATCGGATCGTCTACTCAATCTAGCTATCCGGACATCGAAACGTAATTAACCGATTGTTTTATTGATCAAAACGAACAATTACAACCAGTGTAAACACAGAGAATTGACACAGAGATTACACACTCAGAAACACACACTTAAGATTCGCTCACACGCTCAGAACTACTAAACACAAAGACCAAACTACTATATATACTCGATCGGCCGAACTCCCACCGAACCCCAGGTTCGGCTGGTCCGAACTCCAGGTTCGGACCTAGTTCGGCCAACCCTATATTGGCTTGAACTTGGTCTTCGTTCGATACTTCACACGACGCACATTTCAGGTATCAACAAACTCCCCCTCGTCGTGTGCAATATCTCTTCTCTTTTCTTCTCAACATCATCAAATATGTATCTTCAATCAAGCTCCCCCTCAAGTAAAGAATCCGTTTATCCAATGAAATGAATCTTCGAAAAAACTCCTCCTCAACTCAATCGTAGCTTGATCTTGAATACTTGATGATATCTAGTATATCTCTGGTCTTTATCAACAGCTTCAGAAGACTTGAAGTTGTGATAGCATGCACGTCAGCATCCTGCATCAGATCTTAAATAATCTTGGCGCAAAACGTCTCTTCGAGACTCCAAGATATGATTTTGAAAATTGATTTTATATCACGTGTTGATCAGATCGAAAATAAAGCAGAAACAAAATCTTTTTGGCTTTTTGAAAATTTATATTAAAACACACCAAAAATCTTTTTGTACTTTTCTTGATATGAAATGAAATTGCAATACAGAATCAGACA
>JBCNJP010000017.1:88466393-88507729 GCA_039602395.1 Deinandra increscens subsp. villosa
TTAGATGTTAAGAATCTTCAAACTCAGGTGAGTGATAAAAATACATATCTTAAGATTGCTAACTCTAAAGTTGAATCTCTAACCAAGGAAGTAGAGGAACTTAAAGCCAAACAAGGAACATCTCAGAACAAAATTGAACGTACTGACAAGATTGTTTCTAAAATGTTGGAAGCTAGTTCTCTATTTTATAACACTGATGCCAGAATGAGACATGTTAAAGGCAACTCTAGTTTAGGTCTTGACACTGAAGAAAAGGATGGAAAATCCACACACACAGTACCAATGCCACTGATGCATCAAATTATTTCTGATCCTCAAACTTGTCAAACTAATGTAGATATAAAGGCCGAAATTGATAAGAAACTTGCTGCATGTCCTATTAAAATCTCTGCTCATGTTTCTAACTCTATTAGACAATTCTACTTGTTGTACAGATAAAGGTAATAAATAAATAGGGGTAACTGATCAAAAGGAGTGTCCCAAGAATTCAAAGTCATCAAATTATAATGCTTTTTATAAAAACTTTGATTGGGAAAAAATTGATTCATCTGTTGAGTCTGTGTCAAAAACTTCGGAGTCTGTTTTGCTTGATAAAACTTTTGTGTGTGGTGCTTTTAACATTGGCAAGTGTGATGTGAAACCATTGAAACCTTTAAGAACTGTTAAAATATTGAGAAGAGGTACAGGACCACAGGTTGCTGGTCCCAAACCCTCAACTGATGGTGTGTTTATTATGAAAGTTTGTGAAAATAAGAATGATAATGTTGTCCAAAATGTGCAGAAAGTACGGGACGCTAGACCTCATGACTTTGTCCCGTACCCAGAAGTTAATTCTGCATATGACTAGTTTAAGCCGATACAGTGGGAGCATATCTTGACCACTAAGCCAAATGGTGAAACCCATTGAATACACAAAAATTGATCATAACCGACTTGGATATCCACTGGGCGTAACCAACCACAGGCTCCCGCGTATCCCAAGAAGCAGTCTTACCATGTGTGTGGTAAACTTGGACACTTGGCAAGAAACTGCTTGCACCGACCATATGAACCCTTCTATCCTAAGAGGGTTCAACAGAAGCCTATCCCCATGGGCCAAATATATGTTGGCCCAAAACAAAGGTCTGCACCTTCAAACCTCAAGGTGCAAAAGCCTGTACCTCAACAATCACAGGGACACAAAGTGATTCAAAAGCCCAAGACACCTAAGCAGAAAGCAAAAAATGATTTTAAAGAAAGTAAAGTGGGTCACATTTTTCAAAAAACTGTGAAGGCTGTCAGTCCTCTTAAACCTGCTTGGACTCCAAAACCTGTTGGATCCACAAAATATGTTCCTCATCCAAAGCAGGTCAGTTTTCCAAAACCACCCATCCATCCAAACCCAGTTGGCTTGTCAAAATCGACTGGATGGCGGAAGGATAATAGGTGGAATGTACCAAAGGTGGTGAATTTGTCCTTCAAGCCTACTAGTGTGTATAAAAAACACTCCAAACAATTTCAAGAGGTCCAATTTCAAAATCAAATCAAAAATAAAAATTCACCAAAAAGACCTGAGGTACTTGTGAAAGAAAATCATCAGCCTAGAGATGTCAACAACAAGGACATACTCAGTCCAACCACACCCAGACCCATTAAGGCCTGGGTACTTTAATCTAATTAATCTCCTTTGAATGCAGGAACCGCCAAGGAGGACTATTAACAACCTCTGGTATGTTGATAGTGGTTGTTCTAGGCATATGATGAGCGACATATCTCTACTACAAGACTTGGAGCAATTTGACGGAGGATATGTATCATTCACTTGAGGAGTTGGAGGATGTATCAGTCAGAAAGGAACAGTCAGAAATGGTTGTCTCAACTTCCAAGACGTCAATTATGTCGAGCAGTTGAAGCACAGTCTGTTAAGTGTATCACAAATCTGTGATTGGGAGTATCCAGTACTATTTAACAAGATACAGCAACTCATATGTTCTTAACATGCAGAAGCCCCCTACAACAGAGGTGGCATGTCTTCTTTCTAAAACAGCTAAGAACCATGCTCAGTTGTGGCACATACGTTTGGGGCACATGAATCTGAAGAATTTGAATCGACTAGCAAGAGGAGGCCTTTCAAAGACCTTCCAATCAAAGAATTTGTGCTCAAGGAGTAATGTGTGGCATGTGCTAAGGGGAAGCAGCACAAACACCCACACAAGCTAAACATGTTCAACAGAATCTCCTCAGTAGTAGAACTGCTTCACATGGACCTTTTTGGTCCAGTCAGTATGTTAAGCCTTAACCGTTGTGCATTTTATTTAGTTATTACTGATGATTTTTCTCGTTTCACTTGGGTGTTCTTTTTGCCTAGAAAAAGTGATGTTGCCGAAATATTGAAGGCATTCATCAAGCTCATTGAATACAAGCTGAACCTGAGAGTAAAGTCCATCAGGAGTGACAACGGGACAGAATTCAAGAATCAAACAATTGACGAATTCTGTGCAGAGAACGAAATTGAGCATCAGTACAGTGTGTCGTATACTCCACAGCAGAATGGCGTGGCGGAACGACGCAATAGAACGTTGATTGAAGCTGCTCGTACTATGTTATGTGACTCCAAGCTGCCCATAATGTTTTGGGCAGAAGTAGTCAACACTGCCTGCTATGTGTAAAATAGGGTCCTCATCAATAAGCAACACCAGAAGACACCTTACGAATTAATCTATCATGACAAGCCCAAAATTGGGCATCTTCGTGCTTTTAGAAGTCTTTGCACTGTTTTAGTTAATACTGATTTGCCAAAATTTACTGCTAAATCTGATGAGTGTTATTTTGTAGGTTATTCTGCCAACTCAGCTTACAGGGTCTTCAACAAAACAACCAGTATTGTGATGGAGTCTACTAATGTAGATTGGCTTGAAGAAAATTCCTCGAATGGAGGAGTGGGTCCCGCACAAGCATTTGACTACAACCAATTCTTCCTTCCATTTGGACTGGATCCAGTCATTGCTGAAGACCTTTTTGACGATTCAATCTCAGGACCATCAATGACTCATACCATTTGAAAATCTCCAGTTACTATCTCCGACGCAGAGACAACACCAGTAAATGAAACTGCTGATGTTGGAATTGATGATAAGGCAGATAAAGACCCCAACACAGATACTGTTCAATCTCAGGTAGCTGATGCAGAGGCAGATGCTGAAATTAATGAAGAACCTGTTCATACAAATCTACCTCCAAAAATCCCAGTTCAAGCCGTTGCTGAAACAAGAATCCATAAATATCACCCCTTGGACAATGTCATTGGTCCTTTAGCTTCTGGGGTGATAACAAGAAGTCAATCAGGGGACATCAACCACTGCATGTATTCATGTTATATCTCACAAATTGAGCCTCCAAACATTACAATGGCTCTAACAGATCCTATCTGGGTGGATGCTATGCATGAGGAGCTAAACCAATTCTCAAAGCTTCAAGTATGGAGGTTAGTGGAGAAGCCTACGGACAAAAGGGTCATCACAACTCAGTGGCTTTATAAAAATAGAAAGGATGACAATGGTGTTATTGTCAGAAACCAAGCGAGGTTGGTGGTTCAAGGGCACAAACAGGTCGAAGGCATCGATTATGATGAAGTATATGCACCGGTTGCTCGTTTGGAAGCAATCGGAGTCTTTTTGGCCTATGCATCCTACATTAATTTCAATGTCTATCAGTTGGACGTGAAAAACTGCGTTTCTCAATGCTAAAATGGATGAAAAGGTGTATGTTACTCAACCTCTTGGGTTCATTGATGAAGAACATCCCTACCATGTGTACAAGCTAGACAAAGCCCTGTATGGCTTGCACCAGGCCCCACGGTCTTGGTACAGAACGCTGACTGACCACCTTCTAGCTCATAGGTATATAAGGGGTATTATCGACCAGACACTCTTCAGGAAAGAGGTTGACGATGACATTATCATGGTGCAAGTTTATGTGGACGATATCATCTTCTGGTCCACAAATGACGATCTGTGCAAAGAATTTGAACGAGTAATGAGAACAAAGTTCAAGACGAGTCAAATGGGCAAAATGGAATTCTTCTTGGTATTACAAGTAAAGCAAAGTGACAGTGGCATCCTTGTTCATCAAGCCAAATATGTCACAGAAATTCTGGAAAAGTACAAGATGGTAGACTCAAAACCTGTTGCCACACCCACCAAAGATCCAGATGGCCAATCAGTCAGCGAGCACATGTACCGGTCAATGATCGGGTCTCTGATGTATTTGATGGCCAGTCGACCAGACATCATGCTTGTTGTGTGCCAATGTGCACGATATCAGACTAATCCTAACTCTCTCATTTATCTGCTGTTAAACGAATTTTCAAATATTTGAAGGGTAGACCAAGGTTGGGCCTCCGGTACCCTAAAGAGTCTGGGTTTAATCTGTATGCGTTTACTGATTGTGATTATGGTGGCAATGAGCTCGATAGGAAATCTACATTTGCTGGAGCTCAGTTCTTAGGAGACAGGTTGGTAGCTTGGCAGAGCAAGAAGCAGCACACGGTGTCTCAATCCACAGCTGAAGCAGAATACGTGGCTGCATCTGCATGTTGCTCACAGTTGGTAAGGCCGCAGCATCAACTGGGAGATTACGGTTTGAATTTCTTTGACACTCCCATTTATTGTGATAATAATGTTGCTTTGCAAATTGTTAAAAATCTTGTGCAGCATTCGAAAACCAAGCACATTGATATTAAAACGCACTTCATACGGGACTGCTACGAACGCAGGCTCATTCACTTAGAATGGGTGCAATCGGAAGACACTGTGGGGGATATGTTCACCAAACCCCTCCCTAGTGCAAATTTTGAAATGTGTCTCAAAGGCCTCAGAATGATAGCCTTTGACGAGTAGTCTGAAAACTACTATCTATTTATTTATTTACTTATTTAAAAAAAAACAAAAAGAAAGAGTAAATTACTATTTGCATTACTGAGGTTTGGTGGGTTTTGCCACCTGCATCCGACTTTCAAATTTTAAACAAATCTCACCTGAGGTTTGCATTTTGTTGCCATCTGAGTCCCTCGGACTAACATGGTTAATTTTTTCTGTTAAGTAAAAGGGTATTTAAGTCTTTTTACAGATGAGGAACTATTTATTTAAATTTATAGTTTTTTATAATGAAAGGACTATTTCTGTAATAACCTAAAAAATATAAAAGAATAAGAATCCGATCTTAATTCTTTTACTTCTAATCCTACCAAAACACACATATATGGGACCGATGAGAAGGAAGAGACCGATCCCAAGCCTATCTTCGACGATACTCACGGCGGCTGTCACATCCCTTCTTTCACCCTAAACGACACCACAAACACGGTACAGCAACATCATCACACAGCACCACCGACCACCTTGAACCGCCACTTTCTACCACCTTGAAATCAAATTAAACCCCATCGCAAACTACAAAATCAAATTGATTAATTACAAACATTTGACATAACACTTGTTTGTTCACTGCCGCACAAATCGGTACATGTAAATATTAGTCCATTCATGAGCTAAAAGGCTAATTTACAAAATTGCTTCTCGATTCATCAAAAAGTTATTTTCCAGACAAACAATCCAAAAAATTGATTCATTGCCGCACAAAAAAGTCGATAAACTTTCGTTAAAACAATATTTCCATCGTCTTCGTCGATGGTGTTGCCGGCGACCGGCGCTGTTACCAACACCTGCACCCCCATAAGTTTCTCAAATTTCCAAAAAGTGAGAGAGAAATCGTGAATATATTAGAGAAGATGGCGAGGAAAGGGCTAATAGTGTGAGGGATTAGTATAGAAATTATGGCAAAATTATACGTATCTGTGGACTTCAATGGTGTTCAATTCAATTGAAAATATGAAATTAGGCCAAATTTATAGGCGGTGGTGGAGTTCTGATTACGGTGACCCTACAATAATTGGTACTCAAAGCCCAGATTTGAAGTACGAAGAAGATGATGAGCAAGACCACCATTGATGTGTACACCACCGATCCCCTCTTTGTGCAGGAAAATAACATGGTGGTTGAGAACCCACATAAAGTCTCCTCCAGTAGTCAATGTTGTTTGGGTTTTCTATTGGCCGACCAGATGATTGTTTTCTTATATCTTTTCAAGTAACTCTCTCTAGATATATGTTGGTTCGTATTATACACAAAGAGTTCTAGAGTAGATGAAGATGGTTCCTACATAATTTATTAAAGTAGTTATATAAATAGCCCTTTCTAAAGAATAAGGTTGTCAAAAAAAAATTAATTTATTACCTAAATAGTCCCTCATCTTTAAAAAGACTTAAATGTCCTTCTACTTAACAGAAAAAATTAACCCTGTTAGTCCGAGGGACTCAGATGGCAACAAAATGCAAACCTCAGGTGAGATTTGTTAATAATTTGAAAATCGGATGCAGGTGACAAAACTGACCAAACCTCAGGGATGCAAATAGTAATTTACTTAAAAAAAATAATATATTAAAAAATTCTAAAAATAGTGTTCTTTCTCCGTGTATTTTGTTTGAAAATAAAAATCTAAAAGCAAGGGGAAGATATAAAATAAACATGTTGTTTCCCCTAATTTTGTGTGCTTTTAAATTTTTTACTGGTTTTGTTTGACCAGGTTGGGAAGTGATATAAATTTCCAGGTGTTTGCTGACTGACACGTGTAAGGTGGATGTGAAAAGCTGTGATTCATGGTTGATAAGCTTGGTAGACTCTGCTGTCAATCAATCAAAAGGTATGGTTTGTCACAACACTTGAAGATAACGTATGACGCTTGATAGGAAACACACGCTTAGGTTAGTACAACCTCTATTTGATTGTGTACTAGGAATCCTGAGACACACGCCCGGTTCTGAGTTTTGATGTCATGCTCAAAAACTCTCATTCCCTCTGCTTTGGTGAGCAATGACCTGGGAATGTTGTACACGAGTCAGGCCTCCTCTGTTCTGCGGTAGCAGAGACCTGGAGCTTCCCTGATCCATGTATGTCTAAGATCACATTGTACAGACTTTTTTTAAACCCAAAAGATGCCAATGTGCACAACCAAAAGAGACCCTCAAGTGTCCAAAACCCTCAGTCTTGGTCACTGATGAGAGCATTAAAATGTTTCAAAAATTCAGTTGACTTGTATATTACCCCCAAAATCTCCGTGATCTATTCTTTCTTTTCTCAACCTAGTTTAGAGCATGATGTTAGGCTTAAGGAAATATGTCATAAAAAATGTTGTATGGAAACCAGGAACACTTGATAGAATGTACAAATTATACCTAGGACTTATGTGCGTGACCTGGATAGATGTTCATAATTAATAAACCCTCAAAGATAAATTATGTGATAAAACTGCTTGAGTAAACGAAAGCAGCACGAGTTAAAAGATGGACCAAAATACCGGCAATCACCTGAACACGCGAAGTAACAGAAGCTGAAAAGGGTTCCTCAGCCACAAATTATCTGGTATGATCCCTAATATGCCTTCTCATTCAAAATTTTATCTGTTAAATGGTAAATATTTATTTAGTTTTTTTTATTAATTTTTTTATGTTAATTCTTATTTTTTCTTTATTGTTTTTTTCTTTTACTAAGTAATTATTTTTTAAGTTGTCAGATGTGAATGTCTCGGGCTTAAGTTCAGGGGAAGTTTTGTGAATAAACGGGGTTTTAATCTTGAGGTATATTAATGCTTAATTTAAGAAATTTTGATTTTGTTAAAACTTTGAGTCAATGGGGTCCAATCATCAAAGTATGAAGGCGCTATGTGTAATTTTATTTAAAAAAGAGGAAACAAAGGGAAAAGGGGACCGATCGGTCACCCTCTTCTCACTCTCTTGCCTTCCTCTTCTCTCCGCCAAACCCTATCCACCATCCACCACCATCTCCGACGATCACTACCATCGCACACCATCACCAGCATCGCCTCACTCCTACAACACCTCCACCACCTCCCTCACCTGAAACCGCTCCCAAAACACCTCCCGCATTACCTCCGTCGCCACCGCCCCTGTCACCTTCAAATCGTCAATGTTGTTGCCGATTGCCACCATTCAGACACCACCTGGGTGATCAGAGTTCAACACCAAATCATCTCCTTGTGTTGATTTTACGTTCTGAAGTGAAATGGCTCCCCGATTGAAAAAATCCGCTAGACCCCCAAAAGAGAAAGTCGGGTATGTGCTCTAATTTTGTTTTAATGGATGGGACGGGAAGAAAATTAGGTTTAGAGGTGACTGTGATTGAAATCGAGTGATAAAACACTCGAACATTGTTGTTTGATTGAGTTGCAGGTCCCACATGAGGAAGAAGATACTTTTCGATCGAAGTCAGGGACTTTTCGATCATGCCGAGAGGTTTTTCGATCAGTCCCAGGAACTTTCCGATTGGGAACCTTGGTGACACATGGGTTTCCGATCGAACAAAGGGCTTTTCGATCGGGGAACTATGCTTTTCGATCAAAGCTTAGGCTTTTCGATCGAAGCATATGATTTCCAATCAAGACTTAGACTTTTCGATCAGGATTCGGACTTTTCGATCAGCCATAGGGCTTTTCGATCAGGGTTGTCGGTAACATGGTAGCTTTTCGATCGGAAGGATGCTTTTCGATCGAAAACCTAGTTTTTCGATCGAAAAGGTACCTGATGATGTGTTTCAAATGGTTTTATTCTATTTTTAAGCCGTTATGCTGGCCGTTTTTCGAGAAAATTCTCATGACTAATAAATTGTTGTTTGTTTTGGTTTTATCTATTTCTGTGACTGCAGGGACTTAGAGTTCGTCAAGGATCACAATATTGTGGCATATCTACTGGATCCGCCTGCTGATTATAAGGAGAAATACAAGTCGATGATAGAAGGGTTAAAGAAGTGTTGCCTGCATTATGCACTCACTGCCAATCCAGTCATTTGCAAGAGGATGCAGCAGGAATTATGGAAGACATCATTTGTGTCGGATGATGAGAAGTAGATCATTGCAGAGATCCAGAGTACAAGTGTTATACTGATTGAGGAGAACTTTAGACAAGCTCTCAGGTTAAAGGATGTTGCCACAGATCCTATTGCACTGGAAAAAGAGACTGTAGCCCAGTGTTTGTGGGAAATGGGTTACTACATAGAGTCTCCACCTACAATGAAAGCACTTATTCCACCCTACTGGAGGATGCTAGCACACTACTTGCAAAAGTGTGTCATTGCAAAGAAGAGTTCAACAGATCAACTTAACCAGGTGCACACTCATGCAATGATGTCACTGGTCAGAGGCTTGAAGTTCAACTGGTCCAGACTGATATTTGAAGATATTAAAGCAGTGGTGAAAAGAGATAAGAAGTTCGCTGCTGTTCCAAGATTCATCCAGTTGGCCTTGGACACCAGATACCCAACTCTCAGGAAATCTGGTGATACTCATGATACAAAGCCAATGGGAATTGACATTTTCCCAATGATAAACCCTAAGAAGAAGTTGACTGATAAGTTCCCATTTGGGAAAAAGTTTGGGAATTTGCTGAAATAGCCAAGGAGGATGCCCCACCTCACAGGAATGCAGTGATTGAAGAAGAGCACAACATGCCAATATCACAGAAGCCTGTCATTTAACTTTTCGATAGTGATGATTGGCAAAGATTTTGACTTGGAAGATGTGTAAATTGGAGCCTTACAATTTGATGATAATGACAATATTAACTATGACACGTATCTTGATGACGTTGAAGTGGAAGAAGAAGAAGGGACAGAGACTGTTGAAGTTCCATTGACAAGAAAGCGGAAAGCAACAGAGGATCCTCCCCTCGGTAGCTTACTGAAGCTTTAAAAGACCCAAGAAGGAGACGATTGGACCCTAGAGTACCTCTCTCAACTAGCACTAGATCAGGTTAATGGTCCTCCTCCTCACAACCCACAACCCAAGATAAAAGGAAAGCTATAGAGACAGCTGAATACAGACTTCAGAGGGAGCTCAGAGCAGAGATAGCAGAGTTAAAAGCCCAGAATGCAGCACAAAATGAAGTAATTGTTGATTTGATTGATATACAAAAGGTGTACAACACAGAGCTGGAAAATCAAAAGAAAGTGAATAGAGAATTCTCAAGACAGATTAGAGAATTGCACAAGCTGGTAAAGCAGCTTAGATATGCGGATAAAAGTGGTTCAAGCAAGTCAAAGTCAGAGAAAGATGACAAAGGAGATCCAGGTAGTAAAGGAAGCAGTTCAAGAGCAAGTGGTTCCTCCCATTCACCAGTTTTTGATTTTGAGGCCGATATCCCAGATGATTCTGCATCCGGTCCCGTTCTACCTAAAGGTGCTGCAAAGGATACTGATACAAGGGATCGTCATTACATGACGGTACCCTGCTACCGAGTTTGTCAGAGGATGGGATGCTAAGACTTTTGCATATCCTCCGGAGAGATATCTGATTCAGCTAGGTGAGCATTATCATGAGAAAAGAGGAATCACTTCAGAAGTAAAGTCCTGGATGTTCGATGATGAAAAACATATGTTTGTGGTTCGAAGAAAAGGGTCGTGTCCATTTGAATACTATAAGTATTGGACACAATTCTACTCATGGACGACGGTGGATCTGACCAAGCTTTATCATGCACCTTTCTTCAATCCATCAAAGAATGATTATGCAACTAACTTCTACAACAAATTAAAGAATGCAGTGCTAAGAAAATTAAAGAATTTAGATGATTTTCCTCACATGAATTCATATAGAAAGAGGTACAGGGATGTATTCAAGAAGGACATGAAGAAGAAGTTCTCTAACGTGTTGTATCCACCGACAGAGAAGACAAAGACTATCCCTCTACCTATGAGGCATCTTGAAGGATGTTTGCATGATTTTCAGACATGGGCTTACAGTGAATATACTGGTGAAGCTAAAATATTTGAAAGTCAAAAATAATAAGTGTGATGGAACTGCATGACTTACTGAGATTCCATGAGAAAGACAATATGGTGCTGAGCAGAAACCAGGTTGAGAGCTCTCCAGAAACTGAAGAATATGCTAAAAGCTATACTAGAGGAGTGGCAAAGATTGTTGAAGAAAAGTTGTGGTATGATCCTTCAACGGTGCAAATTTCCAAGATATTCAGAATGTAGAAGACATCTAATGCAAAGCCTAGGGGAAGATTGTAGAGACCTAGAAAAATATAAGGCTTTTGCATTAGATATTTTGTGGGTTTGTGTATAATTGTAATTGGGCTAACTGGTGTGGGCTTAGTGGGTTAATATGGTCCAGTCGATTATTGGTCTAGATGGGCAGAATTTTGTTAATAGTTGGTGACTTGTTTGACAAGTTGCATCACCACTATATAAGGAACAAGTAAAGGACTAGTTAAGGGTTGTTGGCTTTGTGGTTTACTAGTAGGTGTTACACGATTCTCTTTAGAGAATTTCAAGACTTTTGTGTGTTGCAACAAGGTTTCTAATCAAGTGTTCATCAATTGGTTTGTCTTTCTTATTGCTTTCATCGATTATTTACATTATTGATTATTGTTCTTGAATCATCTAGTAACACCGAATTGCGCACGGTCGTTACTAGACATTGATATCGTTTGAGGGACTTTATGATCCTTACAGAAAATGAGTTTTGATAAAGAAACGAGAAATACGCGAAATTAGGGTTTCTAAATATGATTATTTAATATAAAATAATTCGGAGGGTATGGGAACTTGAATTTTGGTATAGTAGCATGTTTATATATATAATAAGTATATATGAAGTTAAAATAGATAAATAATAAAGTATTGGAAATACCGAGTTGATCGGATATATACAAGTTCATGCGGACCGAAAGGGTAATCGCCTGTACATTGGGGTTTCTGGAAAAGTGGGGGTATCGCATAAATTCCAACTGGGACCTGGCATACCTCACTGGGCGATCCCGGAGTGACGTTTACTTATAGGAATGCACGTCTTCATATTAAAAAGGGATATTATGCCTATAAGGGCATTTTGGTTATTTTGACCTTAAAAGAAGTAAACCTTAACAATTAGATATTATCAAGATAATAAAAGATAGAAATAAATATAGGAAGTGTTTCTAATGTTAAACCTTGCGTTAATGCCATACGATACACGAATTAGGTTAACCGAGGATTCTTTCGGAGGTTATGTCCGAGTATAACGAGTAAAGAGATAAGGTGAGTTTCCGCGAGCCCACTTTAAATGTTTTAAATGTTTTTGGGCTGATATACATACTGAATTATAAATAACATTTAAATGCTTTTATCTGAAAGTTTGATTATCTTAACTGATAAATTGAAAAACTTATATGAATGTTTGCTTATCTTAACTGATTAATTGATGAGTTGTTTGAAGTGATACGTGTTATGTTATGAAGATGCTTATGAATGGTGTTTTGGCTAAAAATTACGTAAACAAAATTAGTAAGAATTGAACCAAATAAGATTGTGAGGTTTGGTGCCTAGGATTAATATATGAAAACAGTTTGCAGAAATCCTGGGACAATAGTTAAATTCCAGGGACAAAAGATAAAATCCTGGGTAAAAAGGTAAGTTAAGTCAGGAAATTGGTTGATCATTCAAATAGCACAAATGAAACCTTATATGGGAGTAGGAACACCGAGAATTTTACTAGGGAAAAGCCCTTAGCCCTTAGATGTCTCTAAGGCGCCGCCGGCATAAAAACCCCGGGTAGCGATAACACACGCTACCAATTTATTGATCACGTAAATGTCTGAGTACAATGAGTTTGCAGAGAAATGAGTACGAGAATACAATTAGTAAAGCTCGAGTGAGCTGAAAAATAAGTCTAAATGCCCTATTTATACTCCTAGCTCTTCAACAACTTGTCCGATATTCCAGGGATCTTCTCTTCAACGTCTTTTTCAGTTGGTTGACCGAGTTCTCAGCTAACAACCTTTGACCACGTGCGAAGTAAGTCTCTAGCTTCTTTTATTCGACCGTTGGTAGACTTCGTCAACCTGTCCTTGATCAGATATAGGCACAAAACACGTTAGTAACAATGTCCTAGCATGCAGGGTCATTTCCACATGCTGGGTCATTCGTAAAATAAGGGTGACCCTAGATTAGACTCATCCTGGGTCATAATAACATATAGCAAAAATAAAGTAAATATGAACTTCCCTAAATTATGTTGACGTCTTGAGACATTACCTCAGTCCTGATACATTCAGGGTTATTCAACGTTACCTGTTAAATTCTGGGTCATACGATTCCTGGGTCAATCCTGCCCTAAGCCTATAACTGTACCCTGGATTACCAGCCGAAAATTCAGGGTGTAACAATTGCCCCCAAATTTTCGCAAGTTGTAGATAAAGATTACAGCTGTGAAAATTTCAAATTTGAGGTCTAATCCACATTCGTTTTAATCGTGTCCGTTAATCAAGGACCTAGCGCGCCACGTCGTGGGGTAACATCCCATCACCCCTGCAACTTCCCTTCTCTTTAAATACGATCCTTAACCTCCTCCTTCTGCACCATTACCGTTTCCGAGAGCAGAGCTTATCGTTAGGATCTCCAGAGTCTTTCCTCTTCCAACCAGGTAACATTCTTCTTCTCGTCCTTCCTTTTTATTCCGATCATGACCCGAAAGAGAATCCGGTCGGAAACTCTGGCTAGAAAGACAGGGAACGAGGATTTCCTCGATCAAAGCTACCTGCAAAATCAAGGGTTGGAGACATGTACCTTCACCGACAACGACATCGCGGCGCTATTGCCGTCCGGTCTTTTTCCTGAATCCGCTGAAATCAGACCCTTCAACAGGAGGGTTCGATCGGATTTTTGCTCTGAGACTTGGGTTTTCTTCCCATTTACCCCCTTCTCCATGGGATTGTCTTTTCCTTTCACTGGTTTTCTGGCCGAGTTCTTTGAAGCTACCGGCCTGGCTTATGCCCAAACTCTCCCTATCATATGGCGAATCCTGGGCACCCTTGACCGTCTCAACAGGGAATTTGACTCTCTGGTTGGGTTATCTAAACTAGCCCTGGGTTATGAACTCAAATCCCATGGTAGCAACCGGTTTTTGTTCAAGGCTCTGAACAAGGATGTTCAAATGGTTCCCCGAGCTTCATTTCACGAGGAGTGGGAGGGGAAGTTTTTCTTTGTCAAGAGATCAACCATCCCGGGAAGGATAGGTCTTCCGATTAGGTGGAGAGTAGATGGTAGGTTCTTACCTGCATTAGGAATTAGGGTTTTCATATGATTACATATTATTCAAACACTGACCTTGAATTTTATTGTTTTGCAGTGCCTAGATTGAGTGCAATCGGCCCAGCGAATCCAGGGGCATTTGAGAGGTTCGAAACATTTCTGACCATCACCGAGCAAGATCGAGAGTTCAAGACTGATCCCCACCAAGCTGCTTCCTTCTCTTCTCACAGCATGTCCAGTTGTAAGTTTCTTGGTACCCTGCCTTTTGAACCCTGAATTTCGTTGATTTTTCTTTCTTTTCTCCTTCAGCTGCCGCTACCCCAATCAATCTTGAGAACGTTGACCTTGATGCCTTCCTGCTGGATGGACCTAAACAGGACATCCAAGTCCTGAATTCTGTGAAGGCTGAGCCCATGTCCGCCCCCAAGGCTCCTTCTTCAAGGGCCTCTGGCACCAAACGCAAAACCAGGGCCAATACTGCCGCTGCTCCTGCCCTGCAACCCCTGGAGAACATGGATGCCGCTGAGCTGCTCACAGATGCTGAAGCCTCTTCTCGCCAAGTAAGATAATTCTGGGTACCCCTGAATTTTCTATACAGTTAAACAATTCAAGGTACAAATGTTTAATTAAATTACCTTTTCTTGTAGATTTCTGGGCGATTCTTTGAGCTGGTCCGGGCTACTGATAAGCGTACCCATGATGCTGAGTCCTCGGCCAAAAGGGAGCTCGGCGCCCTGAACAAGGAGCTGAACATAGCCAGGATGATGGCCAACAAGAACCTGGGGCTGGTGCAGGACCTGGAGATGTTGATACCTGAAATGTGCGTCGTGTGAAGTATCGAATGAAGACCAAGTTCAAGCTAATATAGGGTTGGCCGGACTAGGTCCGAACCTGTAGTTCGGACAGGCCGAACCTGGGGTTCGGTGGGAGTTCGGCCGATCGGGTATATATAGTAGTTCGGTCTTTGTGTTTAGGAGTTCTGAGCGTGTAAGCAAATCTTAAGTGTGTGTTTCTGAGTGTGTAATCTCTGTGTCAATTCTCTGTGTTTACACTGGTTGTAATTGTTCGTTTTGATCAATAAAACAATCGGTTAATTACGTTTCGATGTACGGATAGCTAGATCGAGTAGACGATCCGATGCTCACGTATTTTCAAGTGGTATCAGAGCTTTCTGGTTCACTCTACTGATTTGTGGTTGCTATTCTCGGGTTATTGAGCGTTTTGAAGTTTCTCGTGTTTCATTATGTGTTTTCTATCATTTCTCACGGGTGTTTTGTGCCAAAACTGTTTCTAAACCTTTTTCTATCAGTTTTTCTCGTCCACTATATCAAGTTTCATCAAAATCAGTCCGTTTTCATGAGTTTTTGAAAAATGTCTTCGAGGTTCGGAGGTTACTGGGCAAGCTCGGAGTAACCGCTCCGAACTTGAGGTTCGGAGGTGACTCGGAGAGAGTTCGGCGAGAGTTCGGTGGTGTATCGGTCTAGTTTCGGTGAGATTTGAGGTTCGGAGGTAGATCGGAGTCTTCATAGGTTCGGAGTACGTTCGGTGAAGGTTCGGAGCTACTTAGGTGAGAGTTCGGAGCTAGTAGTTGATTCAGACAAGGTTCGGAGCTTGTTCGGAGTCTGATTTAGGTTCGGAGCAAGTTCGGAGGACAGAATTTTTCAAATTTTCAACGATGTCGGAATTTCAAGCTTTTGCCGCAATGCAAAGCGCAATGCAAACCATGTTAAATTTTGATAACGAAATTGGAACAAGTCAGAAAGTTCCCAAACTTTTAAAATTGGAAGATTATCAGAATTGGAAGAAACGGTTTTCTGCTTATATTAGCACAAATGACATAGATTTATGGATTCCAATTCGAAAATTGTATGAACGACCAACTGAAGATGGAGATTTTAAGGAAGTTCAAGATTTTGATGCTACTGAACGAAAAAGTTATGAACTTGAGCAGAAAGTTTATGGTTATCTTACTATGGCATTACCTACTGAATTGCTTCATCAATTTAGCACTTGCAAGAAATCTAAGCAATTATGGGATGCTTTATCCGCACGATGTGAAGGAAATGCTGATTATAAGAAGAGTCGAAAGAAAGTTTTGAACAAAGAATTTGATAACTTTCAGAATTATGACAACGAAAACATTACTGCTCTAGTTTCAAGATTTTCACATTTGATTAGTGAATTGAAGGTTGTTGGAATAGAAAAATCTGATGCTGATTTAAAAGAAAAGATTATGGAAGCATTACCTGAAAAGTGGGAAAATTATGTTTTGTTACTCACTCATGACAAGGATTATTCTGCAATGACATTTCACGAGCTTACTGGAAAACTTCACGCTCGAGAAATGGAAATGTTGAACAACAAGAAGTCAACCGCTACCTTGCAACATCCTGAGTTGTATCATGGTGAAAATAGTGCAAGCATGAGTGCAAAGTCTAAACCAAATCAGAATACAGCACCAAGTGTTGCTTTTATAGCTGGAGCTTTAGGAAATTCTGATAATAATTCTTCAAGAGGTTGCAATTTTACAATTCCAAATTTTTCAAGTCAAAATGCCTTTTCAGCGGAATCAACCGATGATTGTGTCAAAATGATTTCTGCGTTGATTTCATCATCCTTTGGATTGATTCTAAAAAATGTTGCTGATGCAAAGCTAACTAGTGAGGATCTTGATGCTCTTGATGATGATCAACTAACCGAATTGGATGTATCTTGGCAATATGCTATGTTGTGTCAAAGATCTAAAAGATTCTTTAAGAAGCATGGAAGGAATATTTCTGGTGATAAATTGGGTTTTGACAAGTCCAAATTAAAGTGTTATAAATGTTCACAACTTGGACATTTTGCTAAAGATTGTCATCAGGCACATGCAAGTAAGTCTGTTGTTCCTATATCACCAAAGCCTGGTTTTACTCAACCATCTACTAGTAGCACAAGCAAGACCACTGCTTTGATTGCTCAAAATGATGGTGTATATGATTGGGGTCAACAGTTTGGGTATGATTCATCTGCATTGATAGTTACGCATGATCAATCAGAAGATTTTTGTTCCGACACTAGTTCCGATACTAGTTCAATTCCAAGTTCTTATGAATCTGCTGAAAATTTGGAGAGTTTGATGAAAGAAAATGCTTTGTTGATGAATAAAGTTCAACAATTGACTGAAGAATTTGAGGTGATTAAATCTGAATTGAAGATTTCTAAAGAATGTGAAAAGGGTTTGATTTTGAAGAATGAGAATTTGACTACCGAAATCAAAATGTTGAATGAAGTTTTAGAAGTATTGAAGCAAGATAAGAAGAATGCTGAAACTTCGAAAGCTGAAATTTGTGAAGAAAAGGGTGAGTTAGTCAAAGAAGTGAAGAAATGGAAGGAAGAGGCAGAAGATGCTGCAAATGATTTTCAGAATTTGTTTGATAAATCCAAGATTAAGCTTGATTTGCTTACTAAGTGTGTTGAAGAATCTGATGCTAAAATCAAAGCATATCAAGTTGATATGGAAAGGTTGTTGGATGACAAGCGTGAGTTGGTAAGGGTTAACAAGGTTCAAACTGCAAATTTGGAAATTCAAAAGAGAAATGAGGATAAACTGAAGAAGGAGCTACATGAAGGACTTGACAATCTTCGCTTGCAAAAATTTGAAACTCACAAAGTTGCCAAGTGTTTGATTGCTAAAGAAAAAGAATTTGCAGAGGCTCAACAGCAAATTTCTGATCTCAAAATTCAAGTTCTTGATGCAAAAAGATTGCTCAACAATGTTTCTAATTCTCAGGTTTTCACAAGCTTCTTAGCAAATGATGCAAATTTTGAAAGGATGTTTGATAAAACTGCATCACCTCCTGCTCATATCAAGGAAGCTGTCAAACAAGTGAAGGAACAGGTTGATGATTTTGATTATTCAAAGATATCATCTTCTACTTCAGAAGAAGTCAAGGTTGTAAAGAAAAAGAAAAACAAGAAAAACAAGAAAAAGGTCTTGCATTCTGAGATTCCTCCAGCACCAAAGTTTGTATCAGGTTTGTCGTCTGCTGATAATGAGAAATCGGCTACATCAAGTGACAAGATTCAGTCTCAACCTGAAATTGATGAGTCAATTTTCTATGATCAAAAGAAACTTCCTGATGTGAAAGCTGAATTCACAAGATTAGCCAAGAATGGACATTCTACATCAGAGGTGAAAGGATCTGGCAAGAATGTTGGTCTGGGTTTTCATGAGAAGAAGTATATAGCTGTGGAGGTTCAAGCATCTTCATCCCCAGATTTGAAGAAATTAAAGATGAAACAAGTGAAGAAGGCAGTTTTTCAAGCTGATAAAATTCAACCCGAACGTTTTTACAAACTCAAGGGTTCGGATCAATTATTTTCAGACAACGAATTTCCACTTCATTGTGTTGATGCTCGGAAGATTGCTGAGGTCTTTGTGAAAGCAACCATTTCTTCTGAACGTTCTCAATCTCTAAGTCCTACCTCTAAATGGGTACATGATCACAGGCATCAGGTATATGATTCTCATTCTGATCATGTTAGAGATATTCATGTGTGTTCTTCGCAGGTACATCAAAGATGGGATAAAACGATAAGAATTTGTTATATTTGCCGTCGTCCAGGGCATATGGCAAAAAACTGTCCATCACCTACTGATTCACCCCAAAGATTTCACAAGAAATCAGTTTTTGGTAAACCTACCAACAAAAAGTTCTTTGATGAAAAAGGCAGAGTTTTTGATGAATTTGAACCTACATTCTTTCAAAAACAAAAACGGTTTGTTCCAAAGTTTTCAAAGGATCAAAATGTAGGTTCATCATCACAGTCACCTGTGACTGTTTCATCAAAAACTGAATTACCAAAACAACAGGAATGGAAACCTAAGGTGGTTTCAAAGCAAAATCAGGACACTGGTCGACCAGAAGCGATTCGCTTCGGGTCATTTGTGAACTAATCAGGTTGTCCAGTGTGCAGGTACTTCTAGAAGACCTATCGACGATTGAAAAATTGTTGATGGAGGAGTATTCTGCTTAATTTTAATTTAATGACAAGTTTTTCTCATATGCAAATTTTCTGAATTCTAAAATCTGAAACATATCCGTGTTGATTGATCAATTTTCTTTGCTTACGTTTTTTTAAAAAAAAAAAACCAAAAATAGAGTCTTGTTTTGTATAAAATGAAACTCCAAAAATAGAGTTTTCATTTTAAGGGGGAGAATTGTAAGTAAGGGGGAGTAAATGAGAAAATGCATGGTATGGGGAGAAGGTGAATACATGCAAAATATATAATGAAGGAAGGTGAATACGTGCAAAATATAAAATTGTGAGAAATTGATCATTGGGAAATGATGGTACATTGGCATACGTATCTGACTTATGGATAAAGTAGATGAAAGGGCCATAAGATCATTGTTTGATGTGCTTGGTAGGCTCGACAAATCAGAAAGTATTCAGATGTGATATACACTAAATACTAATGCTTGACCATGTGGATAACATCTTGATGCATATTTCATGACACAAAAAGAAAATAAGTGTGAAATTCAAAATGAGAAGTCACTGTGTATACATGTGTTCATTTTGCAAAGATTTAATCTTGTTTGATTTTCTTTATTTTGTCAAACGATCGGACTTTCTCTGCGTATCGAAAGATCGACCTGATCGTTGTTCGTTTGACGTTCTGCTTTATTTTCTTTGGTGTTTCGTATAACTCATCGGACTTTCTCTGCGTGTACGGAAGTACCGACCTGATTGTTGTTGAGTTATACAATTTCAACTTGTTTTATTTTTCTTATTTTGTTAAAATCCGAGGCCTTATCTGCGTATCGAAAGATCGACCTTAAGGTAGACGATTTAACGTTCTTATTTCTTTTTGCATGGAACACAGTTGACTGTATCATGAAAATATTATGCAATGTGAAAGTTCACAAATGCAATCACACAAAAGAAAAAGAAAGAAAAACAGAAATGTCTGTTTATGTCTGATAGTGTGGGGTACACTGGTCAAAGCAAATCTAATCAATACCTTAACATATCCAGATGTTATGAGTATGATTCTGTCTGAGCTTAAGATGGACAAATTATACCAGCAATCGACATGACTTATGTGTTTCAATTAATTGAAATTGAAGTGTAGTTCAGTGCGTTATGATCAATATGATCCCATATAGTGATCTTTCTCATACCAAAAATAGTGTTTGATTCTGTATTGCAATTTCATTTCATTTTAGAAAAGATCAAAAAGATTTTGGGTGTGTTTTAGTATAAGTTTCAAAAAGCCAAAAAGATTTTGTTTCTGTTTTATTTTCGATCTGATCAACATGTGATACAAATCAATTTTCAAAATCATATCTTGGAGTCTCGAAGAGACGTTTTGCGCCAAGATTATTTAAGTGTTAATGCAGATTGCTATGTGAAAGCTATCACAACTTCAAGTCTTCTGAAGCTGTTGATAAAGACCAGAGATATACTAGATATAATCAAGTATTCAAGATCAAGCTACGATTGAGTTGAGGAGGAGTTTTTCGAAGATTCATTTCATTGGATAAATGGATTCTTTACTTGAGGGGGAGCTTGATTGAAGATACAGTTTTGATGATGTTGAAGAAATTAGAGAAGAGATACTGCACACGACGAGGGGGAGTTTGTTGATACCTGAAATGTGCGTCGTGTGAAGTATCGAACGAAGACCAAGTTCAAGCTAATATAGGGTTGGCCGAACTAGGTCCGAACCTGTAGTTCGGACAGGCCGAACCTGGGGTTCGGTGGGAGTTCGACCGATCGGGTATATATAGTAGTTTGGTCTTTGTGTTTAGGAGTTCTGAGCGTGTAAGCAAATCTTAAGTGTGTGTTTCTGAGTGTGTAATCTCTGTGTCAATTCTCTGTGTTTACACTGGTTGTAATTGTTCGTTTTGATCAATAAAACAATCGGTTAATTACGTTTCGATGTACGGATAGCTAGATCGAGTAGACGATCCGATGCTCACGTATTTTCAGGAGAAGAAGGCTGTGGATGCACGGGCGAATCATGAGGCTGCTCTAGCTGCAAAGGGTGATGAGGGTAGGCTGATAGCCCGCAATTCACTCTTTCAGTGCATGTTGAAGATGGCAAAGGAGGCCAGAGACCTGGTGTTCCAGAACCCCAACTGGGATGTGATCGGATGGGTAACCAAACTACGCGAACTAGGCGCAACCATCCCCGCTGGGTGCGACCCCGCAGCTGATCCTGGGACCAGCAAGGGTACTCCATCTAAGGATTCTGCCGACCATGCCATGGAAATCGACCAGCCCAAGGGGGGAAGTGTGCCAGCCCAGGAGCCCAAGGCAGCAGTGCCAGTGAAGGAAGCTAAGGAGATGACCCAGGCTGAAGCTTGAAGGTTGGGGGTCATCTTCTTGTTTTTTGTGGTTCTTTGTTTAAAAACAATTCTAATTTCCTGTTCATGATGTAATACCGGTTGATGTTTCCCGGTTTTTGTTAAAGACAATATGCCCCACCCCTGGATTTAGAATCCAGGGTTTTTTGTCATGCCCCCATCCTGGGGTGGCCGGAGCTTTTCCGGACCCAAGATGGGCTTTTTAATATAACTGCTTTTAGTTACATGCTTATGTCTGAAATATTTGAAATATATTTGCTGATGTAAGAAATCATTCTAGGGTTTACCTTAGTAATCCTGGGTTGCCCCCAGGATTTTAGGAATCCTCGCAGCTTTAGTAGTCTTGTGAATGTCTCATGTCATATGAACATAACAATTAGGATTAACTAGCCATGTAGTTAATTTACTTGGGTTTTAACCGTTATGACCCTGGATTAGGATAATAATCCTAGGTTATTAGGTAACCTTTAAGATATTCCTGGGGTCATGCTCGGTGCCGTACTGGCGAACTAGGGATTTCCTCTTAGTCGTACTGACTGACTAGGGCATGTCCTCAGAGACTTAAGTTGGTACGTCAGCACCAATCCATCTTGAAAACGCGTTAATCGTTTTAAACCTTAAGGGATCCGCATATGTCCCTGGATTGGGAGGTTGCCACCAATGCTATCAACACGGATGATCCCACAATCCCAGGGTTTCATACTTAGATCACGTGCGTCTCGGGCGAGGCAAAAATTGCCACGTGCGTCCCGGGCGAGGCGTGATAGCCTATATTCGAATGGAGGAAGCTTAGTCCTCAAACCTTAGGAATGGGTTTAGGCCTTACCCAATAGGAAATGAGATGGCCAATCTCAAACTTAGGAGATATACGCTGATTGTTGCTGACTTGGAGTATTTTGAGTATGCTTCGTTCTATGTACCTTGAATTTTTGAATATCCTGCATCTTGGGTACTCTGAATCCTAGGATATCCTGGATTCTGAGCAACCCATTTGACGAAACATAGATCTTAGCGAATTCAGGGTATTGAATAACAATTTCAAATAACATGTAACATGTAACTGATGTTAATAGATAAATAATGAAGGTAAACATATAAAGAAATAAATGAAATAAATTAAGCGAGAGGGACTGACCTGGATTTGCAGCATGAATTTTAAAATCAAACACATACCTGGGTAGCCGAATCCTGGGATAGGAAGCCTTACATGAAATATGCCTTCAAGTGTATTGCATTCCAAGGTCGTGGTAGTAGTTCTCCTTCCATATTAGCTAGCCAATATGCCCCCTTACCAGCCTCAGAATCAATCAGGTAGGGACCTTCCCATTTGGGAGCCAACTTTCCATCTCCTGGATTTGTTGTGTTTTGAAATGCCTTTCTAAGGACTAGATCTCCCACTTTAAACCTTCTAATCCTCACATGCTTGTTGTAAGTCTTAGAAATTCTTTGTTGATACGCTGCCATCCTCCAAGCCGCTTGATCTCTCAGTTCATCCAGGGTATCTAAGTCTTCAATCAGGGACTGATCATTGGAATCCTGGGTCTGACCACTGACCCTGAATGTTGGGACCACCATTTCTGTTGGGATGACCGCTTCAGTACCAAAGACTAAGGAAAACGGGGTTTGGCCTGTGGCGTTCTTGGATGTGGTCCTGTCTGCCCATAATGCCAAGGGTAGCTCTTCTGCCCATCTTCCCTTCTTCTCTTTCAATCTTTTCTTCAAGTTATTTATTATGATCTTGTTGCTTGATTCAGCCTGGCCATTAGCTTGAGGATGCACTGGTGTGGATGTTATCATCTTTATGCCCCAGGATTCACAGAATCCCGTGGTTCTGCTTCCGATAAATTGGGACCCGTTATCACAAACAATCTCTGATGGTACCCCAAATCTTGTTAAAATGTTTCTTTTAATAAAGGATATAACTTCTTTCTCCCTGACTTGAACGTATGCCTCGGCTTCAATCCATTTTGAGAAGTAATCCGTCATAGCCAGCATGAATACCTTTCCTCCAGGGGCCTTGGGTAGTTTTCCAACAATATCCATTCCCCATTTCATGAAGGGCCAGGATGCTGGAATAGGGTACAATGGTTCTGCAGGCTGGTGAGGGACATTGGCGTGTCTTTGACAAGCGTCACATTTCTGGGAGAAATCCTGGGAGTCTTTCCTCATGGTGGGCCAATAATACCCTGTTCTAAGAATCTTGGACATTAAGGACCTGCCCCCTGTATGGTTTCCACAATCACCCTCGTGGATATCCTTGAGCACTTCTTGGGCCTCATCCTTCTCCAAGCACCTCAGATATGCACCTGCAAAAGATTTTCTATACAATATGTTCTTAATAATCACATACCTGGCTACTCTTATTCTGAATGCACGGGCATCCTTCTCGTTCCCTGGAATAGTACCATCCTGCAAATATTGAATAATTGGTCTGGTCCAGGATTCATTCTGGGTAGAAGAATCCTGGGTACTGGATACCAGGATTTTATCTGCTGTATCAGAATCCTGGGTATCTGTACCTTGGTCTATAGCTGGTGTTAGTATATGAATTATAGGAACATGAGTGTCTTCAAGTGCCTTGAATGCTGAGCCTAGGTTCGCCAATGCATCTGCTTCAGCATTCTCCTCCCTTGGTACTTGTTGAATATTAAAATTTTGAAAATCCTGGGACATTCTTTTTACCACCTCCAAGTATTTGATTAATTTCTCTCCTTTAGCTGCGTAGGTCCCATTAAAATGGTTAGCTAAAAGAAGAGAGTCAACATATACCTGGATGTGCTGAATTCCCAAGTGTAATGCTAAGTGTAACCCAGCAATTAGGGCCTCATACTCAGCTTCATTGTTAGTTGCTTGGAATCCACATCTAACAGCCTGGGGTATCATGTCCCCCTGTGGCGATTTCAGTACGATTCCTAGGCCTGTCCCCCTGATATTTGATGCTCCATCAGTGAACAAAGTCCAGCACCCTGAAATTTCTTCCTGTTGAAGCTGCTGGAATTCATGGTCTGCCTCTTGTTGTATGTCAGTACTGAAATCAGCCACAAAATCAGCTAGAGCCTGTGATTTTATAGCTGTTCTGGCCTCGTAGATCAGATCATATGCACTCAGCTTCACCGACCACTTAGCCATTCGACCTGACATTTCTGGTTTTCTCAAAACAGACTTTATAGGGTAGTTAGTTCTAACATGAATTGTATGAGTTTCAAAATAGTGTCTAAGTTTAGTAGATGCCATACTTAGGGTTAATATAAGTTTTTCAAGGTGTGAGTACCTGGATTCAGCATCAAGTAAACTTTTACTTACGTAATAGACAGGGTGTTGCTGACCTTCTGCATCCTTGGTCAGGACTGCGCTTACCGTATTCCTGGAAACTGCTAAGTACAGGGACAAGGGCTCCCCTGGATTAGGCTTCATCAACAAGGGTGCCGTGGACAAGTATGTCTTCAAATCCTGGAACGCCTTCTCGTGCTCTTCTTTCCACTCGAATTTCTTGTTCTTCTTTAGGATGTCATAGAATTCCATGCATCTTTCCGAGGATTTTGATATAAATCTATTTAGGGCAGCAATTCTACCTGTAAGTCTTTGAACGTCCTTGGTGCTGGATGGTGATTGTAGGTTGGCAATTGCCCTGATTTGCTCTGGACTCGCCTCTATACCTCTCTTGGTTACCATATAGCCCAGGAATTTGCCTGCTCCGACCCCGAAATGACACTTTTCTGGATTTAGCTTCATGTTGTATTTATCCAGGATGTCGAAGGAATCCTTAACATCCTGGACATGGTCATTGATGACCCTGGATTTCACCACCATGTCGTCGATATACACCTCCATCGTGTCCCCCAGTTTTTCTTTGAACATCATGTTAACCAATCTTTGGTACGTTGCCCCTGCATTTTTTAGTCCAAAGGGCATAACTATATAGCAATATATACCTGTTGGTGTTATGAATGCTGTGTCTTCTTGATCCTAGGGCTCCATCTGAATCTGCTGAAATCCTGAGGTGGCATCCATGAAAGTCAACATTTCATGGCCTGCCGTTGCGTCAACCATGGAATCTATGTGTGGTAGAGGGAATGGATCTTTCGGGCATGCACGGTTCAGGTCCGTGTAATCTACGCATACCCTCCATTTACCGTTTTTCTTACTTACCACCACCACGTTAGCTAACCACCTGGGAAATTTCACTTCTCTGATCATCCTTGCTTTCAGTAGTCTGTCCACCTCGTCCTGGATTATGACGTTCTTTTCTGGCGCAAACTTTCTCCTTTTTTGGTGTATGGGCCTGAAAGAGTTATCAATTCCAAGTTTATGTGTAATAACGGATTTAGAAATACCTGTCATGTCGTCGTGGGACCAAGCAAAGGTTGACATCCTGGTCTTGAGCAGGTGCACTAATTGTTCCTCTATTGGCCCTGGAATATTAGTTCCAATATAGACTTTCTTCCCTGGATTTGAAGGATCTAGCTCAATAGCTTTGACGTCTTGCTCCCTCGCTTCCAGGGTTTCCCGGGCCTTTTTCTTAAATTGCTATCCTTGTCTTTGTTTGGAGGATATTTTCATTGATGTAGTGTAACATTCCTTGGCCTCTTGCTGGTCGCTGTGGACTGTGATCACACCCCAGGGTGTTGGCAGCTTTACGCATTGATGGTACGTTGAGGGTACAACCCTGTTATCATGAATCCAGGGTCTACCCAGGATTACGTTGTACCCTGAAGGTGCATCCATCACACAGAAACGTTGAACCGAATTGAGCCCTTCTACATAGACTGGAAGCTTGATTTCACCCAGGGTATTCTTTGTCTCGCCACTGAAACCCACGAGTACCGTGGATTTTGAGATGATCTCTGAATGTGGAATTCCCATCTTTTGCAAAGCCTCCAACTGGATTATATTCACTGAGCTGCCCCCATCGATCAGTATCCTCTTCACAATATTGTTGGCGATGTGAAGTGTTATTACCAATCCATCATGATGAGGGTCTATGATATCGCGCCTATCATCTTCCCCGAATGTAATTTCCTTGACATCGGGTTGAACAGAACTCTTCCTGGGTCTTCCCTCTCTATCTGACTTGGATTCTTTGGCATGTCTTTTCGCTGCAGAATAAGAGGTACCACAAATATCAGAACCACCAGAAATGAAGTGGATTACCTTAGCATCTGGGGGCGGTGAGGATGCTCTCTCAAGGCGTGCATCGACGTGTCCAGAATCCTGGGGCCTTGCACCATTGTCCCTGGATTTTGGGTTCTGCTCCCTGGATTTATCCTTCTTCTTTCCTAGGAGCTCCTTCAAGTAATCTTTGCTAAGTAGATAGCTGATTTCTCTCCTCAGGGCCATGCAATCCTCGGTCTGGTGACCAAAGTCTTCATGGTAGGCACACCACTTGGACTTGTCCTTCCAAGTAGAGGGCCTATCGTTCTTCTTGGGCCACCTTGCTTTGTCTCCAAGGTCCTGCATAGCAAACATTACACCAGAAACATCAGTAGTAAAGCAATAATCATTAAGGGAAGGATATTCTTCTTCTTCCTCATCCTGGTCCACATTGTTCACCCGACGTTCGTCAGGCCTTGAGTATGGCTTAGATCGCTGTGACCTAGGATGTGAGGACTCCGATTTCCTGTTGGAGCTGTTGAATCCTGAGGAGGGTTCACCCTTTCCCAGGGTTTGCTTGTCTTCTTCCAGCCTGATGAAGCGTAGAGCCCTATGACGAACTTCATCCATCCTGTTGCACGGGTTCATGACCAGGTCTTCATAGAATGGTGAGTCTTTGCTAAGTCCCATCTTGAAAGCCTGGACTGCAGTCGCCATGTCCATGTTTGGGATTTCCAAGGCTTCTCTGCTGAACCTGCTGACGTAATTCCTTAGAGTTTCACCTGCATTCTGGGTTACCCTATACAAATCACTTGTTAGTTTTTCAAAGCTACGACTGCAAGAGAACTGGTTGTTAAATAAATTAATTAAGTGTGAAAATGAAGTAATAGAGTAAGGGGGAACATTCAGGAGCCATTTCAAGGCTGCCCCTGTTAGGGTGGACCCGAATCCTTTACATAAGCATGCCTCCTTAATTTCAGGGGGCATGTAGATAACCTCCATTCTTTCACGGTACTGCGCCACATGTTCTTCAGGGTCTGTCGTGCCGTCATAAGGTTTCATGCTGGGTGTTTGAAACCTTTTGGGTATCTCCACGTCACAGATTGGTGGAGCAAACCTGGACAATCTATGACTCGCTGGTCCAACTTCAGGGATAGGTTGCACAACTCCTGGGACACTCGAGATCATCTGCTTGAGCTTTTGGATTTCTCGTTCCATTGATGGGCTGATCCCTGGATCCTGCACTGAACTGTTAGTATTAGCATAATGGACGAAAGTTTGAGGAGTGTTACCGACATCCCGGATCGCATTTGTCCCAGGATTAACGAGTGATTCCCTGATGGTGGACATCCTGGGTAAATCAGCTTGGATCATCTGAGCAGCATAGGATGTTGATCTCCTGTCCAGTGGGGTGACACCTTCATGTACCCTGGAATTGCTTCCAGGGGTATTGAAATTCAGAATTCTGGGGTCGAGTGGCGACGGCTGAACCGACGTGGCCCTGGGTAACTCTGATCTTAAGCTCGTCAATTGGGCCATGAATTCCTGGTTCACCTTCTGTTGGAGTTCCATGTGGCGCTCCAACTTACCGAATGTGGCTAGGATATCAGTGTCAGATATCAAGACGGGGTCATCTGGGATGTTTTCAGTTTCGATCACTTCATGGTTGACTATTGGTCCGTCACTGCGCGTAGCTGAAGTTGAGGCATTAAACCCTGGAGCCGATGAAGTGACTCCACTTGTCGAAATACTGGTCCTTGGACCCGGTTGGGCAACTCCAGTTGTTGAAGCAGTTACGGCAGAAACCGAAACATTCGAGGTGTTCATTTGTGTCTACATTTTTTGATAGATTTTGGCATAAATCAAGTTTAGGACAAATCTGAAAAGAGTTTGACAAAAAACTGACACCAATTGCCCCACGGTGGGCGCCAAATTGTTTTGGCTAAAAATTACTTAAACAAAATTAGTAAGAATTGAACCAAATAAGATTGTGAGGTTTGGTGCCTAGGATTAATATATGAAAACAGTTTGCAGAAATCCTGGGACAATAGTTAAATTCCAGGGACAAAAGATAAAATCCTGGGTAAAAATGTAAGTTAAATCAGGAAATTGGTTGATAATTCAGATAACACAAATGAAACCTTAAATGGGAGTAGGAACACCGATAATTTTACTAGGGAAAAGCCTTTAGCCCTTAGATGTCTCTAAGGCGCCGCCGGCATAAAAACCCCGGGTAGCGATAACACACGCTACCAATTTATTGATCACGTAAATGTCTGAGTACAATGAGTTTGCAGAGAAATGAGTACGAGAATACAATTAGTAAAGCTCGAGTGAGCTGAAAAATAAGTCTAAATGCCCTATTTATACTCCTAGCTCTTCAACAACTTGTCCGATATTCCAGGGATCTTCTCTTCAACGTCTTTTTCAGTTGGTTGACCGAGTTCTCAGCTAACAACCTTTGACCACGTGCGAAGTAAGTCTCTAGCTTCTTTTATTCGACCGTTGGTAGACTTCGTCAACCTGTCCTTGATCAGATATAGGCACAAAACACGTTAGTAACAATGTCCTAGCATGCAGGGTTATTTCCACATGCTGGGTCATTCGTAAAATAAGGGTGACCCTGGATTAGACTCATCCTGGGTCATAATAACATATAACCAAAATAAAGTAAATATGAACTTCCCTGAATTATGTTGATGTCCTGAGACATTACCTCAGTCCTAATACATTCAGGGTTATTCAACGTTACCTGTTAAATTCTGGGTCATACGATTCCTGGGTCAAACCTGCCATAAGCCTATAGCTCATGGAATTTCTAGTTAGTGGAGGCGGTATCGATGGGTTACCGCGGCCCGGTTCCAAGGGGAGCCGGCCGGCTCCTTGGACCAACCATACCGCCTTAGGCGGTTCCCCTCCCACGGCTCCCATTTTGGTTCTTCGCCGGTTCCTCCAAGCCAGGGAGAGCCGCACGTATTCGACCGTTTTTTTTTACCGTTGGCTCGCCAACGGCTATTTTTTTTTTCTTTTTTACCAATTTACAACTATAAATCTACCCCATTTTATAACATTTTTACACCCATCTTCTTCACATATCTTCTACCTCTTTCACCTATCTTCTACCTCTTTCACATATTTTCTAAAATATTACTCATGGATCGATCAAAGAAAAAATCACCCGCTACCACGAAAAAATCCACCGCTCCCACCAAAAAATACAAACCGAAGGTTCGAAATACCGGCCAACCCTCCAACGCAAATCCTCCACACCAATCACAACTGGCTTTTTTCACACCACATCCTTCTCAATATTGTACATAGATCTCCTATCCGGACGTTATGGGGTTCAAGGGGAGTTATATCCACCACATTCTTCCCAAATGCATCAATTCCCCTCTAACGTCATGTACCAAAACACACAATTTCGAGAGCCAAGACGTCAAATCGAATCCGAATCCGAAGAAGTTGAAGAAGAAGTTGAAGGAGAAGTCGGAGAAGAAGAAGAAGAAGAGGAGATCGAGTTGATGAACGAAGACGTCCAAGTGATTACAAAGAATAAAAGTAAATTTCCGACGAGATCGAAATGTAAAAGCTTGGACGTCGGAGGAAGAGATTAATTTGACAAAATCTTATATCCATTGGACAGAAGATGGGAAAAAAACGGATCAACAATCCCGCGATTCGTTTTGGGGTAAAGTTCTTGCCAACTTTGACGGTTTGATGGGTGCACCTAGTGGACGAACTAGGGACCAACTAAGCTCAAAGTGGAAGAAGTTGAATACGAAATTGTCAAACTTCAATGGTCTCTACATTCAATCGGTAAAAAACATTTATTTTTTTTAACTCGATATATGTATATATATATATATATTTATTAACTTGTTTATTTTTTTTTATAATAGACTAATACTTGGGCAAGTGGGAGTGCGGATGCGGATGTTTTGATGAAAGCCCAAAACTTGTATAAAGAAATATACGAGAAAAATGGGTTTGCTCATTTGGGGTGTTGGGTCGAGGTAAAAGACCATCCAAAGTGGGCTCCGATTGAGAATGTGGTTGGTGAAATACCGGAACCGGGTAAAAGGACGAAGACGTCCGAGTCGGGGAACTACACAACTTCAAATGATGTTGGGTCGACTCAATTGCCCGATCTAAATGAAGACTCAACCCCTACATACCAAAAAAATAAAGGGAAAAAGAAGTCGGGCGAGTCTTCGTCCACCACAAGGAGTTCGGCATCGGAAAAGGTGTTGGAAATGATGTCGGATTTTCAATCCAATTGGATCAAAGAAAGGGAGCTTAAGGCAAAGCTTCGGGGTGAGACCTTTGGAAAGAAGCAAGAGATGTACGATGCGGTGAAAACTACAATGGAGGCTCAACGTCAAGTGATCGAGACCAAACTAGCACGTGAACGAAAAGAAAAAAAGAAAAGTGATCTCGAGTACTTCATGCAACCGCACAATAATGTTGATCCTCAATTCCTTCCACTTGTTCTTGAACAAAAAAGAGAGATCGCGGAGGAATACGGTTGGGATTGCAACTTTTAGTTGTTTTTTTTAAATTGTAGTCGCCTTTTTTTTTTAATTTCAAGTATTGTATCGTTTAATTTCCTAATATTAGTGATTTGTTTTTTTATAAAAGTTGTTTATTAAAAGTTGTTAAAAAAAAAAAAAAAACTAAATTTTCGGTGGCTTCCCCAAGCCACACCACAACCATACCATGTGGTGTGGCTTGAAGCCTTGCCCAATTTACCAATTTTGACATGTCGCAATATTATTAGGTGGGTAGCATGGCTTCTTGAAGCCTTGTGGCAACGATACCCCCTCCCCTTAGGATTAGGAATGGGGATATATGATGCATTCGTTTAAATTGGTGAAATTTCATTTTTATAAGCAAACAAGATTTTTTAAACCAAGAAAATGGTGATGTTTTTGAGCTGTTTAATTCTGTATGACTGATTTTTTTTGAATGCGTCTATAGTTTTGGAATGTAGTAGCATGGCTTACATGTAGCCTTTCTTTTAGTAATTTACAAACCTGAATTCTTATCGAAGGCTCGTTTGGACCAAAAATACATACGCACAAACATGTGTATAGAAAGTAGAGTTTCACCCGGTATGCATATATGTGGAAGATGGAATATTGACTGTTTATTGTTTTACGTGGAATTGGAACATATTGAACTATTTTAGAAATAATTGGGTTTTACTTGTTAAAGGTGTGCAACAGAGGTGCAACTAGGCGTGCGAATAGGCGCTCAGGAGATCCAGGTGACGAGATTCCAGCTAAATCGCGTAAGTTCTTGTAGTATCACAACCAGGATCGAAATTGGATAATTGAATTGGGATTGGATCGGGTCTGTATACTAGATTGTCGAATAACAGTTGATGTTCTTAATGGCAGTTTTCAGCGGGAATTTTGTAGGGGAACAATATTATTAATCAAAATGATGAAAACACACACTTATTATTTATTATGTACAGATATTTTGTGTATATATACAATTCAAACGGGGGCTTTGAGCAGTTATGCCACCCATTCACAAACAACCGAATTGTAACTACCATTAACTACCTAATTGTCTAATATTTACATACCATAATAATGTCATAAAATAATTTGATGGTCTAACAGTTCAAGCCAAATATGCAATTTCTGGCCTAACTGCTCTAAAACACCATAAATTTAAGTAGCCTAAATTAAACAAGCCTAAAACATGTTTAAAAACCCTAAAATGGTATGTTTATGGTATGGGCCTTGCTTATCTTGAGCCCTCACTTTTTAAGAGCCTCGCACCTTTGACTAGTATGGATTATGTATAGTTTAATGCCTGTTATTTGTCCTTTTAGTCTTTGTAAAGATGTAATGGATATTCTTGAAATGGTGCTAGATGGAAATGATTGAAGCATAACAATTTTCAGTTTTGTTTTTCAAGAACTCTAGCGGGAATGGAGCAAGTAATTAAGTTGGGAAGTTAAATTTCTCACTTAACTATATTAATATATAATTCTTTCTACTGTATAAGTTGAGTTAGGTTTTCAACGGGGTTTATTGTTGCTGAAGCTTAGAAACAAATCAAACGAAATCTATTTCAATTTTTTTAAAGAAACAAGGTTTTGAAAATAAATAAATAAAATCATATGTTATGTTTAAAGGTTGTTTTTGACTCAATCGACCGAATAACAGAGCGGCTTGTCTATCACACAAATGTCATATCAGATTCGTTGTTTGTTCTCTTTGTATAAGATTTGCTTGACCTCTTTCGCTCTATGAATGTGTATATTTTTTTACAATGTCTATGTTGAGCTAACTAAGAATTATTGTTGCAGGCTTGAACAATCATTTGGTGTGTTTGTTTCAGTCTATATATGTATATATTCATCTTAAAGGTAAATATAAATATGTGTCCCTGCTTCATATAGTTAATATAGCTCTCAATCGATGACGAAGAATGCTGATTATCCATAGTTAGGAAAGTGGTTGGACTATAGATTTATTTGGTGTGTTTGTTTCAGTCTATAGGATTTATATATTCATCAACTAGAGTTGGTTCCATCCACTTGTTGCTGCTGATATTCATTGCAGAACTCCTTTTTATCCATGACATGCCCCTCCCAAATGAGTTAGTTGTTCCCTTCAAAAACTAAATTGATTCGCCGTCACGTATCAAAGGAGCAAAATTGTCATATCCATAGGTAAGTATGATAAACTTACCATTCTCTCTTGCATATGTGTATACTTGGCCGTGGTGCAGTTGCTTCTACATGCTATGCTCACTTGGATGCCGGACATATGACACAATTTGTCAAGTTGTATGGTCTTTCGGTAAGTTCTTTAAGCCATAGTGGTGGTCCGAAGCTTCGTGAGAAGATATGCAGTTCTATATTCTTCTGTTGATCGAACAAAAATAAAACAATGATCACTAATGAGGATTGTAAATTGTGACATTAGTCGTCCCAAAAGAATCCGATTGAAGAATTGCCCAAAATAAAAAAGAATAAGGTATATATCTTTTGTATAACAACAATTCACTACAATGTAAGTCAAAGCATATATCGTTTGTAAATTTCCAGCCAATTACAATGTAGATATACGTTAGGAGAACACTTCAGTGAACGCGTTTGTTGAATTGTGTTTTTATCTATAACGATTTGAACTTAACGATATCAACTGGATACGATACGCGAATTAGGTTAACCGAGGATTCTGTCGGAGGTTCTGTCTGAGTATATCAAGTAAAGAGATAAGGTGAGTTTCTGCGAGCTCACTTTTAATGCTTTAAATGATTTCGGGCTGATATACATACTGAATTATGAAAATACATTTAAATTCTTTTACCTGAAAGTTTGATTATCTTAACTGATAAATTGAAAAACTTATATGAAAGTTTGATTATCTAAACTGATAAATTGATGAGATGTTTGAAGTGATACGTGTTATGTTATGAAGATGCTTATGAATGGTTATACGTGTTAGTAATGTATATGAAATGATTATGATAGAATAATGCATATGAAATGATTATTAGGGTCATGTGCTATATTTGCTTTGAAACTAGGTATCCAAATGATAAGGGTTTGTTAATAAACACACAAGTGATTATGTATGATTATATGAGAACAGGTGATACATTTGCTGTATTATTATGTGGTGGATACGCCGCTGGTACATCCTGTATGCAAGCTTGGTAGTATAGTTACCCGGTATATCGAAAGTGTGGAGGATACGCCGCTGGTACATCCTGTATACATATACCTAGGTAAATTGGGGGATGTTCATTTGTTGCAATATATGAGTACATTATCATGTTTATTAGAACACCTAAGTCATTCAGATATCTAACGAAGGGCGGGTAGTAGTACTGTGGTGGTTAAGGAGATGTTCAATAGAATAGAACGTCTTAAGAGTTAAGGTTACGAGAACAGTTGTCGGTACTGAGGTTGGGGGTTTCCAGATGAAGTAACCTGAGCAGTATTTGAAACTGGAAGGACGGAATGTAGAACGGTTGTCGGTGCTGAGGTTGGGGGCTTCCAGACTGAGCAGTATTCAAAACTAGAAGGAATAGGACGGTTGTCGGTACTGAGGTTTGGGGCTTCTAGATGAAGTCACCTGAGAAGTATTTGAGACCCGGAAGGTATAGACGTATATGGAATTCAGGGCATAAGGAAGGAAGGTTAGTTAGGTAGATGTGTTTTCTAGATAAACGTGTTTGGTTGTGATGTTATGTTATGTACGACTTTGTTATATACTTGATAAATATTTGTGAACAAGAGATTTTGCAGGTTCAAAGGTTTTAACCTCACGAACGAGGTAATGTTTTTTAAATGTAGAACTCACCAGCGTAAGCTGGCCTTTTCCCAAAAACATATGTATGTCAGGTGTAGGTAAGACGTCTGGGAGCAAGGCCGGAGCCCTCGTGATAAGAGACTGATCGGGCAAGCTATAGAGAAGGCTAATAAGCGTGCTGGCTAGTTGTCGATAAATAAAGACGGATATAGTTAGTCGCTATTTAGATAGATTGTAATTATCTTAATTACTTTACGTACTTGGCTTTATAATAAATAAAAGTTTTAAATTTTCCGCTGCTTATCTCTGTTGTGCACGTTTTCATGAGTAAATCCGATGTGTGACCCCTCCTGGTGTCAAGTCTGGGAGTGGACGTCACAAGTTGGTATCAAAGCCTTGGTTTAAGAGATTTTGGTAGAAGCACGGTATCTAAACGTAAACTAGGACTCTAGGTAGAGTGAGTTGAGATAAGAAATATAGATGCCAGCTAGGATAGCTTGTGCCCATAAGGACGAATATGCATAAGGAACATAATAGGTGGGACTTACGTTATGCGTATATGGAAAATACACGATTGCAATTTGCTACTGCAATATGGTATTTACTAGGTAAACAGATCATAAGTACTAATTGTTGTGTGGCCAAGTGCACGGAGAAGAAGAACGTTTAGAAATGTAATCTAGGAATCGGTTTGACTTAGAGTTGCTGATGAAGATAGAGAAGCAAGGCGTGGACATTAGGGAAATGTGTGAAGTAAGTAACTGGGTTTTGAACGCATCATAAATATATAATTGTACTGGCCTGCGCTTATATACTTATCATGAATTCAAGATTTAGATACTTTACGTCACACAAAATCTGAAATGTCATCCATCTTATATTAGGATCCGGAAATGGCTGTGAGAGGCGATCGTGCGAATGCGGAACCAGAGAATAACTCCGGAGCTAATGCGTTCACTAATGAGTAGAGAGCGGCTATGGCGGTAGATATGACGCGCTTAATGCAGGCGACATAACCTGGTTTATTAGTTCACCTTCAAGAAGCTACGAGAGCTGGTGCTAGTGGAGCCCGTGGAGCTGGTGGACCTGCAGGAAGAGATGCTGGAACAACCCAACCTAGAATAGGATGTTCGTTTAAATCGTTTAGCGGTTGTCGACCTTCTTAGTTTGACGGAAATCAAGATGCGTTAGCTACGTTCCAATGGATTCATGAAATGGAAGAGGTTATAGATATTAGTGAGTGTAGTGAGGTCCAAGCCGTGAAGTATGCTGCCCACTCGTTTGTCTCAGAAGCGCTGCACTGGGGGGGGGGGGTGATCAAACAAACCGAAGAAGGAGTTGTTGCTACGATGAAGTGGGACGATCTGAAGAAGTTAGTTTTAGAAGATTTCTGCCCTAAAGGCGAGCTAGCGCAACTGGAAAGGAGTTTTCTGAAGTTGGAAGCTGGGACATGACACACCGGGAATACACTTTAAAGTTCAACGCGATGGCGAGACTGCTACCTACCTTAGTCACTCTCGAAGCTGAAAGGGTGAAGCGTTACGTGTGTCACACCCCAAAATTTTTAACTCAGCGAAAGTCTTACGTGGCGGTGATCAAAAGTCGGTAACCCATGAGTTTTAGTAACTAGTAACTTTAAAGAGAAGTTACACAAAACATTTCATTAGATGATGGATGGCATAGCCATCCATTTTTAGGTCCTTTACATTATAGTTACTAAAACATTACATAATGATAAAAAGAGATCCACACGACAACTTTGTCTTCGATACGCCAGATCCACACCACAAGCCAAGCCATCACTTACCTGAAAATGCATTAAAAATATTTGTCAACCAAAAGGTTGGTGAGTTCACCGATTTTTATGTCAAACCATTTTCTTATTTTCATATTTCCACTTTTCCAGAGGGTGTGGTTTATTTTGAAACCACCAAATCATCTCTTTTCTCATTCTTTCAATATGAGTGGTTTATTTTAAAACCACCAAATCATCTCATTTTCTCATTTCTCAATTAAGCGGTTTATTTTAAAACCACCCATTCATCTCATTATCTCATTCGAGGGTTTATTTTGAAACCACTCATTTCATCAATTTCAAGGATATATATAAGTTTATTAGACAAAGCATGGTTCATGAACTAGCTAGGAACATGATGTATAATTAGGAACATAAGCTCTAAATCGATACGTAAACCACTATTCGAAAGTATTTTCCCACCATGTTTCACCATCAGGCTACCGATCAGTGGGCTAGGGTTGGTCATTCCCGATAGATCTATCAATACTTCTCTTGTCTATTCCATAGTTAACGATTTAGACGGCCAAATTCTATTTCATTCTCTTTTATTTCTGTGGCCAAGCTCATCTTTTCATGAGCATTCGTGCCCTTACTTATGTCTAATCATACCCATACATTGGTTGTCAATTCATAATATCCATATCATTTTATTATATGCATTTTCAGCCCCAAAACATTTATTAAATATTTCAGAAAAAAGGGAGTGGTGAACTCACATTCGTTCCTTGTTGCGGTATTGCTCCGAATCAAGAGATTTCAAGTATCTTGGCCCTAATTCCCATTAGGATCAGATTAGTTATGAGGTTATATTAACTAATGTGAATAATTTCTGAATTTTTAGAAAATTTGGGCAAAATGACGATTTTGCCCTTTTTCGGTCGATATTGTCAATATGGTGAAAGAAGTTAGGTTTTGCCCAAGAATTTTTATTCTAAGGCCCACTAAGTATTATTAGACTTAACTAAAGTCATTATGAAATTTATACAATTGTATTTTCTTATTTTCTTTAAAATACTCATTTTTATGACTTTTCGGCTTCGGTTTTTAACTTAGTTTTCTCCTATACTTTAGCTTTCACCTCCATAATATTTTATATATTTTATAAGTGTTATCAATACATCCTAATTTATTTAGTCACTAGTCTCCATCATTTTCCTATTTTATATCTTATTTTTACTAATTTTACATATTTTAATGCATAATTTTATCGTTTTTAGGATTCGGGTGCCATTTTCACCTAAGTTTTTAATTATTCTCACTTATATTAGTTTTCTACTGTCAAAAATAGGTCCTTAATTTATTTTATATTATTTCTCCAATTTATTCTATTTTTAAGCATTTTTAGCCATTTTTAAGCACATAATTCCATTTTAATTATTAAATAAATTCCAAAAATTCTAGAATAATTTTCTAACTCATATCTACTGATCACTAACCTTTTACTACTGACCAAACTTGATTTTTCGGATTTTTTCCATATTTTTACATTTTCTACCTATTTAGTGCATTAAATACACTAAAAGTTCAATTTACAACATACCCACTCATGGGGGTTTAATTACTCCAAGTTTTTAATGCAAGATTTTATATTTTTGTCATAAATATTCTGACCTTAATTTATTTTTATATAATTTGTATTTATATTATATAATGCTTTTATATTTGAGTTAATAATTTACAATATTACATAAGTAGTGTGTACCGCTCGTGTTTTCTCATGACCGACCATTATAGGCGGAATTACTATGAGAAATAGTCACGGGGTTTTATCTTGGTGACAATCGTTACCGACAATGTAGGCGTCATTGACGACCATGAGGCGGATTTACTACAATTGTAGCACCAAATCTTCATTATATTTAATCTTTTTATTCCAAGTTCAAGTATATATATTTATTTACAATTTTCGGATTTTTATTTAAAATCCAAGGGTTTCGTACCCTAATATTATGTATATACATATGATTAACATATTACTAACATCAACTACTAGCAAATCATAACCACAAACACATATGATTTCACACAAAATCACATAAAATCATGATTATTATCCATGCATGTGTCATCAAAGTTACTAGTTTTCTTTCAAGATCTTAAGGCTTTTATATTAGATTATCCATTAAATCTTTCACAAGACTCATGTTTTAAGCTTGGATTTAACATGCATGTGGGTTTCTTGATGATCAAACCCTAATTTTAAACAACATACACACACAAACACATACACACACTCACGGCCGTGAGTGTGGGTGTGTGTTTTCCCATGTTTTCTTGTGTTTCTTGCTTGTTTATAACTTCTTTCACCATCTCAAGTTTAAACTTTGATTTTGAAAGTGTTTTTCTTAGAAAATCAAGTGTTAAGAAAGTGGGTTTTTGAGATGTTAGAGGGTTTAGATGAAGAATACAAGGTAATGGTTCATACCTTGATTGTTTGAACAAAAAGCCTCTAATCTTCTTTTGAATCTCCTACTTGATTGTGTTCTTGAGATGATGAAGATACAAAGAAATTTTTTTGATGTGTGTGTGTGTGTGTGGGGTTTCGGCCGAAATCAAGAGGGAGGAAGAGGGAGAGGTGGAGTGTGGTGGTGTATGTGTGTGTGTGTTAGGTTTTAAAGCGAGAAATGATGACCTAGGTGGCTATGTGTCAATTTCTTATGCAATCTCATCATTACTTTTCCACACACATACACATATATATATGCACGACATATACATGCATACATACCATTTTTAATAAACTTTCACTAGTGTAGGTCATTTACAGGTAAAAGTCTGGGTGTTACGCAATTCGCGGTATATTTTTCAGACTCATTTTGCTACAAATTTTATATCAAAATTCATAGAATTAAATTACGCTCGGAACCGTATAATTATTTTTCAGTTTCATCACACTTGGTCCGTGACCAAATGTAGTGACGTTTTTATTTACTCGGTTCGTTTTCATAATCGCGTAATTTTCTCTATTTTATCACTAACCGAACGTAAAACCTTCTTTTAAGGTTCTAACTTATATCAAACTCAATATTTAAACAAAACGAAATATTTCACCCGTTTCGTTGGTCGGTTCATAGTGACGATTCTTTAAATATAATATTCAAGTAATTCACAAAGTCACAATTAATCCTAATTTATTATTCTTATTTCAAAAATTAAAGTGACAGATGTCACAACGTGCATGGATTTCCGAGTAGAGTTAGGGAATTAATCAAAGCGACTAAACCAAAGACATTCAAGGCGATGGTGAATTTGAGTTCCAATCTCTACAGCGAGATGTTTGGCGCAAATGGTAGACCGGAAAGAGCTAAGAGGAAGGAGTCGGAAGTTGAAGCGAGTTCAAGGAAGGACAACGGGAGTCATCACAAGAAAGTGAAGAATAATTCGAAGATGGCAAACCAAAGTGCCACAAATGCAAGAAGACTCATTTCAGGAATGCAGGTCGGGAACGTCTAGATATTATACATGCGGCAAGGAATGTCACTTCTCGAGAAATTTCCTAGAGCGTAAGAGGTGTTATGGATGCGGGGAAGCGGGACGCCTTAGAATGAACTGTCCTAAGTTGGTGTTGAATCCTACCCCACTTCGAGCCATCTCGGGGAATGGCACGGATGCGAGAATGGCTCCTGCAAGGGCTTATAGTACGATGGAGATGATAAGGGGAGATCCCATGACCTCGTCAAGTAATTTTAATAGTTAAGAATCGTAGATAAATATTACTCGTTTACTTTAGTATGTTATGTGGATCGTTGCTTGCTTATTGCTATATGCTTTAGACATTAGAAACGGACACTAGGACTGTTAGAAAGGACTTACGTTCTAGGAAGTTTAGTTCCTTTACCGAACCACAAGTCGAATGTCACACCCTGTAAAATTTTGTGTCGGGATGTGAACCAGCGTTATCACAGACAAGGTCAAGAACGTACTCTGGATGATTCAACAACTAGAGCCGTTTGGAAGTTGATAATTGTTTGGAGTAAATTGGAGTTTTCAAATCATTACGCAGCGGATTTTAAGTAATGAGTTACACAAATTGTTTTAAGTTTCACAAAACAATAGTTTTCAAAAGATTTTTGAGACATGACATCGTCAGATGTTATGCCAAGAAAATCTCCAACGGCTACAATCCTACTCCAGAATTTATTGAAAGATCCTAAATGCAACAGTCATCAAAGCAGGTCCAGATAGGTAACAGCAGAAATGTTAAGCACCTGAGAATTCACATAAGAAAACGGTCAACAAATAATTTTGTTGGTGAGTCACACAGGTTTAAAGTAGCTAGCTTTGAAAAGTATACAAAAGTTGTTATGAAAGTTTGTTTATGCTATTCTTTGACAAAATCAGATAAGACTTGTTGAAATGTTACCATATACCCTGAATTCCGAAACTGACTGATTACCCACTCTTGGCATCTTTGTCCAGCGGATACCGCAAAAGTAAGACATAACAATTTGTACTCTTTGACTAATAAAACGGAGTCATGATTGGAGCGACCGAATCAGAGCAGGGGCGTTAACCCAATAGATCTATTCAAACGTTACCGTTTCATATGATAATTAATCGGATTCAGTTAATAGTGGGGTTTGGTTATAACATGAATAAACATGAAATAAAAGGTGTGGACGGCCGAAAGGCACATGTAACAGATAGGTTAACAAAGTCTAATTGTCTAGCATAGTAAAAG